>OU342743.1:416624697-417030274 GCA_910589775.1 Avena eriantha
ACTTCACCTTCCGCCAGGATTTATTATGGAGTTAAATAATTTTTATTACATTCCTAGTATGGGTCGAAACATTTTATCACCTTCATGTTTGATGAGGGATGGTTATTCATTCGCGAGTACAAACAATGGTTGTGCAATCTCTAAGAATGCTATGTTTATGGCTGATGCTCCCATTGTGAATGGGTTATTTATTTTAAATCTTGATGATGCATATGTTTACAATGTTAGTGCTAAAAGGCTTCAGCCTAATGATCTGAGTCCTACCTATTTATGGCATTGTCGTTTGGGGCATATAAGTGAAATGCGCATGAAGAAGCTCCATGGTGATGGTCTTCTAACTTCGTTTGATTCTGAATCATACGAGACATGCCAAGCTTGTTTACTTGGAAAGATGACCAAGACGCCTTTTTCGGGTTTTCCCGAGAGAGCGACAGACTTGTTGGAACTCATACATACTGATGTATGTGGACCAATGAGCACGACAACCAGAGGAGGATATCACTACTTCATTACTTTCACTGATGATTTCAGTAGATATGGCTATGTCTACTTGATGAAGCATAAGTCTGAAACTTCTGAAAAGTTCAAAGATTTTCAGAGTGAGGTAGAGAATCAACGTGGCAAGAAAATAAAGGCCTTGCGATCTGATCGTGGAGGTCAATATTTGAGTCACGAGTTTAGCAATCATCTTAAGAGTTGCGGAATTGTTCCACAACTCACGCCACCCAGAACGCCTCAAAGAAACGGGGTCTCTGAACGGCGTAATCGAACTTTGTTAGACATGGTTCGATCGATGATGAGCCAGTCGGATTTACCATTATCATTTTGGGGTTACGCGCTAGAAACAGCACCTTTCACACTAAACATGGTACCGTCTAAATCCATAGTTAAGAAAGCATATGAGATGTGGACTGGAAAGAATCCTAGTCATTCTTTTCTAAAGATTTGGGGTTGTGATGCATTTGTCAAGCGACTTCAGTCGGACAAGCTGACACCCAAATCGGATAAATGCATTTTTGCGTGATACCCAAGGGAAACCTTAGGGTATTACTTCTACAACCGAGAAGAGGGCAAAGTGTTTTTCGCTCGTAGCGGTGTTTTCCTAGAGAAAGAGTTTCTCAAAAAGGGAACGAGTGGAAGGTCGGTGCGACTTGAGGAAGTTCAAGATGAGCTAGTGGGGATGCTTCTACGAGTGATGATATTGTAGCAGAACAAGTTGAGGAACCCGTGGCAATAGAAGCACCACATCCACGAAGGTCGGCGAGGCTCCACGAAGCGCGAGAGTTATTATTGTTAGACAATGATGAGCCTATGACCTATGCAGAAGCGATGGTGAACCCAGACTCTGAGAAATGGCTGATTGCCATGAGATCCGAGATAGAGTCCATGGGAGACAATCAAGTTTGGCACTTGGTTGACCTTCCTGATGGTTTTAAAGCCATCGAGTGCAAATGGATCTATAAGAAGAAGATTGATATGGATGGAAATGTTCACATCCATAAAGCTCGACTTGTTGCAAAAGGTTTTCGACAAGTTCAAGGAGTTGACTACGACGAGACTTTCTCGTCCGTAGCGATGCTTAAATCTATAAGGATCATTCTAGCCATTGCTGCATATTTCGATTATGATATATGGCAGATGGACGTCAAGACGGCTTTCTTAAATAGAATCCTTACTGAAGACGTGTATATGATGCAGCCCGAAGGTTTTGTCGATCCAAACAATGCTGGAAAGGTATGCCAACTTCAAAAGTCTACTTATGGGCTAAAGCAAGCATCTCGGAGTTGGAACATTCGATTTGATGAAGTTGTAAAGGAGTTTGGCTTCACCAAAAACGAACAAGAACCTTGTGTGTATAAGAAAGAAAATGGGAAATCACTTCTGTTTCTAATCTTATATGTGGATGACATATTACTGATTGGAAATGACATTCCTATGCTCGAGTCTGTTAAGACCTCATTGACAAAATAGTTTTTCTATGAAGGACTTGGGAGAAGCGGCATATATTCTAGGCATCAAGATCTATAGAGATAGATCAAGGAGGCTAATTGGATTAAGCCAGAGTACGTACATTGACAAAGTGTTGAAACGGTTCAGCATGGAAGAGGCTAAGAAGGGGTTCTTGCCCATGTCTCACGACATTAAACTTAGCAAGACTCAGTGTCCTTCGACCATTGATGATCAAGAGCACATGAGTAGGGTTCCATATGCTTCGGCTATTGGATCCATCATGTATGCGATGACATGTACTCGCCCAGATGTTTCCTATGCTCTAAGTGTTACGAGCAGATACCAGGATGATCCAGGTGAGAGTCACTGGACAGCGGTAAAGAATATCCTTAAGTACTTGAGAAGGACTAAGGATATGTTCCTAGTTTATGGAGGTGAGGTTGAACTCAGTGTAAAGGGTTACACAGATGCGAGTTACCTTAACGACTCAGATGACTCAAAATCGCAATCAGGTTATGTGTTTGTCATAAATGGTGGTGCTGTGAGCTGGAAAAGTTCCAAGCAAGATACAGTGGCCTCCTCTTCAACAGAAGCTGAATATATTGCTGCCTCGGAGGCTGCAAAGGAAGCTGTTTGGATTAGGAATTTCCTGATCGCTCTTGGTGTGGTTCAGGGCTCGTCCAATCCCTTGCACGTTTATTGTGACAATAATGGTGCTATTACACAAGCCAAGGAACCTAGACAGCACCAGAAGAACAAACATATTCGCATGCGTTACCATCTGATTTGTGAGTTCATTGATGATGGTAGTGTCATGTTATGCAAAATACATACGGACTCAAATGTTGCTGATCCCTTGACTAAGCCACTCCCGCAGCCTGCGCATGAAGCGCACACAAGAGCAATAGGTATTAGATACTATCTAGATTGACTCTAGTGCAAGTGGGAGACTGAAGGAAATATGCCCTAGAGGCAATCATAGAGATGATTGTATTTCATGTGTATCCATGAGTTTTTATAATGTTCCTTGAATATACATATATCAGGCAACTTGTATTGATTAGCAAATATGTGAATTTCTTGTGAAACTCTTTACTTGTATGGTTATCTAATAGTTGTCCCTAGTCGGAGTTCATGTGAGGACACACGTGAATATTAGACTAGCACATCGATTGGTTGATGACTATGTTTCACAAGTCATAGACATGGAGATGTCAAACCAATGATGTGGACACATGTTATGAACATGGGGTTGGACTGACCCAACTTGAGACTGGCAATAATACTTGCAGCTCTCTCTACACATTGTGTACGTTTTGTCCTTAGACCTGAGATTGTCGCATGTACTTGAGATGTGGATCGACCTACTTTGGAGCTATCAAACACTACTCCGTAACTAGATAGTTATAAAGGTAGCTTTTGGGTTTATCCTGGTACATGCGGCAAGGCATCGGTCAATCAAGATGGGATTTGCCCCTCTCTACTTGAGAGAGATATATCTGGGCCCCTCGAGTGATCGGATCCAGAAATGCATGGTCGTGCTACATATGGTTAAGAGTTAACCTAGTAAAGGGATTCCGAATCATAGTATCGAGAAAGAGAGGTCAGCTTGGAGCTAGACCAAATATCGTGAGGCAAAGGGAAAGACATGTACTCTACCTTGTGTTGGTTCGTCCGAATGATCTTTCTATGCGTTTAGGAGTTCGCACGTCTTGCTAGAGGCCGCTACCAACTATTGACGGAGTAAGTGTACTCGTGTCATGTCTATATGTGTATGAACATATAGGGTCACACACTTTAGGGGCTGGAAGCCTAATGAGGATTGGATCCGAATTAGAGCAGGCTTAGGCTGCTAATGGGTTGATAAAGTAGAAGCCCACCAGGGATGCGTATATAAGAGAGAGTGAGGCGAGCTGAATTGGGTTGAGCATTCCACCCAGCCGCCACTCCTCTTACGCCTGTCTTGCACGCACGGACCTAGCAGTCTTCCGTGTGACCTTCCAGTCCGGACGTGTGGATACCTCGGAGGTGCTGCAGTTGTAGCACTTGGACGAGCCACGCAAAGGGGAGCTGCTTGTGGGACGAGGACGAGGAGGAGACGTAGAACATCTACAGTACCCCGGCGTGCTTCATCGAGTTCCGCAACTACGCGTCTTGTGGTAATCCCGTGATCTATGACCACAGTATTCCTGGTTGACGCGGTAGAAATTTTTATTTTACGCTAGTGTAGCCTACCCGTTTCCCTACAGTGTGTTCTTTTCACAAACAACATATGGATCCAGCAGTGTCATTGCATGTGTCTTCTTTTCATTAACCATATATGGATCCACCAGTGTCAGTGAAATGTGTGTTCTTTTCACAGACCACAAATGGATCCACCAGTGTTATTTCATATGGATCCACTAGAGTTCACTGGATGTGTGTTCTTTTGACAAACCACATATGGATCCACCAGAGTTCATTGCATGTGTGTTCTCTTCATAAACCACATATGGATCCACCATTTTCATTGCGTGTGTGTTCTTTTCATAAACCACATACAGATCCACTAGTGTCATTGCCTGTGTGTTCTTTTCATTAACTACTTATGGATCCACCAGTGTTATTGCATATACATCCACCAGAGTTCACTGGATGTGTGTTCTTTTCACAAACCACATATGGATCCACCAGAGTTCATTGCATGTGTGTTCTCTTCACCCACAACATATGTATCCACCATTTTCATTGCATGTGTGTTCTTTTCACAGACCACATATAGATCCACCAGTGTCATTTCATGTGTGTTCTTTTCACAAACCACATATGGAACCGCCATTGTCATTGAAATGTGTATTCTTTCATTAACCACATCTAGAGTCATTTCATGTCTATTCTTTTAACAGAACACATATGGATCCACTAGTGTTATTGCATGTGTGTTCTTTTCACAAACCACATGGATCCACCGGTGTCATTGCATGTGTGTTCTTTTCACAGACCACATATGGATCCACCAGTGTCATTGCATGGGTGTTGTTTTCACAGACTACATATGGATCAACCAGTGTCATTTCATGTGTGTTCTTTTCATTAACAATATATGGATCCACCAGTGTCATTGAAATGTGTTATTTTCACAGACCACATATGGATCCACTAGTGTCACTGCATATGGATCCACCAGAGTTCACTAGATGTGTGTTCTTTTCACAAACCACATATGGATCCACCAGAGTTCATTGCACGGGGTCGAGGAGGTCAGGGGATGGGTGCTGATTGCTAGCATGGCGGCGCGCTTCTCTAGGATCAGCGAATGAGTGAGGAGGCCGAACTGACAAAGCGATTCATTGTGTACTCGTGGTCGAGTGAGACAGGCCACATCGAGTTGGGCCAGAACTGCGTTGTGCCCTGGGCCAAATAAAAAATTTCATCGATGGTAGGCAAAAAATTTTGCTGCGCCCCAGGGCCCAGATCCGCCCCTGTATGGATCCACCATTGTCATTGAAATGTTTGTTCTTTTCATAGACCACATATGGATCCACTAGTATAAGTGCATATGGATCCACCAGAGTTCATTGCACGTGTGTTCTTTTCACAATCCACCTATTGATACACTAGTGCCATTGCATGTGTGTTCTTTTCATTAACCACAACTACAGTCATTGCGTGTTTGTTCTTTTCACAAACCACATATGGAACCACCATTGTCATAGAAATATGTATTCTTTCATTAACCAGATCTAGAGTCATTTCATGTCTGTTCTTTTCACAGACCACATATGGATCCACCAGTGTCGTTGCATGTGTGTTATTTTCACAAACCACATAAATCCACCGGTGTCATTGAAATATGTGTTCTTTTCACAGACCACATATGGATCCACCGGTGTCATTGCATGTGTGTTATTTTCACATACCACATATGGATCCACTAGTGTCATTGCATGTGTGTTCTTTTCATTAACCACATATGGATCCACCGATGTGTTCTTTCTCACAGACCACATATGGATTCACAAGTGTCATTGCATATGGATCCACCAGAGTTCACTATATGTGTGTTCTTTTGACAAACCACATTGGATCCACCAGAGTTCATAGCATGTGTATTCTCTTCACAAAGCACATATGGATCCACCATTTTCATTGCATGTGTGTACTTTTCATAGACCACATATATATCCACCAGTGTCATTGCATGTGTTTTCTTTTCATTAACCACTTATGGATCCACCTGTGTCATAGCTTGTGTGTTCTTTTCTCAGACCATATATGGATCCACTAGTGTCATTGCATATGGATCCACCAGAGTTCACTGGATGTTTGTTCTTTTCGCAAACCACATATGGATCTACCAGAGTTCATTGCATGTGTGTTCTCTTCACAAACCACATATGGATCCACCATTTTCATTGCATGTGCGTTCTTTTCATAGAACACATATAGATCCACCAGTGTCATTGCATGTGTGTTATTTTCATTAACCACTTATGGATCCACCAGTGTCATTGTTTCTGTGTTCTTTTCACAGACAACATATGGATCCACCAGTGTCATTGTTTGTGTGTTCTGTTCATAGACCACATATGTGTCATTGCATATGGATCCACCAGAGTTCACTGGATGTTTGTTCATTTCACAAACCACATATCGATCCACCAGAGTTCATTGCATGTGTGTTCTCTTCACAAACAACATATGGATCCACCATTTTCATTGCATGTGTGTTCTTTTCGCAGACCACATATAGATCCACCAGTGTCATTGCATGTGTGTTCTTTTCACAGACCACATATGGATCCACCAGCGTCATTGCATGTGTGTTCTTTTCACAGACTATATATGGATCGACCAGTGTCATTGAAATGTGTGTTCTTTTCATAGACCACATATGGATCCACCTGTGTCATTGCATGTGTGTTCTTTTCATAAACCACATGGATACACCGGTGTCATTGCATGTGTGTTCTTTTCACAAACCAAATATGGATCCACCAGTGTCATTTCATGTGTGTTCTTTTCACATAGCACATATGGATCCACCAGTGTCATTACATGTGTGTTGTTTTCATTAACCATATATGGATCCACCAGTGTCATTGAAACGTGTGTTATTTTCACAGACCACATATGGATCCACCAGTGTCATTGCATGGAGATCCACCAGAGTTCACTAGATGTGTGTTCTTTTCACAAACCACATACGGATCCACCAAAGTTCATTGCATGTGTGTTCTCTTCATAAACCACATATGGATGCACCATTTTCATAGCATGTGTGTTCTTTTCATAGACGACATATAGATCCATCAGTGTCATTGCATGTGTGCTCTTTTCATTAACCACTTATGGATCCACCAGTGTCATTGCATGTGTGTTCTTTTCACAGACCACATATGGATCCACTAGTGTCATTGCATATGGATCCAATAGAGTTCACTGGATGTGTGGTCTTTTAACAAACTACATATGGATCCACCAGAGTTCATTGCATGTGTGTTCTTTTCACATACCACATATAGATCCACCAGTGTCATTGCATGTGTGTCATTCTCGCAGACCACATATGGATCCACCAGTGTCATTTTATGTGTATTCTTTTCACAAAACACATATGGATCCACCAGTGTCATCGCATGTGTGTTCTTTTCAGAGACCACATATGGATCCACAATTGTCATTGCATCTGTGTTCTTTTGACAAACCACATTGATCCACCAGTGTCATTGCATGTGCGTTCTTTTCATAGACCACATGGATCCACCAGTTTCATTGCATGTGTGTTCTTTTCACAGACCACATATGGATCAACCAATGTCATTGTATGTGTGTTCTTTTCACAAACCACATATGGATCCACTAGAGTTCATTGCATCTATGTTCTTTTCACAGACCTTATATGGATCTAGTGGCGGATCTAGGATTGGAGCAAGCCTGGGCCAAAAACTAAGCGAAAAAATAATAAAAAATATAATATTCTTGTAATAGCAAAAAAAGTGGTATGAATGATTCAATGGTGAAGTTGTGTGCTTTATGTTGCTTAAGAAAAGTAATAAAATCTGCACTTGTCGATTGGTTAGGATTTGAAATCGATGGAAAAATAACCATTTCCTAGTTCGTTCCTAAAGCAAAAAAATCGATTGCAACCAATTGTTAAATCAACAGATCTATTCAATTACAAATGAATCGAACTACTACATCCAATTAAACAAGTGAAGAAATAACCTAGTTGAGGGCAGGGGTCCCACAGTCGTGCGAGGAAAATCTAGGGAAAATTGGAGCAGAGGAGGCAGAGCCGCACGCGGCGTGCCGCAGCCAATCCCTGCACTCAGCAATCGGTCGGAGACCTACGGCTGCCACACGACGGAGGACTGGAGGAGGGCGGGCACCGGGCAAGACTGCAAGAGGCCAGGAGCGAGGAGGCAGCGGCCAAGCAGGGCGTGCGGCGGGCTGGGCGAGACAGGGTCGAGGAGGTCAGGGGATGGGTGCTGATTGCTAGCATGGCGGCGCGCTTCTCTAGGATCAGCGAATGAGTGAGGAGGCCGAACTGACAAAGCGATTCATTGTGTACTCGTGGTCGAGTGAGACAGGCCACATCGAGTTGGGCCAGAATTGCGTTGTGCCCTGGGCCAAATAAAAAATTTCATCGATGGTAGGCAAAAAAATTTGCTGCGCCCCAGGCCATGGCCCAGGTTGCCCAGGGCCCAGATCCGCCCCTGTATGGATCCACCATTGTCATTGAAATGTTTGTTCTTTTCATATACCACATATGGATCCACTAGTATAAGTGCATATGGATCCACCAGAGTTCATTGCACGTGTGTTCTTTTCACAATCCACCTAGAGTCATTGCGTGTCTGTTCTTTTCACAAACCACATATGGAACCACCATTGTCATAGAAATATGTATTCTTTCATTAACCACATCTAGAGTCATTTCATGTCTGTTCTTTTCACAGACCACATATGGATCCACCAGTGTCGTTGCATGTGTGTTATTTTCACAAACCACATGGATCCACCGGTGTCATTGAAATATGTGTTCTTTTCACAGACCACATATGGATCCACCGGTGTCATTGCATGTGTGTTATTTTCACATACCACATATGGATCCACTAGTGTCATTGCATGTGTGTTCTTTTCATTAACCACATATGGATCCACCGATGTGTTCTTTCTCACAGACCACATATGGATTCACAAGTGTCATTGCATATGGATCCACCAGAGTTCACTATATGTGTGTTCTTTTGACAAACCACATTGGATCCATCAGAGTTCATAGCATGTGTGTTCTCTTCACAAACCACATATGGATCCACCATTTTCATTGCATGTGTGTACTTTTCATAGACCACATATAGATCCACCAGTGTCATTGCATGCGTGTTCTTTTCATTAACCACTTATGGATCCACCTGTGTCATTGCTTGTGTGTTCTTTTCTCAGACCATATATGGATCCACTAGTGTCATTGCATATGGATCCACCAGAGTTCACTGGATGTTTGTTCTTTTCGCAAACCACATATGGATCCACCAGAGTTCATTGCATGTGTGTTCTCTTCACAAACCACATATGGATCCACCATTTTCATTGCATGTGCGTTCTTTTCATAGAACACATATAGATCCACCAGTGTCATTGCATGTGTGTTATTTTCATTAACCACTTATGGATCCACCAGTGTAATTGTTTCTGTGTTCTTTTCACAGACCACATATGGATCCACCAGTGTCATTGTTTGTGTGTTCTTTTCATAGACCACATATGTGTCATTGCATATGGCTCCACCAGAGTTCACTAGATGTTTGTTCATTTCACAAACCACATATGGATCCACCAGAGTTCATTGCATGTGTGTTCTCTTCACAAACAACATATGGATCCACCATTTTCATTGCATGTGTGTTCTTTTCGCAGACCACATATAGATCCACCAGTGTCATTGCATGTGTGTTCTTTTCACAGACCACATATGGATCCACCAGTGTCATTGCATGTGTGTTCTTTTCACAGACTATATATGGATCGACCAGTGTCATTGAAATGTGTGTTCTTTTCATAGACCACATATGGATCCACCAGTGTCATTGCATATGGATCCACCAGAGTTCATTGCATGTGTGTTCTTTTCACAATCCACCTATGGATCCACTAGTGTCATTGCATGTGTGTTCTTTTCATTAACCACAGCTAGAGTCATTGCATGTCTGTTCTTTTCACAAACCACATATGGAACCACCATTGTCATTGAAATGTGTATTCTTTCATTAACCACATTTAGAGTCATTTCATGTCTATTCTTTTCATAGACCACATATGGATCCACCAGAGTTCATTGCATCTGTGTTCTTTTCACAAACCATATATAGATCCACCAATGTCATTGACATGTTTATTCTTTCCACAGACCACATATGGATCCACCATTATCATTGCATATGGATCCACCAGAGTTCATTGCATGTGTGTTCTTTTCACAATCCACCTATGGATACACTAGTGCCATTGCATGTGTTTTCTTTTCATTAACCACATCTAGAGTCATTGCGTGTCTGTTCTTTTCACAAACCACATATGGAACCACCATTGTCATAGAAATGTGTATTCTTTCCTTAACCACAGCGAGAGTCATTTCATGTATGTTCTTTTCACAGATCACATATGGATCCACCAGTGTTGTTGCATGTGTGTTATTTTCACAAACCACATGGATCCACCGGTGTCATTGAAATATGTGTTATTTTCACAAAACACATGTATCCACCGGTGTCATTGCATGTGTGTTCTTTTCACATACCACATATGGATCCACCAGTGTCATTGCATGTGTGTTCTTTTCACAGACCACATATGGATCCACCAGTGTCATTGCATGTGTGTTCTTTTCATTAACCACATATGGATCCACGAGTGTCATTGAAATGTGTGTTCTTTTTCACAGACCACAGATGCATTCACCAGTGTCATTGCATATGGATCCACCAGAGTTCACTAGATGTGTGTTCTTTTCACAATCCACATTGGATCCACCAGAGTTCATTGCATGTGTGTTCTCTTCACAAACCACATATGGATTCACCATTTTCATTGCATGTGTGTTCTTTTCATAGACCACATATAGATCCACCAGTGTCATTGCATGTGTGTTCTTTTCATTAACCACTTATGGATCCACCAGTGTCATTGCTTGTGTGTTCTTTTCATAGACCACATATGGATCCATCAGTGTCATTGCATATGGATCCACCAGAGTTCACTTGATCTTTGTTCTTTTCACAAACCACGTATGGATCCACCAGAGTTCATTGCATGTGTGTTCTCTTCACGAACCATAGATGGATCCACCATTTTCATTGCATGTGTGTTCTTTTCATAGACTACATATAGATCTACCAGTGTCATTGCATGTATTTTCTTTTCATTAACCACTTATGGATCCACGAGTGTCATTGCTTGTGTGTTCTTTTGACATACCACATATGGATCCACTAGTGTCATTGCATATGGATCCTCCAGAGTTCACTGGATGTTTGTTCTTTTCACAAACCACATATGGATCCACTAGAGTTCAGTGCATGTGTGTTCTCTTCACAAACAACATATGGATCGACCATTTTCATTGCATGTGAGTTCTTTTCACAGACCACATATAGATCCACCAGTGTTATTGCATGTGTGTTCTTTTCACAGACCACATATGGATCCACCCGTGTCATTGCATGTGTGTTCTTTTCACATACTATATATGGATCCACAGTGTCATTGAAATATGTGTTCTTTTCATAGACCACATATGGATCCACTAGTGTCATTGCATATGGATACACCAGAGTTCATTACATGTGTGTTCTTTTCACAATCCACTTATGGATCCACTAGTGTCATTGTATGTGTGTTCTTTTCATTAACCATAGTAAGAGTCATTGCATGTCTGTTCTTTTCACAAACCACATATGGAACCACCATTGTCATCGAAATGTGTATTCTTTCATTAACCACATATATAGTCAGTTCATGTCTGTTATTTTCATAGACCACATATGGATCCACCAGAGTTCATTGCATGTGTGTTCTTTTCACAATCCACCTATGGATCCAGTAGTGTCATTGCATGTATGTTCTATTCACAGAACAAATAAGGATCCATTAGTGTCATTTCATGTGTGTTCTTTTCACAGACCACATATGGATCCACTAGTGTCATTGTATGTGTGTTCTTTACACAGACCACATATGGATCCACCAGTGTCATTGCATGTGTGTTCTTTTCACAGACCACATATGGATCCACCAGTTTCATTGCATGTGTGTTCTTTTCACAGACCACATGGATCCACTAGTTTCATTGCATGAGTGTTTTTTTCACAAACCACATATGGATCCACCAGAGTTCATTGCATGTGTGTTCTTTTGACAAAGCACACATGGATACACTAGTGTCATTGCATGTGTGTTCTTTTCATTAACCACAGCTAGAGTCATGGCAAGTGTGTTATTTTCACAAACCACACATGGATCCACTAGTGTCATTGCACGTGTCTTGTTTTCACAGACCACATATCGATCCACCAGTGTTATTGCATGTCTGTTATTTTCACAAACCACATTGATCCACCAGTCTCATTGCATGTGTGTTCTTTTCACAGACCACATGGATCCACCAGTTTCATTGCATGTGTGTTCTTTTAACGGACCACATATGGATCAACTAGTGTCATTTTATGTGTGTTCTTTTCACAAACCACATATGGATCCACTAGAGTTCATTGCATGTGTGTTCTTTTCACATATGATATATGGATCCACCAGTGTCATTGAAATGGGTGTTCTATTCACAGACCACATATGGATCCACCAGTGTCATTGCATATGGATCCACCAGAGTTCATTGCATGTGTGTTCTTTTCACAATCCACCTATGGATCCACTAGTGTCATTGCATGTTTGTTGTTTTCACAAACCATATATGGATCCACTAGTGCCAATGCATGTGTGTTATTTTCACATACCACATATGGATCCACCATTTTTATTGCATGTGTGTCTTTTCAGAGACTATATTTGGATCCAGCAGTGTCATTGAAATGTGTGTTCTTTTCACTGACCACATTTGGATCCACTAGTGTCATTGCATATGAATCGACCAGAGTTCACTGGATCTGTGTTCTTTTCACAAACCACATATGGATCCACCAGTGTTCATTGCATGTGTGTTCTCTTCACAAACCACATATGTATCCACCATTTTCATTGCATGTGTGTTCTTTCACATACCACATATAGATCCACCAGTTTCATTGCATGTGTGTTCTTTTCATTAACCACATATGGATCCGCTAGTGTCTTTGCATATGTGTTATTTTCATTAACCATAGCTAGAGTCATTGCATGTGTGTTCTCTTCACAAACTATATATGGATCCACCGGTGTCATTGAAATGTGTGTTCTTTTCACATACCACATATGGACCCACCAGTGTCATTGCATATGGATCCCCCAGAGTTCATTGCATGTGTGTTCTTTTCACAATCCAACTATGGATCCACTAGTGTCATTGCATGTGTGTTCTTTTCATTAGTCACAGCTAGAGTCATTGCATGTCTGTTCTTTTCACAGACCACATATGGATCCACTAGTGTCATTGCATGTGTGTTCATTTCACAAACCAGATGGATCCACCAGTGTCATTGCATGTGTGTTCTTTTCACAGACCACATATGGATCCACCAGTGTCATTGCATGTGTAGTCATTTCACAGACCACATATGGATCCACCAGAGTTCATTGCATGTGTGTTCTTTTCACAAACCATATGGATCCACAAGTGTCATTCAAACGTTTGTTCTTTTCATAGACCACATATGGATCCACTACTCTCATTGCATATGGATCCACCAGAGTTGATTGCATGTGTGTTCTTTCCACAATCCACATATGGAGCCACTGATACGTTGCAAACGTATCTATAATTTTTGATATTTCATGCTTGTTTTGTATCTACTTTGCTTTGCTTTGTCAACACTTTGAGGTATTTTATATGTTTTATGGGACTAACCTATTAACAAGATGCCACATTGCCAGTTGCCTGTTTTCTTCTGTTTTTGGTTCCAAAAGAGGCAGAAAATCAATATTCTCGGAATTGGACGGGACAAAAGCCAATATGAATATTTTTCCCAGAGCAACACGGAAACACGAAGTAGAGACGAAGTAGGGCACTAGGGTGGGCACACCATATGGTGGCGCGGGCTAGCCCTGGCGGCACTACCAGATGGTGTGGGCCTCCTGGCCGCCCACCGACCTTGCCTCTTCGCCTATAAGATGCCTCCTGATGCAAAAACCTTAAATCGACCAGCCTCTAGCCACGAAAAGTTCCACAACACCACCGCCACCGAAGGGGAGATTCGGGGGACAGAAAGTCTCTGTTCCGGCACCCTGCCGGGACGGGAAAGTGCCCCCAGAGCCATCTCCATCGATCTCCACCACCATCTCCATCGCGTTTGCTCATTCCCATGATGATGAGGGGGTAGTTCTTCCTTGAGGCTAAGGGTTCTACCGGTAGCTATGTGTTTCTCTCTCTCTCTATGAATGATCATATTGTGATCATGAGCTTTGTAATCAAGTAGATCTACTTTGCTACTCAAGTGTTTTATTAGATCTCTGCTCTCCCATGTGTGTGAAAGTTACAGCCTGCACACCATGGTGGCACTTAGGATTACAAATACTTGTTATGAGTTATATTTGGAGTTGGATGTCTTTATGAAATTGTGGTGTTTGTTGGAACTATCTAGTGATCAAGGTAACAGTGTGGGGTTATCTAGATGGGAAAGGCTTACTTTGAGGTGTGCTGTTATAGCCCTACCATGGATTAGAGTGTCCAACCGGAGAGTAGTTAAGAATAGTATCATAAAGAGAAAATATTTATATGAGAGTGTTCACTAGTGAAAGTATGATCCCTAGGCCCTGTTTCTAAGCATTGAAACACCGTTTGCAATTAGATATGTTACATGTTTGCTTGCTTCCATCTTTATTTCAGTTTGCCTTTAGTATTTTCCACGCTATCAAAATATTTTCTAGCACCGTTGTCTTTTATCCATACCACTTGTATTTCACTATCTCTTCGCCGAACTAGTGCACCTATACACCTAACAAGTGTATTGGGTGTGTTGGGGACACAAGAGACTTCTTGAATCTTGATTGCAGGGTTGCTTGAGAGGGGATACCTTTGACCACTTCCTTCCTGAGTTCGATAAACCTTGGGTGATGATGAGGACATCCCTACGGTTGATACAACCGTTGCACCTACAGCCACACTTCCTCACGTTCCACAATTCCATGGACCTCTAACAAGAGCTCGTGCACGCCAACTAAATTATCAGGTACTTTTGTTTCTAGGAACTATTCCTAATATTCATGAGAATATGATGCTGCCTAAATCAGATGTGTGTATGTTACTTAGGAATGATGGGCCTAGCATGGATGAGAGGGACAAGCATTGGAGCATGATCATGCATGGAGATGATGGCAACAATCGTGTGAGGATCCAGGATGACGCTGCAAGTGAAGATTTTAGAACTTTGAAGCCACCATAATGAAAAGAAGTAGACATGGACGAATTAGAGAGCTACACACTTCAAATTTTCGTCCATGTGATTAGATGGTGCTGCGTCACCTTTAAATATGGGCCAGGCCCATGTAATTTTCGTCCAAATAAAGGGGCTAAACTTTTAGAGTCCGTATAGTGGATGAAACCGGCCTGGAGATGGATTTCGACCTCCTCCCCAAGGCTGGCCAAAAATCCCTTCTGTTCCTCCATATATACTCCCATTAGGACATCGTTTAGACTCGGATTTTGTTTAGTAAAAGACTTAGCCACGAGCTACTCTTCGCCATTGGCACAAGTGTCAAACCGACCTTTTGTACTACGCATAGACAGAATCCCACCTCTTCAATAAAGTTTTCATCTATATTCACAACATCTTCATTGCATCTATAATTCTTGTTGGTTCTTTGATTGCTTGCAGGGATTGATCCTCGTGATCAGGTTGATCTAGCTCCAGCATGATCAATAGCCTCGGAAGTTGGTGTATCGATTGCTAAGGCACAACGTCTCGCACGTTTGTAGTCGGATCGTCAACGTCGACCTCCACCATAATTGACAGATATCGTCTCATCGAAAGATTGGGCACCTTTACCCTATCAAGTGGTATCAGATTTCGGGTTTCTCGGTGAGATCTTACAGTTTTCGTAGTTTAGATTGCATCTGTTCTTCTTCCTATAAACCATAAAAGCCAACAAATTAGGGTTAGATCCGTATCCTAGAAACACTTTCAGGCCTATTGCATCGTTTCTTTTCAGTATTTCTTTGTTGAGTTCTAGTCTGCATCGTCGTGTCCAGTGCTGGTTTTAGATCTAGATCCTTAGAGTTTCGAGTTTTGGTCACAATCATCACCACCGCCACCACCGATTCCGCCATCACCACCGATTCCGCTATCACCACCGCCATACACTTCTACAACCCTACACCCACATACCGCCCCCGCCACCACATATCCTTGTTCTAGTCCAGTTAGGTTTGTTTTTGTTTTCCTATTCGTGCTTTCCATCATTGTAGATCCGATCTGAGTTGCAACTTGATCTGAGTTCCAGAAAGTTTCGGCTAGAAGGGAAGAGGAGGGGAGAGCAAAAAAAAGTCTAGAAACTCCTCCGATTTTTTTTGGCCTATATTGTTTTTAGGCTTCTAGGATCGTTTTGAGCTATACGCCATTATAGTCAAAAAAATTGGCATATGCACGCTTTCCACAGCAGTTTCGTGCTGTTTTTGGAAGTTTCAAAAAAAAATCTTGAGCCTATCCTGATATTCCACTTTGTTGATCGTTTTGAGACACTTTCCATACTAGTGATTTGCGCCTCATTCGTACGCTGTTCATAGCACTGGTGCCTGTTGCTTTTCGGTGTCGCGGCGTGACTCGTAGTGTTCTAGGCTCGCGTCTCTAGCTTGGGATAGTCTAGGACCAGCACAGTACCATCGTTGAGCTGTTGTTCAACCTTGCATTGCTATTTTGAAATTGTGTCTATAGATATTGC
Organism: Avena eriantha; assembly: GCA_910589775.1. NCBI lineage: Eukaryota > Viridiplantae > Streptophyta > Magnoliopsida > Poales > Poaceae > Avena > Avena eriantha. The sequence goes on from OU342743.1 coordinate 416,641,723, forward strand.
AGCCACCCAAAACTCCACATATTCCTACACCGTGTGTTGACACCACCTGGGAATAGCTCTATTCAATCTTCCTGAAGCTTGATCATGACGGTTGCTGCTGACCACCTGCTGCAGGGTAAGAACGGGTAAGAGTCTTGGTTTGCTTGACAGATTAAGCGCTTTCCACCACTGTTCCTGTTGTATCTCTATTATATACCTATGCTTTTTGCATACTAATCATGCCACTAGAAAACACCAAGACACGGCCACTGGAGGGTGAAGCCTTGCAGGGTCAGGTCACCACACTTTTGGCTGACCATATGCAGGATGTGGACAAGCGTTTTACTGACACGATGGAGCAACTTGAGGGACTCGAGACCGCCTTCACCACCAAACTCGACGCTAAATTCCAGGAGGTGCTAGCACGCTTACCTCCACCACTGACGGCTCGCACGCCTCCTCCACAGCCGACTCGTGGGGCTCCTACACCGCACTTGTTGGGACATGCACAATGCATTCTCATAAATCCGACGCAAACTTCGGCTGCGAGTGCTGCTGCTGGCATTGTAGGAGCTACGGGCATCACACAGGCTCGTGATGCTCAATTGGATGATTATCATGGGGAAGATGAGGACGAGGGCGAGTATGCGTATGACTTCACAGTTGATCAGCCAGATCGGTCGTCCACAATCCCCACATTTGCCATCCACCCCCTTTTCCATTGGTACGTGATGATGACCATGTTGCTAAACTGAAATTAAATGTTCCTACGTTTAATGGTCGCTATAATCCTGATGCATACCTCTCTTGGGAATTAGAATTAGACCAGCATTTTGCATGCTTAAATTATCCCGAGGATAGACGTGTTATTGCTGCTACTTGTGAGTTCACTAGTTTTGCTTCCATATGGTGGTCTGAATATTGTCATGCTAATCATGCTAATCCAATCACTACGTGGGATTATTTAAAACATGCTATGCATATTCGTTTTGTTCCACCATATTATCAGCGTTCCATGCTTACCAAATTAGCACGTCTAGATCAAGGCAAAAATTCTGTAGAGGATTACTATCAGGAGTTGCAAACTGGCATGCTGCATTGTGGTATAGAGGAGGATAATGAAGCATTAATGGCACGATTCGTAGGTGGTCTAAATAAGGAAATTCAGACCATTATTCGATATAAATCTTATCACACTATTACCTGCTTGGTCCATCTTGCTTGCAATGCTGAATGTGAAGTGCAGGATCGACGCGAGGTGATATGAACTAATTATTCTGCAGGGCGTTCTACTTGGAGATCACCGAATTCGGCGTCACGGGCTGATGCACCTACACCTCCAGCGACCACATCCACGCAATCTGCAGCATCTACACCACCTCCGTTTGCTGCACGAAAGACTACTACAAGACCAGCCCTGAGTGTTGTATCCTCCATGGCATCTACGGGCAAGTCCAGCCAAATTCAGTGCCGCAAATGTGGTGGACTTGGTCACTTTGCACGTGATTGTGCCTCCTCTCGTGTGATGATTTCTCTTGAGGATGGTGTATACGATTCCGCCAGTGATTATGATGAAGATACTTTGGCTCTTATTGCATATGATGAGCAATGTGCTGCAGCACCCACGGAGCAAGATTCTGAATATATGGCTGCGGAACATGTGGAGAAATACCCGAGTTTAATTGCACAGCGAGTCTTGAGTGCACAAGTTACCAAGGCCGAGCCTGACCAGTGCCATAATCTATTCCATACCAAGGGTGTGGTTAAAGACCGCTGTATTCGCATTATTATTGATGGAGGGAGCTGCAACAACTTAGCGAGCATGGAGATGGTTGAAAAGCTTTCTCTCACGACATGACCCCATCCTCGTCCATACCACATTCAATTGTTTAATAACAGCGGCAAGGTTAAGGTAACACATACAGTTCGTGTGCATTTTACTATTGCTGCATATGCTGATTATGTTGAGTGTGATGTTGTTCCTATGAAAGCATGTGCTCTTTTACTAGGTAAACCATGGCAATTTGATAAAAATTCTATACACTATGGTAGCACAAATCAGTATTCTCTTGTTCATAATGATAAGAAAATTGTGTTACTTCACATGTCTCCTGAAAGTATTTTAAAAGATGATCTTGCTAGAGCTAGTAGAGCACATAATGAGGGGAAAAAGCTGAGCGAAAATCAGATTGTTGCTAAGGAACTTATGGCTTCTCCAAGTACTTCTAAATCTGATCCAAAACATGCTAATGAAATTCGATTGAAAAGTACTTGTTTGCTAGCTAGCAAATCTGATATTTCTGAAATTGATGTGAGTACTACTACATGTTATGCTATCATTTGCAAAGAAGTGTTGTTTTCGGCTGAGGAGATTCCTCCTTCGTTGCAACCTGCTATTGCTAACATTTTGCAGGAGTATGAGGATGTTTTCCCACAAGATGTACCTCCAGGACTGCCACCTATTCGTGGAATTGAGAACCAAATTGATTTGATTCCTGGAGCATCTTTTCCCAACTGTGCGCCATATCGTACCAATCCGGAGGAGACGAAAGAGATTCAGCGACAAATTGAAGAACTTCTTGACAAGGGTCAGATTCGTGAGTCTCTTAGTCCATGTGTTGTTCCTATTATTTTGGTACCAAAGAAAAATGGTTCTTCGCGCATGTGTACTGATTGTAGAGCAATCAATAATATTACTATTCGATATCGTCATCCTATTCCTCGTTTAGATGACATGCTTGATGAATTGAGTGGCTCTACCATGTTCTCTAAGGTTGATTTGCGTAGTGGTTACCACCAGATTCGTATGAAGTTAGGAGATGAATGGAAAATAGCATTTAAAGCTAAATTTGGCCAAAATGAGTGGTTAGTGATGCCCTTTGGTTTAACTAATGCTCCCAACACTTTCATGAGATTAATGAATGCAGTTTTACGTTCTTTTATTGGACATTTTGTGGTGGTCTATTTTGATGATATATTGATATATAGCAAATCTGTAGCAGAACATTTGGAACATTTACGTGTTGTTTTTGATGCTTTACGTGCTACACGTTTGTTTGGTAACATTGCAAAGTGCACCTTTTGCACGAATAGAGTTGCTTTTGTTGTCTATGTTGTTATAGCACATGGTATTGAAGTTGATCCCGCCAAGATTGAAGCTATTTCGAGTTGGCCACAACCCAAAACAGTCACAAAAGTGAGGAGCTTCCTTGGCCTCGCTGAATTTTATAGGCGCTTTGTCAAAGATTTTGGTTCCATTGTAGCGCTGCTGAATGAGCTTACTAAGAAAGATGTGCCCTTTGTTTGGGGCGATGCACAACAAGAAGCCTTCATGCTACTCAAATATAAGCTTACACATGCTCCTTTAATCCAACTTCCCGATTTTAATAAGACTTTTGAGTTGGAATGTGATGCTAGTGGAATTGGTTTGGGAGGAGTGTTGTTACAAGAGGGAAAACTTGTTGCATATTTCAGTGAGAAATTTAGTGGAGCTAGTTTTAACTATTCTACTTATGATAAGGAATTATATGCTCTTGTTCGGACATTACAAACTTGGCAACATTATTTATGGCCTAAAGAATTTGTTATACATTATGATCATGAATCTTTGAAGCATATTTGTAGTCAAGATAAGTTGAATAAACGTCATGCAAAGTGGGTTGAATTCATTGAATCTTTTCCTTGTGTTATTAAACACAAAAAGGGTAAAGATAATATTATTGTTGATGCTTTGTCACGTCGTTATACCATGTTATCTCAACTTGACTTCAAAATCTTTGGATTGGAAACTATTAAAGAACAATATATGAAAGATGCCGATTTTAAAGATGTTTTGCAGCATTGTCTAGAGGGTAGAACTTGGAACAAATTCATCCTTAATGATGGGTTTGTGTTCCGTGCTAACAAACTATGCATTCCAGAAGGTTCCGTTCGTCTTTTGTTGTTGCAGGAGGCGCATGGAGGAGGATTGATGGGTCACTTTGGAGTAAAGAAGACAGGAGATGTACTTTCTACACACTTCTTTTGGCCACGCATGCGAAGGGATGTTGAGAGGTTTATTGCTCGCTGCACAACATGTCAAAAAGCTAAGTCACGCCTTAATCCACATGGTTTATATATGCCTCTTCCTGTTCCTAGTGTACCTTGGGAGGATATTTCAATGGACTTTGTTTTAGGATTACCTCGAACACAGAAGGGGAGGGATAGTATTTTTGTGGTTGTGGATAGATTTTCTAAGATGGCACACTTTATTCCTTGTCATAAGAGTGATGATGCTGCTCATGTTGCTGAATTATTATTTCGCGACGTTGTTCGCTTGCATGGTGTGCCTAATACTATTGTTTCAGATCGTGATACTAAATTTCTTAGCCAATTTTGGAAATGTTTGTGGGCTAAGTTGGGGACTAAGTTGCTGTTTAGTACTACATGTCATCCCCAAACTGATGGACAAACTTAAAAATGTGGGAAGATTGTTTACCTCATATGGAATTTTCTTACAATCGTTCTGTGCATTCTACAACTAAGTTATGCCCTTTTGAGATTGTGTATGGTTTTGTTCCTTGTGCACCTATTGATTTATTACCTATTCCATCTTCGGTGCAACATAATTTTGATGCTACACAACGTGTTGAACAGATTCTTACGTTGCATAGGATTACTAAGGAAAATATAGAACGTATGAATGCTAAATATAAAGTTGCTGGTGATAAAGGACGCAAGCATATTGTGTTTGATGTGGGAGATTTAGTTTGGTTGCATTTGCGCAAATATCGTTTTCCTGATTTGCGCAAGTCTAAATTAATGCCACGTGCTGCTGGTCCTTTTAAAGTGTTAGAGAAAATGAATGATAATGCATATAAACTTGAGCTTGCTGCAGAGATGGGCACGGTAAGTCCCTCATTTAACATTGCAGATTTGAAACCATACTTTGGAGAAGAAGATGAGATTGTGTCGAGGACGACTTCAATTCAAGAAGGAGAGGATGATGAGGACATCCCTACGGTTGATACAACCGTTGCACCTAGAGCCACACTTCCTCACGTTCCACAATTCCAAGGACCTATCACAAGAGCTCGTGCACGCCAACTAAATTATCAGGTACTTTCGTTTCTAGGAACTATTCCTAATATTCATGAGAATATGATGCTGCCTAAATTAGATGTGTGTATGTTATTTAGGAATGATGGACCTAGCATGGATGAGAGCGACAAGCATTGGAGCATGATCATGCATGGAGATGATGGCAGCAATCGTGTGAGGATCCAGGATAGCGCTGCAAGTGAAGATTTTAGAACTTTGAAGCCACCATAATGAAAAGATGAAAACATGGACGAACTAGAGAGCTACACACTTCAAATTTTCGTCCATGTGATTAGATGGTGCTGCGTCACCTTTAAATATGGGCCAGGCCCATGAAATGTTTCGTCCAAATAAAGGGGCTGAACTTTTAGAGTCCGTATAGTGGAGGAAACCGACCTGGATATGGATTTCGACCACCTCCCCAAGGCTGGCCGAAATTCCCTTCTGCTCCTCCATATATACTCACATTAGGTCATCGTTTAGACTCGGATTTTTTTAGTAAAAGACTTAGCCACGAGTTACTCTTCGCCATTGGCACAAGTGTCAAACCGACCTTTTGTACTAGGCACAGACGGAATCCCACCTCTTCAATAAAGTTTTCATCTATATTCGCAATATCTTGATTGCATCTATAATTCTTGCTGGTTCTTTGATTGCTTGCAGGGATTGATCCTCGTGATCAGGTTGATCTAGCTCCATCATGATCAATAGCCTCGGAAGTTGGTGTATCGATTACGAAGGCGCAATGTCTCGCACGTTTGTAGTCGGATCATCAACGTCAACCTCCACCATAATCAACAGATATCGTCTCATCGAAAGATCTGGCACCTTTACCCTATCAGCTGATCCACTTAAGGGAAAACTTGCTGCTGTTCTACAAACCTCTGCACTTGGAGGCCCAACAAGTGTCTACAAGAATAGAAGTGCGTAGACATCATCCACTAGTGTTATTGCATGTGTGTTCTTTTCATTAACCACACCTAGAGTCATTGCATGTCTGTTCCTTTCACAAAGCACATATCGAACCACCATTATCATTGAAATGTGTATTCTTTCATTAACCACATCTAGAGTCATTTCATGTCTATTCTTTTCACAGACCACATATGGATCCACCAGAGTTCATTGCAGGTCTGTTCTTTTCACAAACCACCTATAGATCCACTAGTGTCATTGCATGTGTGTTCTTTTCACAGACCACATATGGACCCACCAGTGTCATTGCATGTGTGTTATTTTCACATACCACATATGGATCCACCAGTGTCATGCATGTGTGTTCTTTTGACAAACCACATTGATCCACCAGTGTCATTGCATGTCTGTTCTTTTCACAAACCACATGGATCCACCAGTTTCATTGCATGTGTGTTCTTTTCACAGACCACATATGGATCAAACAGTGTCATTGTATGTGTGTTCTCTTCACAAACCACATATGGATCCACCAGAGTTCATTGCATGTGTGTTCTTTTCACAAACCATATATGGATCCACCAGAGTCATTGAAATGTTTGTTCTTTGCACAGACCACATATGGATCCACCAGTGTCATTGCCTATGGATCCACCAGAGTTCATTGCATGTGTATTATTTTCTCAATCCACCTATGGATCGACTAGTGTCATTGCATGTGTGTTCTTTTAATTAACCACAACTAGAGTCATTGCATGTCTATTCTTTTCACAAACCACATATGGAACCACCATTGTCATTGAAATACGTATTCTTTCATTAACCACATCTAGAGTCATTTCATGTCTGTTCTTTTCACAGACCACATATGGATCTACCAGTGTCATTACATGTGTGTTCTTTTCATTAACCACAGCTAGAGTCATTGCATGTCTGTTCTTTTCACAAACCACATATGGAACCACCATTGTCATTGAAATGTTTATTCTTTCATTAACCACATCTAGAGTCATTTCATGTCTGTTCTTTTCACATACCATATATGGATCCACCAGACTTCATTGCATGTCTGTTCTTTTCACAAACCAATTGTAGATCCACTAGTGTCATTGCGTGTGCATTCTTTTCACAGACCACATATGGATCCACCAGTGTCATTGCATGTGTGTTCTTTTCACAGACCACACATGGATCGACCAGTGTCATTGCATGTGTGTTCTATTGACAAACCACATTGATCCACAAGTGTCATTGCATGTGTGTTATTTTCACAGACCACATGGATGCACCAGTTTCATTGCATGTGTGTTCTTTTCACAGACCACATATGGATCAACTAGTGTCATTGTGTCGTGGTGGTGTCACGGCAGATGCCATGGATAGGCTAAAGGTGGGGACAAGATGCACTAGAGGAATCCAAGGAGGGATAGTATGGTGATTCCACACACAGATGTTTGTATTCGATTCGCTTCCAAGGCTTACAAGTGCTCCTTGAGCTATATTGGGGAGAGGCGGAAGAAGGTACTCTCTTACTCTCTCCACTAGCTAGCCCTCAGGAACATACTAGAGAATAACCAAGTCAAACTCAACTCACTAGAGATGAACCCCTTCTACAGATGCCCTAGCCCTCCTTATATAGGGGTGGCTAGGTCTCTAATTACGGCATACGTGGAGGCATATTCTAGGGAATATGCCTCTTCCCAAAATAGCAAACCAACCGGGTCACTTTTCCCCTTCATAAGCCATGCAGAGGCTACATGAGCCTCTGCGGCACCAGCGTCATCCGACACAGGCAACGTCACCCTTGTCGGCCACGCCTCGGTGGTCATGGCCTCTGTCCACTTCGCTCATGCTCTGCGTACAGTGGTCACCTTTTGACCAGCGAGATACCTTCCTTCTCTTGAAAGCTTGATATAACCCGGATCGTGCCTGGTTCATCCGACCACACCCGTACCTGCATACAAGTTATATAAATCTTACCGGCATACGACATAAGTCGGCCGGGACTCAGTTGGGCGGAAATCCCCTAGTCCAGGTTACTCCGTGATTCGGCCTGCCTTGAGGTGACTCGGCTAGCACTTGCTTTGACCTTGCCGTACCTCGGCTAACTCGTTATACCCTGGTGTGACCCTACCTGGGGGTATCCCCCCAACATTAGTCCCCGAAGCTGACTCCGCTACTAAGGCCACAACAGGTTCAATTTGACCGAGCCTCTTGCTCCCTTTTCCGAGTTACCTCATATCTCGGATTTCATTGGCTATCTTTTCCCTCGGCACATTCTAAGTTTTCACTCGCTGGCCGGGTCACCCCGTAGTTATCCAAATTATTCTTCCTTCTCTTGTACGCTTCCTCACGTGGAGGGTAATCATTATTTTGCCTCATTTTAAGGGCATGCACCAGTTACTGCAGCAGTTAATGTTAGGTGTTACTGTTGCACATGTCACATCGTGTCTGTCTCCTCGTTAACTGTATCACCACGTCACGTTGTGGGATTTCCTGTGCCCTGTGGCCCTTCTTGTGGCTCGTTCCTGATTGGCTGATCCGGATTATACACGGCCACACCGTGTGGCCCTTCCGCACCGCACGATCCCACTACCCCGCTGCGGCGTGGTTAAATAGGGGAGGGGCGCGCCCCTTGGGACTTTTCCCCATTCCAGCGCCCCTCTGCCTCTTCTTCTTCTTCTTCTTCCCAGCGATAGCGCCGCCGTCGCCACACCTGCTTAGCTGTGCCGCCGCCGCACCGTTCCTCGCGCTCTAGCATCGTCGCCACTCCCGCACATCTCCACCTCCACGGGTCCGCGCCAGTCCAAGGCACTGCCCCCCACCGCCGATAGGGCTAGTGAGGACAGCGACCTCAACATGACAGAAGAGGAGCTCACCGTCACGGAACAGGACATGGAGGAGGATGCGGAGAACGCTGAGCGCGGCGCTTGGGCTAGGTCCTGGGTATGCCAGGACGACCTCGACTGGCTCTACTGCACGCGTCGTATCCCGGAGGGTGTTGTTGCCCGCCTCGCCGCCGAGGATCTCGCTCCCTCGCCCAATCCGAGTGAGTTCGTAGTGTTCCTCTCCCACTTCTAGCGTGGGTTCGGCCTCCCTGTCAGTGACTTCTTCCACGATTGGCTCAAGACCTACGAGCTTCAACCGCATCACCTTCCGGCGAATGCCATCACTTCCCTTTCTGCCTTTGCTTCCACCATAGAGGGCTACGCCAGATTGTGGCCCACTAAGGAGCTTTGGATCCTGTTTTTTGGTCTCCGCCGAAACGTGATTCCTAATAGAGAGCTTGACCCGGAGGACAAACAACTTACGCAGTTCGGCGCTCCCTCTATTTCTCCTCGGAAACAATCCGTCTTTCCCCGAGTCATGGGGCTTGATTCTTGCAAGGGCTGGGCCCGAACCTTCTTTTATGTCAGAAATGGCACGACTGAAGATCTGATCCGGCTGCGCCCCTACGCTCTGGGTCCTCCTAATCCAGATCTGTGGGACCAGATCCCTAAGAAACCCACTGTCCTGGCAAACCAAGTCAACAAACGGTTCCAGGAGCTGAAGGATCAGGGACTACGCAACGAGGACGCGATGATCACATTCGTCCACAACCGGATCTCCCCTCTCCAGAAACGCACTTACAAGCTTTGCCACATGAGTCGGCGCCTTGACCCCAACCGGACCTCCTCATTCGAGTTGAGCAATACCGAGATATTCCGCCGGGTCATGGCCCTCTTTACTACTAACAAAAACTTCTCCGCTGATTGGGAGTGGGGGATCGAGCACTTCTGCCGAGATAGGCTTCTTCCTGCGTAAATCTCGTGATCCAATCTTTTTCCAAGTTAAATCATATGTCGGAATTTGTTGTTTGTTTGATCCCTGTACATTTTCTTTTTCTTAGATGTTCCTTTAGCAAACTCTTGAGGATGGCACCGAGCCTTCTCTTAATTGGGTGAATGATCGAGACACTCCGGACGAGGAGGATCCGGTTTAGGAGATGTTCCTGACGTTCCCCGATGCGACCAAACGACACACCGGTAAATTCTCTTCCATTAGAGATTGGCCTAACGATGAAGATGATTCCGACGTTGAGGTGATGGAAGCATTTGACGCTGTCCCCCTTTCTTATGCCTTTCCGGCATCAGCTAACCCTGGTGGGCAGATTCATGAAGATCCTCCTCTCGCCACGGGCGAACCTGTTCCGGTTGCTTCCAAGAAAAGGGGAGCTGCATCTTCTTCTTCCGGACCTTCCAAACCAACGAAGAGACGGAAGAAGTCCGCAGACAAAGCTGCCACCAAGCCTACGACCAAGGCCATAACCCGGAGAGCTCGCAAGCCCAAGGAGCCTTTGACCTCTGATGAGTAAGTCATTTCTTCCTTATCCAATTTTCTGCTTCGTGCCTTTCTTCTGTTGTAACTTATTGTTCGTCGTTTGATTCGGCAGGGCTGCGGTGGAGGTTCCTCAGAGCGGATCCGGCATTGCCTCGCCGCTCCGACATAGCCCTTCTCCCCCTCATGGCGACAATTCTCGCCCGCTGAGCCCCATTCAAGAGGGTTCAGCGGCTGCTCCGGGTTCTAGCCCACCTCGTCCTGAGGAGGGCAACCTCGGAGCAGGGTGTGTCGTTGGATTGAGGACAAGTACGCCATGAGGGGTTCCTCGAGGCGTGCGGAAGAGAGGGGTGTGAGACGTACGGTGTTCCGGGACGGTGAGCACACAAGTTTACCCAGGTTCGAATCTGTCGGCTTTGGACGGATCCTACTCCTACTAGCAATCCAGTAATACGGCAAAGCCGGAATATGGGTTACAATGGTTTCGCCTGTGCGACTTGAGGGTCTAAAGTATTGGGTTGTGCCCTAAAGGCTCTCCCTAGGACGGCTTATATAGATATTCGGCCTAGGGTTTATAGGAGAGATCTATCCGGCTATGACTAAGAGTTTGTTACAGAGTACATCTTGAAATACAAGTAACATTATGGGCCTAAGTCGGTAAGTCTTCTGGGCCTTCCCGTAGCCGGATTGGACTCCGTCTTTCTCCCTGACTAGGGCGCCCGTGAAGCAAAGCTCTAACCCGAAGTGGGCCACCCTGGTCAGTGAGGAACTGTGAGGATATCCGGAAAGTATATCCCCAACAGCAGCCCCCGGAGGCCTCCAAGATCCAAAGTCAGATTCATCATCGTCTAGCTTGATCTTGGACTTGCAGAATCTTGAATTGTTCCTGAAACTTCACAACAAAAATACGATCCGGGTCTTTAAAAATAAGTTGGACCTATCAACAGGTTACTCGGATTTTCCAGCTTGATTTCAAACTAAGCCGGAACTTGGTTTCTAACGCCACCTGACACAAGTCATGGTCAAGTCACGTCATCTGACAGACATGCCGTCAGCACGACCATTGGTGGGTTCGTGGTTCGCGGAACAGAGGCGCCGTTTCAATGCGTGTGTGGAGATCGAGGCGACACAATAATCGCGTGGGTCCTTCCCAGTTCCTTCCACGACGCGTGGCGGTTACACTGTAGCATTTGCACGAATCTTGGCGCAGTTAGGTGGATATAAGGGGTTAGGATTTTCTCCTTCTCCTTTCACCAGTCCTTTGCCTTTTCTTCTCCTCCCAATCTCCCTGCGCGCACAGAGCTCCCCCGTTCCTCCCCCACAGAACTCCCAGCGCCACCCCTTTTAGGTCATCTGCTCGCCGGAGAAATGGCTTCATCTTCTTCCTCTGGCTTGGCGGCAGCGGCGGTGGCGGCGGAAGCGGTGGCAGCGAAAGAGAGCTTCCGCGGGATCTGGATCCCCTACACGCTCAATGACGAAGGTCTGAAGAACATGGAGAAGGAAGGGCTCCTCGCCGCCGGCGACTGGCGGAGCGGCTTCGAGGAAACCGTCCCCAACCCGCGCCACGGCGAGCGGGTCCACTTTGGCACCCACCTCGATAGAGGTTTGTCATTTCCTCCCTCGGAGTTCTTCTCCGAGGTGATTGATCATTACGGAGTTCAACTCCATCATCTTCCTCCCAACTCTCTCTTAGAGATGAGCGCGTACGCTTCGTTGTGCGAGGGCTTCCTCGGTATTAGGCCGAGTTTGACTCGTTTCCGGTACGATTTTCATGTCCAGAGAAACTCCATTACCGCCGGTGTTCCTTAGATCACCGACACTATTAGTTTTTCGCTTAGACACGAGCGCGAGTATCCCAAAATTCTAGCCAGTGACTCGGTCAAACAATGGCCAGCCACATGTTTCTATCATAGGGATATTCCGGCTCCCAGCAAAGCCACTGCTTTGCCGGCTTCTGTTGACGGAGCTGCCACGGCCCAACCTTCTTGGGACGAGGCTGTCCGGCTTTTTCTGACGATCTGGTCCTTGCTAAGAGGCGGATCGAATATTTGATCGAACACAAGGGACTGAGGGGATCCGACTTGGTCCAATGCTGGGTCTCACGTCGGATCCATCCCCTTCAGTACCATGGGGATCGACTGATGCACTACATCACGTCATCCAAAAAAGACTCCCTCCACATCAGCCCCAAATCCTACACCACTCAAGGCTACATAAGCCAGATCAAGTGGCTGATCTGGGAACAGATCGAGAGGAGAATCCCGGAGGTTTCTCTGGATATGCACACGGTAGAAAACCCCGTGGTGTCGGTAAGTTTCTATCAGTACCCCTTTTTATGTGTTTCAATCTTCGAGTTATTCTTCAATACTGATATGTTTTCTTCTTTTCAGCTTGCTGACCTCCTCGAGTCGGAATTTGCTCCGCTCGAAGGATATCCTCCTAAGTTTTCTCAGGAGACAGAGGTGGTCCCATTGCCGGACCTTGCGCTCAAGAAGCGCAAAGCTACGACAGTGGTTGTCGGCACCAAGGAGGTTCCTGTCGTGAAGAGGTATCTTTCAGTCACAACTTCTGCCTTTGTACTTTACTCAAATTTCTTTCCGAGATGTAATGTTTCTGAATTTACTACATTCTCAGAGCAAAACCACTCATCAAGGAAAAGGGGAAAGGGATTTCTTCGAAGCCCCTACGATAGACGAAGCTTACCATAGCTTCTCCTGCCGTGGCTCCTCCGACTCCTGCCCCTCAGCCTTCTGCAACACCGGCGATCATCCCTTCTCCGGTCATCGCAGAAGATCCGGCTCCTTCCACGGAGCCTGTGATCCTTGAATCGCAAACTGACGTCACCATGGGTGAGTCAGATTTAGATAAGGGTGAATCCTCTTTGGGTAATGATCCCTCGGCAGAAACCTTCGCCGAGAACCTTCTCAGCAATCCGGGACTTGCCAAGTTTGGCCTATCCCGGAAATCTGTAGAAGAGATCCAGCGGCTAGCCAGGCAATGCCTGGAGAAAAGAAATTTGCCTGCCGAAGAAGACGCGCAAGAAGCAGAGGACATCAATTTCTCTGACCTTCTCGCCCAGGTGCGCCTTCGCGATGAGAGGATTAGGATTGGTGAGGTTCCAACAGCCCCAATGATTCCTCTGACTCTCGCCAAAAAGGTGGCCGCTGAAGTGAACGCGTGTTTGGATAAACTCACCCGCGAACAACATGTAAGTCGGAATTCCAACTCCTGTTTTTTCCTTTATTTTATATCATATCCTCTAGCCCCCAAGCATGAAGTAGGATATATAATCCGGGTTTATGCTTCATTAGGATGCCAAAGAACGAACTAGTGTAGCCCCCAAGGCTCGTGCTGATATTAGCAAAAATATTAGCCCGAGTCTGAAGTAGTTTTCTGACTTTGGGTATTCTGACTTACAGAAAGTACGTTCCTATAACCAGGATTTGCTGAAGAATGTTTGCGATAAGCAGAGAGAGGTCAAAGCTCTCCGGCTTAAAAATGCTGAGCTAAAAGTTGCCAAGAATGAGGCCGAAGGTAAACATTCCGAGGCTCAAACCTTGTCTTTGTATTTTCAATGTCGAATTTTTTCTAAACTGTTGTTCTTTTTGACTTACAACGCTAGTGAAACAATCCTGCGCCATGATCGAAGAGGCCGAGAGCCTCAAGACCTTGGTGGTGGAAAACAAGGAGCTTCACCAAGAGCTGGATAAGCTCAAGGTGGATCATGAAAAGAGCATAGCTCAAGTCCTTGAATCCTCCTCCATGGCCACGGAAAAGCGTGATCGCAAGATCTCTGCTCAAGATAAAATAATCTCGGACCTCAAGAATGAGCTTAGCAAAGAGAGGGACCTTTCCCAGGCGCTTCGGGATGAACTCTAGAGTCTCCGGGAGGAGAAGACCACAATTGACGACGTCATTTTCGGTACATTCCATCTATCTGACTTATCTTTTTTCTTCGACTTTCTTCAATGTCGGATATTTCTTAACTTGTTTTGTATACAGGTCCTCTGAACTTGACGGACTCTTCCTCCACCGAGCCCTACACCCACCGGTTTACCCAAGTCGGTGACCTGCTTCATGACTTCCGCCAATCCCTTGAGGACATCGGCGAAGCTCTCAAGATTCTGAACATGCATCGCATGTCGGATTTTTAGGTGCGGGACAAGGCAAAGGAGATGCCGCAGCTCGTCCAGGATTGGAACATGTCCTACGCGCGATCAGCAGCGTAGAACGCTCTCACCATGGTCATGAGCCACCATGGAAACATGGAGATATGACAAGTGACCAGAGGATACTCTATAGTGGATGAAGATGCCTAGGAGTAGGACATCAAGGCCATTATGGACTCCTGTGCCGGATATGGGTGTCATGTAGCTGACTTGACCAGCTATGATACACCATTCTTCAACCGCGTGGACACTCCGCCTCCGCCTCTAGAAGAAACAGTAGAAATTTCCAACGATGAACGCACCACCTCGGATGTGGACATCTCGGAAAGATATCAAGGCGACGTATCCAGCAAGCCGGCAGCTCCTTCATCTCCTCCTGCATCATATATTGCAAGGAACATTTGTATTATCTGAAAAACATGATGCGTCTGTAAATATGAAGTACTATAATTTTGCTAGTGCTAAGCTTTTGATCTATTCAGCACTTTTGGCTTTAAGTTTTTTTTGTGTGCCTGAAATGTCTACACAAGCACTTGTACTTTTCCATCTATACTTATCGTTTATCTGGCTTTCCGCTTCGTCCCTTTCGTGCGCGGGCTAAACCTTCCGCCAGAAACTTTGCCGAGCAATGGAGCTCAATTGCTAAACCAGTTTAAACTCGGAAACAAAGCCGGCTTCCAATAACAACAATTCACTACTCGGAAAATGCTCGCATCCATCAATCAGACAAATAACCAAAGTAAAGACTAGAAATTTTAGAGTTATACCCGAAGGTAGCAATTTTAGAATCGGAAATCTAAACCAGGACGAACATGAGCATAAAGTACTTTCAAGCATTCTGGGATTTTCGACTATGACATGATCATTCGGAAATAAGATGGTAAAAACTTCTCAGAAAAACTTGAGGCAACCAAAACTTTTATTTCTCACGGAACATGTACATATATATGATTACAAAGAAGGATAAACTAAGAATAAAAGGGACGTAGCTGAGCAATATTCTAAGGTATGTCTAACTCATCCAGATTTGTACTGCCTCCAGCTCTCTTTCTCTTCTTAGTAGCAGGTCTTTCTTTGACTGGCCTCATGTCAGTTAAGTAGTATGATCCATTGTGCAATACGCGACTAACTAAAAAGGGCCCTTCCCATACTGGGGAAAGTTTGTGCTTTCTTTGTTGCACAAGCCGGAGAACCAAATCACCTTTATTGAAAGATCTATTTTGGACTCTCTGGCTATGATACTTGTGTAACTTTTGCTGATAGGCTGTAGATCTCATTTCAGCAACGACGCCAACTTCTTCGACTAAGTCGAGATCATTTTGTCGAGAAATCTCGGCATCCTCTTCAATATACGTGGCCACTCTAGGAGAAGTATGAATCAAATCACTAGGAAGAACTACTTCTGCACCATAGACCAAGAAGAAAGGTGTGTATCCTGTTGACCTGTTTGGAGTTGTTCGTAAACTCCAAATTACAGAGGGTAATTCCTCTGCCCAAGCCCCCGCAGCACGTCGTAGTAGTGCTTTGAGTCTCGGTTTTAGGCCGTGTAGGATTAAACCATTTGCTCTTTCGACTTGTCTGTTAGCTTGTGGATGTGCGATTGACGCAATGTCAAGCCGGATATTTTGCTCGTTGCAGAATGCAGCCAATTCTCCCATAGAAAAGTTACTCCTATTGTACGTGATAATGCTATGCGGATAACCATACCGGATTATAACATCCTCGACAAATCTTTTGGTTGTTGCTCCATCACAACTAGTGCTAGGTTTAGCCTCGATCCATTTGGTGAATTTATCCACCATCACTAAGAGGTGAGTAAATCCACTTGGAGCTCGTTTAAATGGTCCTACCATATCAAGCCCCCAGACCGCAAAGGGCCATGTTATAGGTATTGTTCGCAGCTGATCAGCCGGAACATGAGCTTGCTTGGTGTACTTTTGGCAGCCTTTGCACGTCTTGACTAATCGGTCGGCATCTGCCTGAGCTGTAAGCCAGAAAAATCCGTGTCTAAAATCTTTTGCCACTAAAGATTTGGCTGCAGCGTGGTGACCACACTCGCCTTCGTGGATTTATCTTAAGATTTCCACTCCTTCTTCCGAAGCTACACAGCGCTGAAAAACCCCAGAAACACTCCGTTTATGGAGCTCACCTTTAACAATAGTATAGGATTTTGCTCGTCGGATAATCTGCCGGCTCAGCACCTCGTCTTTGGGTAATTTGCCATCTACCAAATAATCGAGGTAGGGTTGAGTCCAACTAGGAATTACAGCCAGAACTTCCATCAAAGGTGAGTCGAATTTGGTCGGATATTCCTCATCTACTCCCTTTATTGAGGGAACTTTGAGGTGCTCTAAAAAAGCGCCATCCGGGACCTCTTTGCGCGTAGAACCTATCTGAGATAGTGCATCTGCTTCCTCATTTTCTGCTCGAGGCATGTGTTGAACTTCAAACCCTTCGAACGATTTAGATAGATCATCCACGATAGCTTTATATGCTGCCATGTGTTTATTTGCATTACAAATATCCGACACTTGTTGAGCAACAAGATCCGAATCTCCGTAACACATCAAACGTCGGATGCCAATATCCTTAGCAATCCGGATTCCATGCAGCAGTGCTTCATACTCGGCAATATTGTTTGTCGCTGTGAAGTGGATCCGCAACACGTATAAAAGTTTATCTCCTTGGGGTGATTTGAGCACCATGCCAGCCCCCGAGCCTCCTCGAGCCTTAGCCCATCGA
Organism: Avena eriantha; assembly: GCA_910589775.1. Lineage (NCBI taxonomy): Eukaryota > Viridiplantae > Streptophyta > Magnoliopsida > Poales > Poaceae > Avena > Avena eriantha. Next base: position 416,658,924 of record OU342743.1, read on the forward strand.
AAAAGAGGGTCCAATATTCCGACTCAGGGAGGACCATGTTCTCCTTCTTCTTTGTCCAATCAGCGACAAAGTCAGCAAGGATCTTGGATTTGATTGATGTCCGAGGTTTATACTCAATATTGAAAGCCGAAAGCTCTATGCCCCATTTGGCGACGCGTCCTGTGGCGTCACTATTGTTGATTATATCTCTCATGGGAGCTGTGCTCACCACGGTATTTGGATGCTCCTAAAAGTAGTGTCGTAACTTACGGGATGCTAGAAAAACACCATAAGCCAACTTTTGATAGTGCGGATGACGCTGTTTTGATTCTGTCAGGACCTCGCTGACAAAGTAAGTCGGACGTTGCACTAGGTGTTCCTGATTTTCTTATGGTCTCTCCACTACCATGACGATACTAAAGACCTTATTTGTCGCGGCAAGGCAGAGTAGCATCGGTTCCTTAGGTTCCGGCGCTGCAAGGATAGGAGCAGATGAGAGTACTCTATTCAGATCTTGTAGTGCAGCTTCAGCTTCGTTAGTCTTAACAAAATCCTTGGTCTTTTTTAGGAGTTTGTATAATGGTGCGGCTCTTTCACCAAGTCGGCTTACAAATCGACTGACCGTAGCAATGCAACCAGTTAATCTTTGTACGTCCTTCAGGCGAGTTGGCCTGGAAATATTGAGTATAGCCTTGATTTTGTCTCGGTTCACCTCTATGCCTCTTTGAGACACGATGAAACCTAACAATTTTCCGGCTGGTATTCCAAAGAAGCATTTCTTCGGGTTAAGCATGATGTTGTATTTTCGTAGATTGGCGAACATTTCCTCCAAGTCGTAAATCAACGTTTCCTTCTTTTTGGACATTACCGCGATGTCATCGACGTATGCATGTACATTGCGTCCAAGTTGGTCATGGGGGCAACGCTGCATCGTGCGCTGGTACGTAGCTCCTGCGTTCTTCAGCCCGAAGGGCATCATAACAAAACAGAAGGTTCCGAAGGGGGTTATGAATGAAGTTTTGACTTTGTCAGATTCCTTCATCCGGATTTGGTGATAACCGGAATATGCGTCGAGAAAACAGAGGAGTTCCGAGCCTGCCGTAGAATCGATGACTTGATTAATTCTAGGTAGAGCAAACAGATCTTTTGGACAAGCCTTGTTCAAGGCAGTATCATCAACACACATCCTTAAATCAGTGGTGTCAATTTTAGGGACCATTACAGGATTGGCCGACCACTTAGTGTGGATGACCTCTTCTATGAATGCGGCAAACTCGAGCCATGCTAGTTCCTTAGCTATTGCCTTACGCTTTTCGTCGCCAAACCGTCGTAGGGACTGTTTGACGGGTTTAGCATACGGGTTTACATTTAGAGAGTGCTCGGCAAGTTCCCTAGGTACTCCGGTCATGTTAGAGGGCTGCCATGCGAAGATATCTTGATTTTCTTCGAGGAACTTGACGAGCACGCTTTCCTATGCGCTACTTAGGAGGGGTCACCTTGGAGGGGTCATCATCCTTCAACGGCGCTTTCTTCGTCTCTTCCGATGCCTTGAACTCTAGATTTGGCTTTGTCACCTCCTTCTTCGTTGCGGGCATCTCGGACGGATCTATGCTCTTCTTGATCTCCTGGTACTCCTGGGCATGCAGCACGGCTTCTGCAAAGGCAGCATTTCCATCCTCGCACTCTCGCGCTTTCTTCGGGTCTCCCCTGATGGTGATCACGCCGTTGGGACCAGGAATTTTCATCATATTGTAAATTTAACACGGACGAGCCATACAAGCCCAGTAAGCCGGACGTCCGAATATAGCGTGGTATGCGCTCTTGAACGGGACCACTTCGAAAGAGAGTGCCTCCGTCCGATAGTTCTTTGTAGTTCCAAAGGTAACATCCAAAGTAATCTCTCCAAGGGAATTAGCTTGTCTTCCTGGGATAACTCCGTGAAAGATCACAGAGCTATGGTTCAGCTGGGTTTCCGAGATCTTCATCTGGCGTAGCATTTCGACATAGAGAATATTGATGCTGCTACCACCGTCCATGAGGGTCTTGGAGAAACCATAACCGCAAATAAGTGGGTTGACGATTAAGGCATATTTTCCTCGCCTGTGTAACTTAGGCGGATAATCAGCGCGGTCAAATGTGATTACCACTTCCGACCAGTCCAGATATTGAGGGACAGGTGGAACTGTTCCATTGAGCTCGTGGAGAACTGCTTTCTTGACCTTTGCTGGTTGAGATCCGAGGTAGGTGACGTAAGTGTCCTTCTTGGTGGGAAAAGTTTTCTTCCCTTTCGGCTTGGGATTTGAAGCATCAGCTTCCTCCATGTCGGAATCTTCCTTGGTCTCTTTGTCTTTTTCGGGATTTTTCTTTCCCTTCTTCCGCTTAGCTTTGAAGCCTGCGGTATCATCTCTTTTGATGTCGTCATTGAAACGACATTCAGCGTTGGTGTGGGACGAGCCCCCATTGGCGTCTAGGTGATGCACACATGGGTTATTGGCAATGTCGGCCCAAGAGTAGGTTTTGCCTGGTTGTTGTTCTCCTCTACCTTGGACCCTTGAAGTCCCACGACCACGCCCGCAGCCTCTGCCACATCCTCCTCGTCCTCCAGACCCGGAAACAGTAGTTACCACCGCTGTTTCCACGCTGGGTTTTTCTTCCGAGGTATTTTTGTGCTTCTAAGCTTGTTGCTTTGGTTGTCTTGCCGACTGAGGCACAGCTAGGACGTTAAGTAATCCCTCTGCATCGTCATCGGCATCTGCATACTTGCTTGTTGTTTCTATCATCTCTCCCAAATCAGTGACCTTGTCACACTTCAAGCGGTGACGTAGTAGACCAATTGGGAGCCCCATGATGAAAGCTTGAATCGCGGTTTGATCGTTTACTCCTTCACAAGAGTTCTTGGTGTCGATCCATCGTCCGAGGTAATCTCGACAAGTTTCTCCGGCTTTCTAGGTGCAACGCTGTAGGTCTCTGACCGAACAGGGCCTCCGATATGTGCCTTCAAAATTCCGAAAGAATGCACTTTGCATGTCATACCAGTTATGGATGGTGTTCTCCGGAAGTTCATTGAGCCATGATCGTGCCGTCTTCCGCAACATAAGTGGGAGATATCGGGTTGCGACCAGGCGGTTTCCGCCTTTGGCGATGCAGCACGCTTGGAAAAAATCCTGTAGCCAAGTATCTGGCCGAGCAATGCTGTCATAAGCTTGGATGTACCTTGAGATACGAATACTTCCGGGAATCTTGTAGCTCTGATGTGTGGTCGGAAGAACTTTGGGCCCACGTACATGTCATCGTTTCATAGCGCCGTGCCTCTATGTTGGAATTGATCCTGTGCTTTGCGTCGCTCAGGGATAGAGATCGTCTTGAATGCCGGTTGTGGCTACGGTGCCATGGAGCCGGACTTAGGCTTCTGCCACCACCTCCTCCGCCATGTCGTCCTCCTTGTCCCCCTTCGGAGCCGTTGTGATGATTGCTTGGTGGAGAGGGTGGGGCAGCTGAATTGTTTCCGGCTGATCGCCGGCTTCCGTCCGGAGCGTCATTATTCCGATTCCGGGGAGGATCCTGACTACGACGAGCCCCCTGCCGGCTTGTGCCAGCATGGTTTCCGTCGTTCCTTCGTCCGTCGTTCCCACCATGATGAGGCTTAGCCGGACGGCTTGCATGTTTAGGAGGTGGCATTTTTTGACGATCCTCCTCCCTACGTTTCTCTTTATCTTCTCCCCTTCGATCGTTAGATTCTCGTCGGGGAGGGTTCCTCGGATTTAGTGCGGCAATGGCATCTTTCTTGGCCTCTAGAGCGACGTTGCTCCAGTTAGACGTAGTTCTGTGATGCTGTCCTGATGATCTGGTTCTTGAATAATTGTCTTCCCGGCGTTCGGGGTGATGATACTGTTCCCAGACATAATGGGATCTTACGCCAGCCCATGCCGGATCCGTGCGACATTGGTCGGAATCCGAGACCAGTTTTTGACTTCCGAATAGGATGACTTTTTGCTGCTCCAGTCCCTTGTTGAGTAGTTTGATACCCAAACGGATCTCCTTCGGTCCTGGATTAGCCAATAGAATTTCTCGGGCCGCCACGGTATTCTGTACTGGGGTTGGGTAAACCCAATCTCCGTTGCTATCTTTCCGTGGCTTCCCCATCTCATCTCCAAAAAGGACGGCAGAGACACGTGGGAATTGGTCGTCATTGGTGTGACGCTTCCGTGTCTTCTGATGCAACCGAGACATTTAGGCCTTCGTTGACATGCGTTTCTTCTCCACGTCGATGTTTTTGGCTTCATCGATGAGTTGTTGACGACGCGCTTCTAGGGCTTGCGCCCTTTTGTCCAGCTCATCCGCAGTAAGTTCTGCGGCTGTAGGGATAGGTGTGGTTAATGCAGCATCGATGAGTTTACGCGCACCTTCGGTGATCACGTGTCCATCCACCGATGCTTCTTTTTTCGGCTCTTCTGGGATAAGTGCTCCATCCGAGTCTTCCTCGTATTCCTCAGCAATCACCTCCTCTGTCAGAGGGTCTTTTGCCAGGGTCTTATTCTTCTTGTTCCTCTTCTTTGCCTTGTTGGCAGCGCCGGTAGCAAAGTCGGCTTTGGGTCCGTTTCCCGGAGTCAAGCTCTGATCGGTAGTTTCGGACATCTGGACCTCGGGATTATCTCCGACGTACATGTCATCCTGCACTTTGGGAGAGTGTTGCCCGGATCCCATCCATGGCTTCTCCTTCTTCTGCAGCTTTGGAGTTATACTCCTCTTCATATTCCGCGGAGAACTTTCGGAAATCTGCAGACGTCATAGATTCATCCGAGGATGCGGGAACGTCAGGGTTTGTTCCAATTGCCTCCAACACAGAGTCGGTGTTTTCTCCAGCATCGGCAGAGCCGGATCCGGATCCTATGTATCCGACGAAGTGCGTCGCTAGCTTCCTGAGGTACCTGCGGCCTTCGCGATCAGCCATGTCGAAACTTTTGATGGTCTCGAGGATTGCATCCGTGCTTTCGCCTTGCAGTATCATAAGTTTTAGTGTGTTCCTCAAAAAAGGCATGTCTGTCTAGGCATCATCAGAGCCGGAATCAGTGTCGTTGATATGCTCCTCCTAAATTTTGACTTCCACGGGTGGGTCGATCTGGGGTCCGCCTTCTCCAGGGAGATCCACTCCAAATTCGACTTGGACCACTAGGTCTTCTTCAGGCTCGGATTTCTCCACTATCTCCGCAATTGGTGTGGGCAGCGTGGGATTTGGGTTTTCTGAGATCCGAAACTCTGCCGCCTCCGCGGACAAAGGGGACCCAGAAAATTCTTCTGCCTCTATCATCACCGCTGGGGTGGGTTGGGCAGGTTCAGCGAAACTGATGTATACATCGATCTCGCCAGAAGACATGATTGTGTAGGCATTCACGGCCTCCCTAGCCGGAATCCAAGTCTCGTCGAGAACGATGAGAGGGACATCTCTGGCGTAGAGGATGCGACCGACGATGATAGTCTCGCCGATTCCGATTCTTGCAGATTCCGCTCGGAACGTAGATCCAAAGCTCACTTGCCCCACGGTAGGCGCCAACTGTTGTCGGATTGAGGACAAGTACCCCATGAGGGGGTCCTCGAGGCATGCGGAAGAGAGGCGTGTGAGACGTACGGTGTTCCGGGACGGTGAGCACACAAGTTTACCCAGGTTCGAATCCGCTGGCTTTGGACGGATCCTACTCCTGCTAGCAATCCAGTAATACGGAAGAGCCGGAATATGGGTTACAATGGTTTCGCCTGTGCGAGTTAAGGGTCTAAAGTATTGGGTTGTGCCCTAAAGGCTCTCCCTAGGACGGCTTATATAGATATCCGGCCTAGGGTTTACAGGAGATCTATCCGGCTACGACTAAGAGTTGGTTACAGAGTACATCTTGGACTACGAGTAACATTATGGGCCTAAGTCGGTAAGTCTTTTGGGCCTTCCCGTAGCCGGATTGGACTCCGTCTTTCTCCCTCACTGGGCCGCTCGTGAAGCAAAGCTCTAACCCAAAGTGGGCCACCCTGGTTACTGAGGAACTGTGAGGATACCCGAAAAGTATATCCCCAACAGGGGGAAGTGGCTCTGCCGAGGCAGCGGATGCACCCATCTCCACTTCGGCTCAGCCGCAACCAGCTACATCTGAGGTACGAACAGCACCCCCGCCAAGACAAACACCAGCACCAGCATTGGCTCCAGTGCCAACAGCAGTAGCACAAGCATCTGTAGCAGCACCAACTCCCTCCACCTCGTCCGAGTCTTCCACGACTCGGCGAGAAGGCACCAGCAGCACCAAGGCTAGCACTAAGGCAGCTCCCAGGGCCAAATCCGCGGCTCAGTCCTCAACTTCCCAGCAGCAGCCTAAGGCCAAGAAAACTTCTGATGCCACCAGGAGAGTGTCTATCGAGGCTGGACAGCGTACACTTGCGTCCATGCTTTCGAAAAAGACCCCGCCGAAGAAGGAAACCACTGCCGGGTCAGCTGATGTGCAACTTGTTTTGCACACCAGCCACGCTGTTGCACAAGTTGAGAGGGGGAGGCCCACGCCAAGGGTTTGATCGCGCCCCATATGCTTAGCGGAGAACGTTATCCTTCGACCTTGATCAAGTTTGTTAACAACTGGAACAAGGCGGAGTTCGTCCATAACGATGATCTCCCAGAGAAATTTGGGCCAGCCGAGTTTGCCGCAAAGATGAACACAGCCGCCAAGGCTATTAACCTCGCTGGTCGGATGATGGAGGTACGCTACCTTGTCTTTTCTCTAACATGTACCAAATATTAGTGATATAACCATTAGTCCCCGAGCCTCCGGGGGAGTAACTTGTTACTCGGTCGGATGCTCCTTAGAGAATTAGTATAGCTCCTTAGCAACTTCGAATATGCACACACCTAGAGCCGGGTTAAGTTCCACTTGGCCCGGATCTTGCACATTTCGAATATGCACACACCTAGAGCCGGGTTAAGTTCCACTTGGCCAGGATCTTGTACACTTCAAATATGCACACACCTAGAGCCGGGTTAAATTCCACTTGGCCCGGATTTTGTACACTTCGAATATGCACACACCTAGAGCCGGGTTAAGTTCCACTTGGCCCGGATTTTGTACGCTTCGAATATGCACACACCTTGAGCCAGGTTAAGTTCCACTTGGCATGGATTTTGTACACTTCGAATATGCACACACCTAGAGCCGGGTTAAGTTCCACTTGGCTCCGATTTTGTACACTTCGAATATGCACATGACTAAGCTATCCTTTTGTACTCTTTTCAGGTGACTACCAATCGCCGGAGCACTGAGTTTCAGCGTCTTTTGGACACACATAAGCTGATGCGCTCGAAACGTACTACGCTTCTCGCCGAATACGAGAAAAGGGGTAAGTTTTCTCCTTGGCATTTTTCCCATTTCTCTTTGTCTTTTTCCGCCGAACTAATCTGTTATTCGGATTGGGCAGCCGGACTGGAGGCCGAGAACATCCTTATGAGGAAAAATTTGGACCAAATAAAGGGTAAGTCATTTTTGCTTAATCTTCCTCTGCGCTCTATCTCCTTTTCTTCTTGGCTCAGCAAATATCCATATCTCGGCTTTGCCGGGTCAACAAACTGTTTCAGCATCTCTTGAAGATAGTGTGCCCGTGCTTGATATGATGCTGCATCTTCTCGAACAAGCAGGGCAACACCAGGCCGAACTCAAGAAGAAGGATGATGAGCTCGCCCTCCTCCAGACCAAAGATGATGAAATTTCCAAGCTTAAGGTAGACATGAAAAAACTCAAGGCGCTCCACAAATCCGAACTTGATAAAGCTGGCCAGGATTTTACTGAAGAGCGAGAATGTCTGAACCTCCAAATTGCAAAGGATCAAGAACTGCTGAAGGAGTCCGACGCTAATCTTGAGTCGGAAAAAGCTGAACTTGTGCAACTCCGGAAGAGGCGTGACAACTGCACTAAGGAGCTGACCCGGATCCACAGCCATATTTCTCATAAATTCTTTTCCTTCAGCCGGCATAAATCTCTCCGGGTCAACCTCCCTAACCTGTTTCACTTGTCTTGTTTTCAGACAAATTTCCGGAGGGTGATGCCATTGCAACTACTGCCGTTGCCATAAGTTCCGCCAGAAGAGGGGTACCCCAACTGGTCCTGGCGCTGAAATTATCCCCTATGACATGGAGGACCTACTGGTCAGCTTATCTTCTCGCATCGAGATTGTGAAGAACTATGGTAAGGATATCCTAGATGTGGCAATCCGGATCTTCAACACCTTTTGGCCTGATGAAGATACTCTGGAGGGGACCACTGCTCTTATTGCCAAGTTAATGGAGTGTGAGACCCAGCTTGAACTTTGGAGGGAATCCGCTGGACGTGCCGGAGCTGAAATCATTCTCCACTATGTGCTCACATGGTATCAGAAAATCAATCTCAATCTTCTTGAGCGGATGCGCACCGGATCAACGTGGTCCCATGATCCGGATTGGATAGCTCGGCGCAAGGCTTGTGCTCATAGCCTCATTCAGTATGCCCCCATCCATCAATGGAATGAGGGACCAAGCTTCATTGGCGCTGCCGACGACAAAAATGCCAAAGATGGTTCGGGTGAGGAGGAAGAGGATGAAGCCTCGGATGTCGAAGAAGGTGAAGATGACGCTGAAGCCGAGGCCGGAGCTGCACCTGCTGGCGCTGAGTTACCTCCCCCTGCTGCTCCTTGATCACCAACAAACACTTTGCAGTTTATCAGATCCCCGGTATGCCGGGTGCAAATGTATGAAGCACACAAGTTATATTTTGCTACTAACTTGTTTGTGCCGGATTAACTTGGGCGTAGTCCCTGATTTTAATTTTCTTGTTTCTCCAATTTCTTGGCCCGGCTCGTGTCTACCTTGGTTCGGATTTATGACTTACGAGACCGAGTTTCAAAAATTGACTTAACAATACTTGGAAACTTTAGGACTAGCTCAAAACAATTCAGTGTAGTAAAAACTATGTAAACATGAAGTTAGTCCAAATAACAAATGTCAGCTCGATTAAGTTCTTTTCCTTAGTCGTTTTTCGTGTGCTACGCAATTCCAAACTTGTTCTCTTGCTTGCCATGAAGCCAAATCTTGTTGGACAACAGCAAATCGAAGAGTTGAGTTTTTGGTGCTCACACACTACTAATCCGGCTTAGGTAGAAACAACTTACACCAGCTGACATATAAATTACAAATACAGAAAAATAATAAATATTATTAAGGCAGTCCCCGAGTTACTGCTCGAGGTGCCACGATTTCATTGATAATCTCATTGCCGGCATACATACCAACGTATGAGAGACTCAGACACACTTCTTTGCTAAGTGTAGAACGGACAAAGTAGAGCTACAGTCCATGGACTCTTAGATTCCTCGCCGGACCTGTCCTTCTCCTGTGGTTTTGCATCGATGAGATAATATGAGTCATTGTGCAATGCTTTTCTCACAATGAATGGCCCTTCCCATGGGGGGGATAGCTTATGCATGCCAGCGGTACATTGTACCAACCGGAGTACCAGATCACCTTCCCGGGAGACTCGGGGGTTTACTTTCCGGCTATGATAGCGTCGGAGATTTTGCTGATATATGGCGGATCTGGACAATGCCAATTCTCTCGCTTCTTCCAGCAGATCAACACCATTTTGCCAGGCTTCTCGCACTTTGGCTTCTGTGTATTAGGTGACTTTAGGCGAGTCATGCTCTATGTCGGCTGGTAATACAGCTTCTGCCCCATATACCAGAAAGAATGGTGTATAGCATGTTGATCGATTCAGAGTTGTTCTTAAACTCCACAGTACCGCTGGTAGTTCTTCTATCCAACACCCCGCTGATCTTTGCAGCGGCTCGATGAGCCAGGGTTTTATCTCGGATAATACAAATCCGTTGGATCTCTCCACTTGTCCATTCGATGCGGGGTGGGATACTGAGGCAACGTCCAGCCGGATCTTCTTATCTCGGCAGAATCGTACAAATGCTCCTTCAGCAAAATTTGTGCCTTTATCTGTTATGATACTGTGAGGATAGCAGTATCTCAAGATGATATCTTTGAGGAATGTCACCCGTAGCTCCATCACATTTTCTTATTGGCTTTACTTCAATCCATTTTGTAAACTTATCAACCATGACTAAGTTATGGCTCATGTTCCCCCTCGCAGGTTTAAATGGGCCAATCATGTCCAAACACCATACAACAAATGGCCAGGTAATTGGTATAGTCTTGAGTTCCGACATTGGCATATGTGTCTTGGTAGCATACCTCTGACAACCATTGCATTTTCTTACTAGATCTTCTGCTTGTTCCAAGGCACTTGGCCAGTAGAACCCATGCCGGAAAGATTTTGCCACTAGATCTTACTACCATTACAACCATTGCATTTTCTTACTAGATCTTACTAGCTCTGGATGAGGCATGTATATCCCAGAGGATATCAAGCCCTTCTTCCGGGTCAACACATCGTTAGAGTGCATTTGTGACACTTCTCTTGTATAGTTCGGCATTGATGATTGTGTACGCCTTTGCGCGCCTCTGAATTTGCCTGGAAAGCACCTCTTCACTGGGCAAAGTTCCATCCTTTAGGAATTGAAATATGGGCCGCGCCCAAGCTGGTATAGCTCGCACTGGAAACACATCCTCATCTATTTCCATTTGCTCTACCGGCATAACCTCGGTTGGATCGCGCTGCGCAGTCCCTAGGTTCTGTGAAGCAGTCCCCGGGTTTCCTAAACCACTTCCCACGTCAATGTCCATGGGTACAGCTCCGGACTCCGGATCTGTCGGGATGTAGATTGAGTCGGTTTCTAGGGACGGCCTGATAGATGGTTTTCTGAGGTGTTCTAGTGCTACACCCGGTGGAATCGCTTGTCGGGTTGATCCGAGCTTCGACAATACATCGGCAGCATCATTTTCCAGCCGGGATACATGGTGAAACTCGCATCCCTCAAAGTACCCAGATATCTTTTGCACATGGAATCTGTACAATGCCATGTTTGGATCAAGAGTGTCCCACTGCCCTGAGACTTGCTGAACTACCAAATCCGAGTCGCCAAAGCATTGGATCCGACGTATTCCAATTTCTTTTGCCACTTTGAGCCCATGCACAAGTGCTTCATATTCGGTGACATTGTTTGACGCTGTGAAATGGATCTACAGCACATACTTCAGCTGGTTGTTCTTTAGCGAGGTAAGTACAACTCTGGCGCCTAACCTGGTTTTTGTTTTTGATACATCAAAATGCATTCTCCAATAGTTCGGATCTGGTAGCGGTGGTTTGTATTGCATCTCGGCCCAATCCACGAAAAAGTCGGCCACAGCCTGAGACTTGATCACATCTCTTCTGTCGTATTGCGGAGCATAAGGGGCTAGCTCAATTGCCCATTTTGCGATTCAGCCGCTTGCATCTTTGTTACTCATTATCTCAGATATGGGGGCTTCACATATCACCCATATTGGGTGTTCTTCAAAGTAGTGTTTTAGCTTCTTTGCCGACATGTACACACCATATGCCATTTTCTGATAATGCGGATAGTTTTGCTTCGATGCGGATAATACCTCGCTCAGGTAATACACTGGCCTTTGCACTGACTTACCCTCTTTATCGCGCTCTACCACCACCACTGCACTTACAACTCGGTTGGTTGCGGCTATATAGAGTAACATTGGCTCTTTGGATAGTGGTGAAGCTAACACTGGTGCAGTGGCTAACATTTTCCTTAATTGGATAAAGGCTTCATTGGCCTACGGCGTCCATACGAACTTGTCCGCTTTCTTCATCAGTTGATAGAGAGGCAATGCCTTTTCTCCCATTCGACATACAAACCGACTTAAAGATGCCAGGAAACCAGTGAACTTCTAGACATCGTTAAGACACTTCGGCAGCTCCATTCGCTCTATGGCTCGGATTTTAGTTTGGTTAACTTCGATACCTCGGCTAGACACAAGAAATCCGAGTAATTTTCCATTCGTTCTGGCCGATTTGGTCGTGTAAACATTTTTGCATACATCTTTGGTACTTTGCCCCTGCATTACGTAAACCAAAAGGCATGGTGCGATAGCAATAAGCCCCATACGGGGTAATACACGCAATCGTTATTTGATCATTCGGATTCAGAGGTATCTGGTGGAAACCAGAATATGCATCTATGAATGACAACAGTTCACACCCAACAGTAGAATCTATGACTTGATCTATCCTTGGCAGTGGTAATGGGTATTTTGAGCACGCCTTATTCAGGTTCGTGTAATCGATACACATACGCCAAACCACTGCCACATTCGGATCATCCTTCTTCTTTTCCACCAGAACCGGATTAGATGGCCAATCCGGGTAAATCACTTCCATGATAAACCCAGCCGCTAGGAGCCGAGCTATCTCATCTCCAATGACTTTTCTCATATCTTCGGCAAAGCGGCGGAGAGGTTGCTTCACCAGCCTTGCTCCGGGTCTCATATTGAAAGAGTGCTTGGCCAACTCCCACGGAACACCTTGCAAGTCCTGTGTGGACCACAAAAAATCCCGATTCTCACGGAGGAAGTTGACAAGCTCGCTTTCCTATTTGTCATTTAACCCAGCACCAATTGTTACGGTACGCTCTAGGAACAGATCATCAACGGGTACTTTCTTTGTATCCTTCGTTGCTTGAAACGAAACACTTCCATGCGGGTTACTCATTGCCGGCATGTATTGTTGCGCAGACTGAGCCAATGCCGCTACTTCCTGGATCTTTCTATTTTCCTGTGCGATCACGAGTGACTCGGCCAGGTTAGACCCGACTGACGCACACTCAATGAAACGTCGGAAATCTCCTGCTATAGTGATTACTCCATTTGGCCCGGGCAACTTCATCTTCAGGTAACTGATGTGACAACTTGTCATGAATTTTTTCAAGGCAAGCCTGCCGAGTAACGCGTGATACGCACTTTCTAGGTTCACCACCTCAAACTCCAAATTTTCAGTTCGGCAGTTATCCCTTGTGCCGAACAGCACGTCTACCCGGACCTTGTCAATGGGTTCACAGGAAATGCCTGGCACAATGCCATGGAAAGTTGTTCTGGTTACCTAGAGCAGTTCCCCGAGATACCCAACTTGCGCATTGTATCCACATACATTATATTAATGCTGCTGCCATTATCTATCAGCACCTTAGAAAATCTCACATTGATATTTGGCCCGATGAACGTCGGGTCCAGCACTAACGCATACGAACCAGGGCTAGGCATGAGCTTAGGGTGATCCTTGATACTCCAGGTGATTTCCTGATCCGACCAAGGCATATACCTCGTTATTGCGGGCATTACCGCATTCACCTCCATATGTCAGCGCTGCAAACTCTTTCTATCTGTTTCCTCTGTAGTAAACACACAATAACTCTGGTGATGCTCTCTGTATTTATTTCTCCCCTCATTTCCGGGATACCTCTGATCTGGCTGATGTTGGTTTTCTACCTGATGCACTGCATCTCTTCTTTCATGTTTTCATACCTGGGCGGAGGGGGTGGCAACATTAACTGTTGCGTATTCGCTCTGGAGAGCAATTGCTGCTGGGGTAACTCCTGCCGAGGTTGATCGTTCCGAGGTCCTGATCATTCCCCAAACCACTTTGTTCTATCTTCCTCATCCATTCACATTGCCGAGCGTGTGACCCGTCGGGTTACTCGGATTTGGCGTGTGAAATATACACGGCTGATCCAGCATTGCCTCATAGGTATACCTCGGATGGTCCTTCTTTTCTTGCCAATGTTTCTTCTACTCTAGTGTCCAAGTTTTCTTGCCATCATTTCTTGGAGTCCATTGTTGCCCTCCAGTTTTCTGACGCTGATTACTCCCTACTCCGGGTTGATCTTGATTTACAACTGCAACTTGTTGCAAACTGTACCTGTAATCCGGTCTATCATCTCTTCTATTACCCTGGTAGTCATTCTGCCGGGATGACCCGACTCCATCTCGCTGGTAGACTCCTCATTTGACACGCTTGACACAAGCCTAGGTTGAGTCAGATCACCCAAGGAATATGAATCAGCGATTTGGATTGTCTCTGCCAGTGTAGTTGGCATATCCCTTTGCAACCTTTGCCACAGCATGCTTGCATATATGCACCCTTGTGCAAACCATGCTACGGCCTGTGACTCAATCACGCCCTCACATGAATTTTGCACTGTGCACCACCGGGTTACGAACTACCTGTCCGTCTCATTCGGTCTCTGCTTGCACATTGCCAAGGTATGTGGCCTATTCGGCCTCTAATACGTGCTTGAGAAGTTACTGACAAACATTTCCTCCAAATCAATCCAATAGTTGATACTGCAGGTGGTAAGTTGTTTAGCCATACCCTTGCTGGTCCCTCCAGCATTTGAGGCACGTATCTCACAGCCCATCTCAAGTTGCCTATAGCAATTTTCACCGCTGTCGCGTAGTTGATCAACCAATCCTCTGGCTTGGTGCTACCGTCATATGTTTTTGTGCCTCTGGGTAACTGGAAGTTAGGCACCGAGGCTCCTTCATGATCCAGGGCCCAAAACATGCAGGACCCGGAGGACCTTGACATTCAATTTGCTCCGACCTATAAAGCCGATCCAGTTTTAACCTGGCGTCATCAGGCATCAAGTTCCTGCTTCCCAACCTTGACCCTATCACGTGATAGTCCGGCCTAGGGTATCATGCGTTCACCATTTCCGAATCACCATCATTGTATCTATCTTGCTCCTGTGGAGCTGCTCTCTATTGGATACCTTGGCCGGCACTTCGCTCTTGCTGTGGTATACTCTGCTGCTGCGGTTGCCCTGCACCTGCCGAGTTATGCTGTCCAACATTGCCATTAATAGCGTTTCCCTGACCAACACTACCTTGGTCTCGGTTGCCTCGGCCAGCTTCACCTCGGCTCACACTTCGTGGATCCTCATTTCTCTGCATTCCTTTTCCTTTCCCTGCCCTTGCCGGGTCATATGGGACTATCTGCTTGTTTCTCCTCGCCGAGGTTACCACCTCCTCTCTTCTTGGGCCACCATGCGGCGACGATGCAGCTCCAGAAGATTTCTCCGGGTTACCTACTACTAAATGAACAACCTTGGAGGCCCCAGCTCTTCCCGGATTAGCCCTGAGTAACTCTTCATTTTGTCTGTTCGCGATCCGAACTAACTTATTGACCCTATCCTGCTTTCTTTGTCGGGCTTCACCCTTCAAACCCTCTAACTCAGACGCAGCTGCATCTGCTGCCCTGAGGTTCTTTGCCGGGTACTATACTTCCGCAGCCCCACGGACAGAACGTTCTCTGATTCCTCAACACTGGTATCACCTTCTTTGTTCATTTCACTGATAAGGTTTCTCCCCGTCAGTTCTACATCATCTACCTTATTTGCCGTTGCGTACTCACGCGGTGTCATGTTCAACGACTGCTGAGTTGCCGCTATCTTTTCCGCACCCTCTAGTATTTTCTGCCTAGTCTCCTCTAACATGTCCTGAGCCCGAGCTGGATCTACTGCAGGTGCTATGGGGCTCTCTAGGCTATCTATCGCCTGTTGCAGCACATTCTCTAGCCTCTCTACTGGAGGACCTCTACTTTTCCTTGGTGCCTATGGTGTTACCTCCGGATCTGGTGCCAGATCCTTGCTCGCGCCAGCGTCAGGCGCAGTCATCATCACCTCGGCACGGTCAGGGGAGCAAGAGATACGCGCCCCACGAACCACGCTAAGGGGTGGCTCGCCTCCCTCGATGACATGCTGCGGGTGAACGCACGACACATCGACATCACTGTAGATCTGGTGCGCGCCAAGCTTGACAAAGAGGCCGTTGCACGGGAGAGGTCGCTTGACGAAGCAGTTAGCATTGTCGCTGACAAATTCTAGCCCTCCAAAGCGCTGAACAAGCCCGGAGACGATGCGTTCGCCGGTGCCGATGAGGTTTCCCGTACGGATCTTCACTCATGCTAGCGCCGCTAGCCCCATGGTGGGCGCCAATTGTCGTGGTGGTGTCACGGCAGATGCCATGGATAGGCTAAAGGTGGGGACAAGATGCACTAGAGGAATCCAGGGAGGGATAGTGTGGTGATTCCA
The DNA here is from genome assembly GCA_910589775.1 of Avena eriantha. Lineage (NCBI taxonomy): Eukaryota > Viridiplantae > Streptophyta > Magnoliopsida > Poales > Poaceae > Avena > Avena eriantha. The sequence goes on from OU342743.1 coordinate 416,674,941, forward strand.
CACACAAATGTTTGTATTCGATTCGCTTCCAAGGCTTACAAGTGTTCCTTGAGCTGTATTGGGGAGAGGAGGAAGAAGGTACTCTCTTACTCTCTCCACTAGCTAGCCCTCAGGAACATACTAGAGAATAACCAAGTCAAACTCAACTCACTAGAGATCAACCCCTTCTACATATACCCTAGACCTCCTTATATAGGGGTGTCTAGGTCTCTAATTAGGGCATACGTGGAGGCATATTCCAAGGAATATGCCTCTTCCCAAAATAGCAAACTGACCGGGTCACTTTTCCCCTTCATAATCCATGCAGAGGCTACGTGAGCCTCTGCGGTGCCAGCGTCATCTGACACAGGCAACGTCACCCTTGTCAGCCACGCCTCGGTGGTCCTGGCCTCTGTCCGCTTCACTCATGCTCTGCATACAGTGGTCTCCTTTTGACCAGCGAGATACCTTCATTCTCTTGCAATCTTGATATAACCCGGATCATGCCTGGTTGATCCAGCCACACCGGTACCTGCATACAAGTTATATAAATCTTACCCTCATACGAATAAGTCGGCAGGGACTCAGTGGGCGGAAATCCTCTAGTCCGGGTTACTCCGTGATTCGGCCTGCCTTGAGGTGACTCGGCCAACACTTGCTTTGACCTAGCCGTACCTCGGCTAACTCGGCCATTATACCACGGCGTGACCCTACCCGGGGGTATCCCCCCAACACATTGTATGTGTGTTCTCTTCACTAACCACATATGGGTCCACCAGAGTTCATTGCATATGTGTTCTTTTCATTAACCACAACTAGAGTCATTGCTTGTCTGTTCTTTTCACAACCCACATATGGAACCACCATTGTCATTGAAATTTGAATTCTTTCATTAACCACATCTAGAGTCATTTCATGTCTGTTATTTGCACAGACCACATATGGATCCACCAGTGTCATTGCACGTGTGTTCTTTTTCACAAACCACATGGATCCACCGGTGTCATTGCATGTGTGTTGTTTTCACAGACCACATATGGATCCACCAGTGTCAATCCATGTGTGTTCTTTTCACAGACCACATATGGATCCACCAGTGTCATTGCATGTGTGTTCTTTTCACAGACCACATATGGATCCACCAGGGTTCATTGCATGTCTGTTCTTTTCACAAACCACCTATAGATCCACTAGTGTCATTGCTTGTGTGTTCATTTCACAGACCACGTATGGATCTACCAGTGCCATTGCATGTGTGTTCTTTTCACAGACCACATATGGATCCACCAGTGTAATTGCATGTGTGATCTTTTGACAAACCACATTTATCCACCAGTGTCATTGCATTTTGTTCTTTTCACAGACCACATGGATCCACCAGTTTCATTGCATGTGTGTTCTTTTCACAGACCACATATGGATCAAACAGTGTCATTGTATGAGTGTTCTCTTCACAAACCACATATGGATCCACTAGAGTTCATTGCATGTGTGTTCTTTTCACAAGCCACATATGGATCCACCATTTTCATTACATGTGTGTTCTTTTCACAGACCGCATATAGATCCACCAGTGTCATTGCATGTGTGTTCTTTTCACAGACCACATATGGATCCACCAGTGTCATTGCATGTGCGTTCTTTTGACAAACCATATATGGATCCTCCAGTGTCATTGAAATGTTTTTTCTTTTCACAGACCACATATGGATCCACCAGTGTCATTGCATATGGATCCACCAGAGTTCATTGCATGTGTATTATTTTCACAATCCACCTATGGATCGCCTAGTGTCATTGCATGTGTGTTCTCTTCATTAACCACAACTAGAGTCATTGCATGTCTGTTCTATTCACAAACCACATATGGAACAACCAATGTCATTGAAATGTGTATTCTTTCATTAACCACATCTAGGGTCATTTCATGTCTGTTCTTTTCACAGACCACATATGGATCCACCAGAGTTCATTGCATGTGCGTTCTTTTCACAATCCACCTATGCATCCAACAGTGCCAATGAAATGTGTAATCTTTCATTAACCACATCTAGAATCATTTCATGTCTGTTCTTTTCACATACCACATATGGATCCACCAGTTTCATTGCATGTGTGTTCTTCTCACAAACCACCTGGATCCACCGGTGTCATTGCATGTGTGTTCTTTTCACAAACCACCTATGGATCCACCAGTGTCATTCCATGTGTGTTATTTTCATAGACCACATATGGATCCACCAGTGGCATTGCGTGTGTGTTCTTTTCACATACCACATATGGATCCACCAGGGTCGTTGCATGTGTGTTCTTTCCACAGACCACATTGATCCACCAGTGTCATTGCATGTGTATTCCTTTCACAGACCACATATGGATCAACCAGTGTCATTGTATGTATGTTCTTTTCACGGACCACATATTGATCCAGCAGAGTTCATTACATGTGTTCTTTTCACAAACCATATATGGATCCACCAGTGTCATTGAAATATGTTTTCTTTTCACAGACCACATCTGGAACCACCAGTGTCGTTGCATATGGATCCACCAGAGTTCATTGCAAGTGTGTTCTTTTCACAATCCACCTATGGATCCGCTAGTGTCATTGCATGTGTGTTCTTTTCAGTAACCATAGCTAGAGTCATTGCATGTCTGTTCTTTTCACAAACCACATATGGAACCACCATTTTCATTGAAATGTGTATTCTTTCATTAACCACATCTAGAGTCATTTCATGTCTGTTCTTTTCACAGACCACATATGGATCCACCAGAGTTCATTGCATGTCTGTTGTTTTCACAAACCACCTGTAGATCCACTAGTGTCATTGCGTGTGCGTCCTTTTTACATACCACATATGGATCCACCAGTGTCATAGCATGTGTGTTCTTTTCATAGACCACATATGGATCCATTAGTGTCATTGCATGTGTTTTCCTTTCACAAACCACATTGATCCACCAGTGCAATTGTATGTGTGTTCTTTTCACAGACCACATGGATCAACCAGTTTCATTGCATTTGTGTTCTTTTCACAGACCACATATGGATCAACGAGTGTCATTGTATGTGTGTTCTCTTCACATACCACATATGGATCCACCAGAGTTCATTGGATGTGTGTTCTTTTCACAAACCATATATGGATCCACTAGGGTCAGTGAAATGTTTGTTCTTTTCACAAACCACATATGGATCCACCAGTGTTAGTGCATATGGATCCACCAGAGTTTATTGCATGTGTATTATTTTCACAATCCACCTATGGATCGACTAGTGTCATTGCATGTGTGGTCTTTTCATTAACCACAACTAGAGTCATTGCTTATCAGTTCTTTTCACAAACCACATATGGAACCACCATTGTCATTGAAATGTGTATTCTTTCATTAACCACATCTAGAGTCATTTCATGTCTATTCTTTTCACAGAGCACATATGGATCCACCAGTGTCATTGCACGTGTGTTCTTTTCACAAACCACATGGATCCACCGGTGTCATTGCATGTGTCTTCTTTTCATAGACCTCATATGGATCCACCAGTGTCATTCCATGGGTGCTCTTTACACAGACCACATATGGATCCACCAGTGTCATTGCATGCGTGTTCTTTTCACAGACCACATATGGATGCACCAGACGTCATTGCATGTGTGTTCTTTTCACAGACCACATTGATCCACCAGTGTCATTGCATGTGTGTTCTTTTCACATGCCACATATGGATCAACCAGTGTCATTGTATGTATGTTCTTTTCACATACCACATATGGATCCAGCAGAGTTCATTGCATTTGTATTCTTTTCCCAAACCATATATGGATCCACAAGTGTCATTGAAATATGTGTTCTTTTCATAGACCACATATGGATCCACCAGTAGCATTGCATATGGATCCACCAAAGTTCATTGCATGTGTGTTCTTTTCTCAATCCACCTATGGATCCACTAGTGTCATTGCATGTGTATTCTTTTCATTAACCACATCTAGAGTCATTGCATGTCTGTTCCTTTCACAAACCACAAATGGAACCACCATTTTCATTGAAATGTGTATTGTTTCATTAACCACATCTAGAGTCATTTCATGTATGTTCTTTTCATAGACCACATATGGATCCTCCAGAGTTCATTGCATGTGTGTTCTTTTCACAATCCACCTATGGATCCAATAGTGTCATTGCATGTGTGTTCTTTTCACAGACCACATATGGATCCACCAGTGTCATTGCACGTGTGTTCTTTTCACGTACCACATATGGATCCACCAGTGTCATTGCATGTGTGTTCTTTTCACAAACCACATTGATCCACTAGTGTCACTGCATGTGTGTTCTTTTCACAGACCACATGGATCCACTAGTTTCATTGCATGTGTGTTCTTTTCACAAACCACATATGGATCCACCAGAGTTCATTGGATGTGTGTTCTTTTCAAAAACCACACATGGATCCACTAGTTTCATTGCATGTGTGTTCTTTTCATTCACCACAGCTAGAGTCATTGCATGTGTGTTCTTTTCACAAACCACACATGGATCCACTAGTGTCATTGCATGTGTGTTCTTTTCACATACCACATATGGATCCACCAGTGTCATTGCATGTGTGTTCTTTTCACAAACCACATTGATCCACCAGTGTCATTGCATGTGTGTTCTTTTCATAGAACACATGGATCCACTGGTGTCATTGTATGTGTGTTCTTTTCACCAACCACATATGGATCCATCAGAGATCATTGCATGTGTGTTATTTTCACAAATCATAAATGGATCCACCAGTGTCATTGAAATGTGGTATCTTTTCACAGACCACATATGGATCCACCAGTGTCATTACATATGGATCCACCAGAGTTCATTGCATGTGTGTTCTTTTCACAATCCACCTATGGATCCACTAGTGTCATTGCATGTGTGTTCTTTTCACAGACCATATATGGATCCACCAGAGTTCATTGCATGTGTGTTCTCTTCACAAAACACATATGGATCCACCATTTTCATTGCATGTGTGTTCTTTTAACAGTACATATATGGATCCACCAGTGTCATTGAAATGTGTATTCTTTAAACATACCACATTTGCATCCACTAGTGTCATTGCATATGGATCCACCAGAGTTCACTGGATGTGTGTTCTTTTCACAAACCACGTATGGATCCACTAGAGTTCATTGCATGTGTGTTCTCTTCACAAACCACATATGGATCCACCATTTTCATTGCATGTGTGTTCTTTTCATAGACCGCATATAGATCCACCAGTGTCATTGCATGTGTGTTCTTTTCACAGACCACATATGGATCCACCAGTGTCATTGCATGTGTGTTCTTTTGACAAACCATATATGGATCCACCAGTGTCATTGAAATGTTTGTTCTTTTTACAGACCACATATGGATCCACCAGTGGCATTGCATATGGATCCACCAGAGTTCATTGTATGTGTGTTCTTTTCAAAATCCACCTATGGATACACTAGTGTCATTGAATGTCTGTTCTGTTCATTAACCACAGCTAGAGTCATTGCATGTCTGTTCTTTTCACAAACCACATATGGAACCACCATTGTCATTGAAATGTGTATTCATTCATTAACCACATCTAGAATCATTTCATGAATGTTCTTTTCACATACCACATATGGATCCACCAGTGTCATTGCATGTGCGTTCTTTTCACAAACCACATGGATCCACCGGTGTCATTGCATGTGTGTTCTTTTCACAGACCACATATGGATCCACCAGTGTCATTACATGTGTGTTCTTTTCACAGACCACATATGGATCCACCATTTTCATTGCATGTGTGTTCTTTTCACATACCACATTTGGATCCACCAGTTGTTGTCGGAGTGATGACAAGTACGCCATGCGGGGGTCCTCGAGGCGTGTCGAAGAAAGGGGTGTGAGACGTACGGTGTTCCGGGACGGTGAGCACACAAGTTTATCCAGGTTCGAATCCGCCGGCTTTGGACGGATCCTACTGCTGCTAGCAATCCAATAATACGGCAGAGCCGGAATATGGGTTACAAGGGTTTCGCCTGTGCGAGTTGAGATTGTAGAATATTGTGAGGGTGTCCTAAAGGATCTCCCTAGGTCGGCTTATATAGATATCCGGCCTAGGGTTTACAGGAGAGATCTATCCGGCTACGACTAAGAGTTGGTTACAGAGTACATCTTGAATTACAAGTAACACTGTGGGCCTATGTCGGTTAGTATTATGGGCTTTCCCGTAGCCGGACTGGACTCCGTCTCTTCTCCCTGACTGGGGTGCCCATGAAGCAAAGCCCTAACCTGAAGTGGGCCACCCCGGCCAGTGAGGTATAGTGAGGATACCCGGGAAGTATATCCCCAACAGCAGCCCCCAGTGGCCTCCAAGATCCAAAGTTGGATTTATCATTATCTAGCTTGATCTTCGGCTTGCAGAATCTTGAAGGGTTCCTGAAACTTCAAAAGAAAAGATACAATCCGGGTCTCAAAAAATGAGTCGGACCTATGAATATGTTATTCGGGTTTCCAGGTCAAAATTCAAACTAAGCTGGAACTTAGTCTCTGACGTAAACCCGACACCAGTCATGGTCAAGTCACATCACTGACAGACATTTCCTGTCAGCACGTCCGTTGGTGGGTCCGCCTTTCACGGAACCGAGGCGCCGTTTCAATGCTTGCGTGGAGATCGAGCCGGCGTAATCATCGCGTGGGGGTTTCGTAGTCCTTTCCATGACGTGTGGCAAGTTTACTGTAGCGTTTACACAGATCTTGACGCGGCCGGTGGATATAAATTGTGAAGATCCTATTCCTCATGTTCCCTCACCAGCACTTTGCGCCGTTTCCTTCTCCCTTACGCCTCCCACGAATCTAGAGCTCCTCTGCTCCCCAAAAATCTCCAGCGCCGCCCATCCAAGGTCACCGACACACCAGAAAAATGGCTTCTGCATCATCCTCCGGCACGGTGGCGACGACAGGGATGGCAGAAGTGGCGTAGAAGGAGTTGAGCAACCGCGGGGTTTGGGTCCCATGCATCCTCGACGACCCCAAGCTCCATGTTGTGGAAGAAGAAGGGCTCCTCCACGCCGGCGACTGGCGGACCGGCTTCAGCGAAACCATCCCCAACCCTCGCAACGACGACTGAGTGCACTTCGGCACTCACCTTGACAGAGGTCTGAGCTTTCCTCCCTAAGATTTCTTTTCCGAGGTCATAGATCACCACAGAAATCCATCTTAGAGATGAGTGTGTACGCCTCTTTGTGCGAGGGGTATCTCAGCATTAGGCCGTGCCTTACTCTCTTCCTGTATTATTTCCATGTCCGGAGGAATTCCATTACTACTGGTAATCCTTATATTACCGGTACTATTAGTTTTTCGGTTAGGCGAGCGCGTCTATCCTCGGATTATGGCTAGTGAGTCGGTCAAGTAATGTCCGTCCACTTTTTTCTATCACATGGATATTCCCGCTCCTGGCAAAGATACTGCTTTGCCGTTTTTCTTCGATGGAGCCGCCACACCCCAAGAATCCTGGGATGTGGTGGCTTCGGCTCTCAGTGATGATCTGCTCCTCGCCAAGAGGCGGATCGAGTACTTGATGAAACACAAGGGCCTGAGAGGGTCCGACTTAGTTCAATGTTGGGTGGCACGCCAGATCCAGCCTCTTCAACATCATGGAGATCGACCGATGCATTCCTGTTGGAAATATGACCAAGAGACAAATAGTAGTAAGGACTATTATCATATTTCATATAGTTTATGATTAAGTTTTATATGATTCTATAACTATATTGAGTGGAAACATTAATACACGTGTGATATGCAAACAACCAGGGGTTCCCAGTGAAACTCTAGTCACTGGTTCATTGGTCAACAGATGATCATGTTTCCTGATCATGTGGCATTTATGCCAGTTGGAAATGGAGTCATCTCATTCCGAGAATGAGATGATGAACCAATACCCAACCTAAACATCGTGACCCGATCATATCATGAAGTTCAAGTTAAGATGATTAGAAATGGATCCTCGTAGACTATTCCTTAGACCGTGAGGCTATATCAATCACTGTTCCCGAGAGTGCTTAGATAGCATCAAGCGCCACTTGGTAATACAGTGGTTATAAAGGTGTGTTCAGGTACTCGGAGGAAACCATAGAGGCAATATATGTCAAGAGCGGGATTTGTCCGTCCATGTGACAGGAAGATACTCAAGGGCCCACTCAGAGAGGTTATATCCAATAGCTGCGCAATGTGTGATTTGATCACATGGATATCACTTGTCGGAACGAGTCAAGTAGCATTGTTCGGTAACGAGATTGAACACGACATGGAGATGTCATTGATCAGATCTCGGGAAATACAAGTATCGAGAGACAAAGTGAATAAGACACGACTATCCCGGTTCAAACGACGAAAGATCTTCGTGGAACACATACGGGTCACATGGCCATCCAGGTCCCTCTATTGATCATTGGTGCGGGAGTGTCCCGGCCATGTCTGGAGTGTTCCCTAACCATGGGGTATCATGCTTAAGGTCTTGATGATGCTTAGATAGTGTTTATAGGATTGGTAGAATCACCGAAGAATAGTAGAGAGAAAACCAGAAGGGTTTCGGTAATTCCGGACGATGTCCCGAGTGGAGATGGAAGTGTTCCATAACCACGGAGGTTGAATAATATGTGAATGAATGTTAAATATTGATTTAATCATTTATTCATAATTATTTAATAAAGAGAAAAATCAATTTAAATGCTCAAAGGCTTAATGGGCCAATTCCCGGAGGGGAGAGGGCCCATTAGGGAAAGGAGAGAGGAAGAAGGGGCCAAGGAGGTGGCCAGCTGAGCCTAGCCCCCCCCCCACGCGAGGCCCACTAGGGTGGCCAGCGGCTGCCCCCCTCCTCTCCTTTAGTCCCACCCCGGGACTTTGAGGGAGGTAGTACCTCCCCTCCCCTATATATGGTGGGGGTATTTGGCAAAATAAAATACACCAATAATCAATAAAGGTCTTCTCACTTTTGGGAGGACCTCTAATTGACATTTTTCTCTCCCCCTCTCTCTCGTGACCGTGGTCCCAAGTCTGGACTGCACGAACGAGAGACATCTTCATCGCGGAGCGCAGTCGTGGTGCGGGATTCGGATCCGGGAGCTCTACTTCCACAACAGCTGCTGGATCGAGGAAGCGCGAGTCATCATCAGGCACTGGACGTGTGTAACTCCCCGCGAGGTGTCGCACTTGAGGCACTCAAGTCGTTGGAGCCACGGGAGCGCAAGGACTTCATCATGACCTTGAGGTCGGCTTCGGCTCGTCTACATCAACCACGCTCTCCTAAGCGTTGACAACGCTTTTCGGTCTTCAAGGGTAAGTTCGCGGAAATCCCCTCTCGTTACTGTATTACTAATAGATAGGTCCTAGCAGCTTCAGGGGTTCAGGGGCGTAGGGTAAAATTTTATTGTTTTCATACGCGGAACCCCTACAGTGGTATCAAAGCTAGATCTATGCGTAGTAATGCTAGTACGGGTAGAACACACGAGATGTAGCGTGTGGGCATTGATCTTCTAGTTGTTACCCTCCCACGTGTACTTGTGTATACCGCAGTAATGCTTCATGAAGCGCCCCCAACTAACTTTACGCGTTCATTCGCGAGACTGGTCCACGCTTGACATACAGCTTGTACCATATAAAGTGTCTTAGGGGGGTGTCTGCCTCTCTCGCATTAGTTGGTATACCATTTGCAACGGAGGGCCCCTAAAGGGGTGTAGTAGAGACAACTACTTGATCAGCATTGTGCTGAAAGTTCGTAGGTAAGAACGGTTCTTGTGCGAAAGCCCATTCAGCCACGTAAAACATGCAAAGATAAAGTAGAGGTGTCTAACTTTGTTTTGCAGGGGGCGCTGCTTTGCGATATGGTTGTGGCAAAGGTAAAGTGATTACCTTATGTTATGTAGTAGTAGATAGTCACGGAGATGACAAACTACCACACCGGAATGACACCGGTACCCTGGTGTCTACGGCGCTGGAACCCTAGCGCCAGAATCCGGTGACGACGGTGTAGATAACGACGGGAAGGACCATATCACATCGCATTTACATTCAATGTTATTGTTTGTATATCTTATTGTGTGCTAGTATTAGATACTCGACGGTATCCTAATAAGATGATCCCTATTAAAATTACCAATGATTGTGTTCCCCCTTAGTGTGCACCACCAAGAAAGTTCTTCGGTATGAGGCAGGCCATGATGATCGGGTGTCAGACATATCTACGTTCACATACAGTGGGTGTAAGCCATGTTGCACAGCGAATACACTAAGGTTGAGTTGGCGAGCCTAGCATGTATAGACATGGCCTCGGAACACAGATGGTCGAAAGATCGAGCACGAGTCGCATGAATGATGTGACCGACGTTTAGCATCCACCCTTGAACCCACGTTGATGGCCGTCATTATCGGGGGAGATGTGGCTGATAGGGGCCGTGTTATCACTAGGAACCCTTTTGGGGATAGGTGTTTCAGAGTGGAGTTATTATTAACTCATTTAACTATAAACTTAGTCTAAATTCCTTTTGCAATTATAAATGTAGAAAATGGTTCTCCCCGAGATTACCTTCCCTATTGACGATTGGTTAAAAGGAGAAAAGCTCAAGTTAGGTGGATCCAACTTCTCTGCATGGGTCATGCGCCTTTTCGATCTCCTTGGTGAGAACAAAGTGGCTGACAACATGATCTACGAGATGTACTTGGAGCCACCCTATTCTCATGAGACCTAGGAGCAGCAGGATCTCCGCTTCCGTCGTCGTGTGATGGCCACATTCATATCAGTGACGATGCGCCTCGGGGTGGAGGATAGGATATGGCCAATGGTGGGAAGTCTTAATCCCCGAATGGTCATGGCACATCTCAGATCGCATTTCGTGGAACAAGTGCTCATGTGGGAGTATGGGGACTTCCTCTCCATAAAGATGGAGGAGGGCTCCTCACTAGACGAGCACTTATTGAGCATGTACGATGCATACACGAGTCTGGCATACTACTTGGACCACTGGTTCGCAAGCTCTTTTGCAATGGGAGTTGTGATGCGGTCGCTACTACCAAGCTTCCAAGCACAAGTCAGGATTTGCATTGTGAGAGGCGACACGGAAACACTGGATTTCCATGAGTTCATATCACATTTAAGAGGTGTGGTGGTTGAACCCGGTGTCACTGGGGTCATCAATGACACAGGTATATATTTGATATACAATTTTATAAATGTTATAATCTTGCAAACACATTTGCAGTGTTAAGTATATTTGATACTTGTCCTGTTTTGTTGAAAACAGGTCCTTCTGCATGAGAGGTGCTTGCTGGAGAGGAGGTGACATTGCGTGTTGATGGAGGGCATGATGATGATGGCCGACGACACTCTCCCTCGACATTTATCATTCAGTTTATGTTTAGGTTGATTATTGTAATCAAAATATTATGAACTTCTTTAGTGTGTCTCACACTTTGCTAGGCGATTATTCATATGAGTTTGTAACAAACAATTGTTCTAATTTTATGAATGATTTCTATTCGTGTTCATATCTTGTTTGATTATATGTGAATTATCCTTGTTTGTATGAAACAAATTGATAATGCATGAACATTTGTAAAATATTGAAATGCCTTTAAAATACCCAACTTAATGATATTTCATTAATGAATGAAACCATTGTTTAAATTCAAAGTTATGTTGATAATATGTGAAAGTCATTCGATTTCTTATCACATATAAATCATCCTAGGTTCGGCAAAATAACTTGAACACCGTGTATTACTTGAATACAAAGTGTTTGATGAATTGTTAAAAGTAAATACATATTCGATGTATTGCGTTTTAACGAAAATGGTAATTATCATTGTATGATTGTTTAAATGCGTAAAGAAGTTTACCAAAGGAAACATGAATATGAAACTATTAGATTTGATCAAAGTGTTTCATCAACAAAGGGTATAAAGATAAAAGAGAATCTAATTACTATGATTTGATCAATAGTAATGAAATTCGACTTTATAAGAATGGCATAAAAGAAATTGTGGAATGCAAAGCGTTTTGAAACATCAAAATTCAAAGCATCACAATGTGATATTAGATATCGAAGTGGGTGAATAGATGGCACCAAATAAATCCTTGTAGTATAGATGTAGAGACCATTAGTTAGAAATAGTTAGCACTCAATTAGAATATATAGTGAACCATTTGAAGTCGTAAAAGTTTTGGGGTTATTCGATATAACCAAAACGATAGCAAATAAGTCTTTGTAGAGTATTCATTGGAAACTTTGAATACGAAGTCCATAGCTAAAACCAAAAGAGAAGAAAAACTGGTATTTCTTGGATTTTGGTACATTTTTTTAGAAAGTTCGTATTCAGTGATATTTCTCGATTATGGAGCAAATGGAAGATAGTGTAAAACACGATGAGGATTCAAAACCCTGCATCAGAGTAGTGAGAAGCGCAACAGACAACGTTCCTCAACGATTCTCTACACAGAAGGAAAGAATCAATGATATTGATCATTGTGTTTTCCCCATTAGTGTTTTCACTACATGAAGTAGGATTCAAAATGCAACCTATATCCTATATGGAGACATTTGTGAATCATTTGTCATGATTCTTCGAATATGACATACCTACAAACTACAAAGGAAATAATGGTAAACTAAGATTAGGAGAAATCCTAGAAGCAAATTCCCTTGAGATTAGAAAGTAACTTGTTACTGAATCTCACAAGTAAAAGCGGTTACTTGAAATTTTCCCAAGTGGCTACAAAGCCATACTAGAAAAGGGGGTGAATGACAAAATCACAATTTGTCAAGTATTGGAAAAATTCAAATGAATTTGATTCAAGTGTGCTGAATGTCTAGAGGATTTAAAACTAGTAATAGTACTAGTATCTGATAGTAAAACTCCAAGTTTGATATTTGATCAAAAGTTTGAAATAGTTCAAAATAGTGAGTGGATATGCAATTTGCATAAAATTGAGTGGGAGCTGTGAAAGTCTTCCTAAAACAATATGTAAATAACAAATTTTGAGTGGGAGCTTATAGGTGTGATTTTTAAGTGTGTTAAGAATAAAAGCGCAAGTACTTATAAATAATGATTTATAAGATGTAGAAGTTGATAATAGGTGTATTATGATATTATGTAGTATTCCTTAAGGGATTTTGGAAAGGGTTTCAGAATAGGAGTTAATTAAGGAACAGGTCCTTAATAACTCAAATTAGGAATAGTATTAAGTTTAACATCAATGTTTGAAACAAAGAAAAGGATAATCATCATCCACTATGTTGAGACATAGGTTCTATCTTAGAAAACCATGATGATAACTTAGCATAATATATGATCCAATAAGGAACGTTTAAATGTGATTAAGTTCCAATCACAGAACGTTGAGCTGAGTTTGTCCACAGTGTCTAGTAGAGAACTATGGATATATTTTTCAAATCCATAAAGGATGACATATCTTAAAACATAAAGGCTTATGTTATAAGGGAATCTGTTGGAAACTCCCGTAAATACCGATTAAAGTCAACTAGGAAGCGAGGTGTACAAAACATCGAAAGTTGCATAGAGTGCACTGGTGTTTCAATGAATACATTTATAATAATAGATAAGGGTACCATCTAAAGTGTTGTATAATGTTATGGCGGGGCTAGTTCGCTTTTAACATAGAATGATGTGTCCCAGGGCACAATGCCCATGAGAAAGCCCTCGAGGTTGACCTAAAGTCACTATAGGATCCTAGAATCCGGCCTTGTTCTACTGCCATAGCGATGATGCATACACACAGATGTTATCATGTGATGATAAAGTATTAATGTCAATCAAGGTGACATTAGTAAAGTTGCAAAGGATTTGGGACTGTAAGTACAGACCCAAGACTCCACCTCTTCCATGAGCAAGCATGTTCAAGGTACCGGATATATGGTGCCAATGATTAAGGAACAAATGCAGCTAGTGTATTTGTACTCTAGTGCAAGTGGGAGACTGTTGGAAATATGCCCTAGAGACAAATAGTAGTAAGGACTATTATCATATTTCATATAGTTTATCATTAAGTTTTATATCATGCTATAACTGTATTGAGTGGAAACATCAATACACATGTGATATACAAACAACCAGGGGTTCCCAGTGAAACTCTAGTCACTGGTTCATTGGTCAACAGATGATCATGTTTCATGATCATGTGGCATTTATGCTACTTGGAAATGGAGCCATCTCATTCCGAGAATGAGATGATGAACCAATACAAAACCTAAATAGTGTGACCCGATCATATCACGAAGTTCAAGTTACGATGATTAGAAATGGATCCTCGTAGACTATTCCTCAGACCGTGAGGCTATATCAATCACTGTCTCCTAAGAGTGCATAGATAGCATCAAGCGCCACTTGGTAATACAGTGGTTATAAAGGTGTGTTCAGGTACTCGGAGGAAACCATAGAGGCAATATATGTCAAGAGCGGGATTTGTCCGTCCATGTGATAGGAAGATACTCAAGGGCCCACTTGGAGAGGTTATATCCAATAGCTGCACAGCGTGTGATTTGATCACAGGGATATCACTTGTCGGAACGAGTCAAGTAGCATTGTTTGGTAATGAGATTGAACACGACATGGTGATGTCATTAATCAGATCTCGGGCAATGAAACTATCGAGAGACAAAGGGAATAAGACACGACTGTCCCGGTTCAAACGACGAAAGATCTTCGTAGAACGCACAGGGGTCACTTGGCCATCTAGGTCCCTCTATTGATCATTGGTGCGGGAGTTTCCCGACCATGTCTGGAGTGTTCCAAAACTGCGGGGTATCATGCTTAAGGGCTTGATTATGCTTAGAGAGTGTTTATAGGATCGATAGAATCACCAAAGAATAGTAGAGAGAAAACCGGAAGGGTTTCGGTAAGTCCGGAGGATGTCCGGAGTGGAGATGGAAGTGTTCCATAACCACGGAGGTTGAATAATATGTGAATGAATGTTAAATATTGATTTACTAATTTATTCATAATTATTTAATAAAGAGAAAATTCAATTTAAATGGTCAAAGGCTTAATGGGCCAATTCCCGGTGGGGAGAGGGCCCATTAGGGAAAGAGGGAGGAAGAAGGGGCCAAGGGGGTGGCCGGCTGGGCCTAGCCCCCCCCCCACGCCGGTTCCACTAGGGTGGCCGGCGGCTGCCCCTCCCCCCTCCTCTCCTTTAATCCCACCCCGGGACTTTATAGTACCTCCCCTCCCCCTATATATAGTGGGGGTATTTGGCCAAATAAAATACACCAATAATCAATAAAGGTCTTCTCACTTTTGGGAGGACCTCTAATTGATATTTTTCTCTCCCCCTCTCTCTCTCGTGACCGTGGTCCCAAGTCTAGACTGCGCAAACGAGAGACATCTTCACCGCGGAGAGCCATCGTGCTGCAGGATTCGGATCTGGGAGCTCTACTTGTGCAACTACTGCTGGATCGGGTAAGCAGGAGTCATCGTCAGGCACTTAATGTGTGTAACCCCCCGCGAGGTGTCACACTTGAGGCACTCAAGTCATTGGAGCCACGGGAGCGCAATGACTTCATCACGACCTTGAGGTCGGCTTCGGGTCGTCTACATCAACCACGCTCTCATAAGCATTGACAACACTTTTCGGTCTTCAAGGGTAAGTTCACGAAAAGCCCCTCCCATTACTGTATTACTAATAGATAGGTCCTGACAGCCTCAGGGTTTCAGGGGCGTAGGGTAAAATTTTATTGTTTTCATATGCGAAACCCCTACAATTCCATCACGTCGTCGAAGAAGGATTCCTTCCGCATCAGCCCCAAAGCCTACGAGCCAAAAGATTATGTAAGCCAAATCAAATGGCTGATAAGGGAGCGGACTGAGAGGAAGATTTCGGAGATGTCCTTGGACATGCATACATCGGACGATCCCGTAGTGCTGGTAAGCTTCCAACAAGAACTTGAATTATGTGCTCATCTTTATGTTATTTTGCAATACTGAGATGTCTCTTCTTTTCAGCTTGCAGACCTACCCGAGTCGGAGCTTGCTCCAGTCAAGGGATATCCTCCTGATTTTTCTCAGGATGAAGGAGAGTTGGTTCCACTGCCGGATGTTGTTCCTCGGAAGTGCAAAGCTCTGACAGTGGCCATTGGCACAAAAGAAGTGCCCATTGTGAAGAGCTAATCTTTCCTCACAAGGCCTTTGTATTATAGATCTTAATTATTTCCGAGATGTAATGTTCTATGTTCTATTACCTTCTCAGAGCTAAACAGCTCATCAAGGGCAAGGGGAAGGGAGTTATTTCCAAGCCCCTCCGTCAGTCAAAGCTAAAATTGGCTTCTCCGACTCCTGCCCCTCAGCCTTCGGTAACGCCGGAGATTACTCCATCTCCGACCATTGTAGAAGATCCGGCTCCTTCAGCAGAGCCAACGATGCTTGAATCGCAAACTGATGTCACCATGGGTGACTGAAGTTTTGATAAGGGTGAACCCTCTTCAGGTAATGATCCCTCGACAAAGACCTTTGCCGATAATCTCCTGGACAATCCGGGACTTGCCAAACTTGGCTTATCTCGGAAGTCTGTGGAGTAAATCCAACGGCTAGCTCGGCAATGCCTGCAAAGCCAGACTGTCTCTACCGAAGAAGAAGCACAAGAAGCAGAGGATATCAAGCACTCTGATCTTCTTGAAAAAGTTCGTCTTCGCGACGAGAAGCTGAGGACCGGCGAGCCTCCAACTGCGCCAATAGTCCCCCTAACCCTCGCCGAGAAGGTTGCCACCGAAGTGAATGCGAGTTTGAAAAAACTGACTCGCAAACAATATGTAAGTCGGAATTCTAACTCCCATTTTTCCTTATTTCATATCATATCCTCTAGCCCCCAAGCATGAATCTGGACAATCAATTTCGGTTTTATGCTTCCTTAGGATGCCAAAGAATGAACTAGTGTAGCCCCGAAGGTTCGTGCTGATATTAGTAAAAATATTAGCCCGAGTCTTTAGTAGACTTCAGACTGTGGGTATTCTGAGTTACAGAAAGTATGTTCCTATAAACAGGATTTATTGAAGAATGTATGCAACAAGCAGGAAGAAATCAAAGCTCTCTTTCTTGAAAATGCTCAATTGAAAGTCCGCAAGGATGAGGCTGAAGGTAAACATTCTAGAACTCAAACCTTCTCTTGTATTTCATAGTCGCATTTTGTTCAACTTTTGTTCTTTTGACTACAACACTGGTAAAGCAGTCATGTGCTATGATTGAAGAGGCAGAGAATCTTAAAGCCCTGGTGGTGGAAAACAAAGAACTCCGCCAAGAGATGGATAAGCTTAAGGCGGATCATGAGAGGAGCATTGCTCAAATTCTCGAATCCACCTCCATGGCCACCGAGGAGCGCGATCGTAAGATTACGCTTCAAGATAAGAAAATTTCGGATGTCAGCAACGATCTGTTCTGAGAAAGGGACATTGTCGAGGTACTCCGGGCTGAACTCCAGAGTCTTCAGGAAGAGAAGGCCAAAGTCAACGATGTCATCTTTGGTATGTTTCCCTTTTTCTAACTTATCTGCATCTTCCGACTCTTTAGAGTCCGGATTTATTTGATTAATCCCTTTGCATTACATGCGCAGGTCCTCTAAACTTAATGGACTCAGCCTCTGCCGAATCTCGCACCAGCCGGCTTACCCAAGTCGGTGATTTGTTGCATGACTTCCGCCAATCCATCAAAGATATTGGTGAGGCTCTCAAGGTTTCGGATATGCATAGCATGTCCAGCTTTGAAGTGCAAGATAAGGCCAAGGAGATGCCGCAGCTTGTCCAGGACTGGAACATGTCCTACGCGCGAACCGCAGCGCAGAATGCTCTCACCATGGTTATGAGACACCATGGAAACATGGAAATCTGGCAAGTAACCAGAGGGTACTACAAAGTGGATGAAGATGGATAGGAGCAAGACATCAAGGCCATCATGGACTCCTGCGCCGGATATGGGTGCCACATAGCTGACTTAACTAGCTACGACACTCCCTGCTTCACCCGCGTGGAAATTCCACCTCCGCCTTCCAAATAAACAACTGAAGTTTCCGACGATGATCAAACCGTATCGGATTTGAACATCTCGGAACATTATCAAAACGAGGCTGATGTATCCAGCGAGCCGGCAGCTCCTACCTCTCCTCCTACATCATAGAGTATCAGAAAGAACAATGTGTTATTCTGAAAACAATTTGGGTATGTAAATAAGTAGTATGATACTTTTGCTAGTGCTAAGCTTTATTTTATTATTCAGCACTTTTGGCTTTAATGTTATGTGCCTGAAATGTTTGCACAAGCACTTGTATTTTTTGTCTGAACTTATCATTTATCTAGCTTTCTGCCTCGTCCCTTTTGTGAGTCGGCCAACTTTTAGCACGAAAACTTTGCCGAGCAACGTTTCTCAATTGCTAAACCAGTTTAAACTCGGAAACAAAGCCGACCTCCAGTACCAACAATTCACTACTCGGAAAATTCCCGCATCTAGCAATCATACAAATAACTAAAGTATAGACTAGAAAATTTAGATTTATACTTATACCCAAAGGTAGCAATTTTAGAATCGGAAATCTAAACCAGAACAAACATGAGTATAAAGTACTTTCAAGTATTCTGGGATTTTCGACTGTGACATGGTCATTCGGAAATAAGATGGTAAAAATTTCTCAGAAATTTTTTGAGGAAACCAAGAATTTATTTCTCATTGAACATGTACACAAATATGATTAGAAAGAAAAATAAACTAAGAATAAAAGGGACGTAGCTAAGCAATATTCCATAGTTTGTCTAATTCATCCAGATTTGTACTACCTCCAGCTCTCTTTCTCTTCTTAGTAGCAGATCTTTCTTTGACTGGCCGCATATCAGTTAGGTAGTATGAACCATTGTGCAATACTCGACTAACTAAAAATGGCCCTTCCCATATTGGGGAAAGTTTGTGCTTTCTTTGCTACACAAGCCGAAGAACCAAATCACCCTTATTAAAAGATCAATTTCTGACTCTCTGGCTATGATACTTGCGTAACTTCTGCTGATAGGCTGTTGATCTCATCTCAGCAACGATGCAAACTTCTTCGACTAAGTTGAGATCATTTTGTCAAGAAATTTCGGCATCCTCTTCAATATACGTGGCTACTCTAGGAGAATTGTGAATCAAATCACTAGGAAGAACTACTTATGTGCCATAGACCAAGAAGAAAGGTGTGTATCCGGTGGACCTGTTTGGAGTTGTTCGCAAACTCCAAATTACAGAAGGTAATTCCTTTGCCCAAGCCCCCGCAGCACGCCGTAGTGGTGCTTCGAGTCTTGGTTTTAGGCCTTGTAGGATTAAACCATTTTCTCTTTCGACTTGTCCATTAGCTTGCGGATGTGCGACTGACGCGATGTCATGCCGGATATTCTGTTCATTGTAGAATTTGGCAAGTTCTCCCATAAAGAAGTTACTCCCATTGTCTGTGATAATGCTATGCGGATAATGGTATCGGATTATGACATCCTCGACAAATCTTCTGGATGTTGATCCATCACAACTAGTGACGGGTTTAGCCTCAATACATTTGGTGAATTTATCAACCATCACTAAGAGATGAGTAAATCCACTTGGAGCCCGTTTAAATGGTCCTACCATGTCAACCCCCCCGACCGCAAAAGGCCATGTTATAGGTAATGTTTGCAGCTGATCAGCCAGAACGTGAGCTTGTTTGGCATATTTTTGGCAGCCCTTGCATGTCTTGACCAGCCGTTCGACATCTGCCTTGGCTGTAAGCCAGAAAAAACCGTGTCAGAAAGCTTTTGCCACTAGAGATTGGGCTGCAGCGTGGTGACCACACTCGCCTTTGTAGATCTCTCGTAAAATTTCCACTCCTTCTTCCAGAGATACACAACGCTGAAAGACCCTAGATGCACTCCGCTTATAGAGCTCACCACTAATTAAAGTGTAGGCTTTTGCTCGTCAAACGATCTGCCGGCTCAGAACTTCATCTTCGTGTAATTTTCCTTCTACCAGGTAATCAAGGTAGGGTTGAGTCCAGCTGGGAATCACAGCCAAAACTGCTACTAAAGGTGAGTCAGATTTGGTCGGATATTCCTCGTCCACTCCTTTTATAGAGGGAACTTTGAGGTGCTCTAAAAAAGCGCCATCCAGGACCTTTTTCCGGGCAGAGCCTATTCGAGATAGTGTATCTGCTTCCTCATTTTCTGTTCGAGGGATGTGTTGAACCTCAAACCATTCAAATGATTTAGATAGTTCATCCACGACAGCCCTATATGCCGCCATGTGCTTGTTTGCCTTGCAGATATCCGACACTTGTTGGGAAACAAGATCTGAATCTCCATATCACATTAAATTTCTGATGCCTATGTCCTTAGCAATGCGGATTCCATGCAGTATACTCGGCAATGTTATTTGTCGTCGTGAAGTGTATCTGCAGTACATAGAAAAGTTTATCTTCCTGGGGTGATTTGAGCACCACGCCAGCCCCTGAGCCCCCGACCGCCTTAGACCGGTCAAAATGCAAGGTCCAGTATTCTGACTCTGGCAGGGTCATATTCTCTGTTGTCTCTGTCCAATCAGTGACAAAGTCAGCGAGGATTTGGGATTTGATCACTGTACGGGGTTCGTACTCAATGTCGAAAGCTGAAAGCTCTATGCCCCATTTGGCGACGCGTCCTGTGGCGTCACTATTCTTGATTATATCTCTCATGGGAGTTGTGCTCACCATGGTAATTGGATGTTCCTGAAAATAATGCCATAACTTACGAGATGCCAAGAACACACCGTAAGCCATCTTTTGATAGTGCAGATACCACTGTTTTGATTCAGTTAAGACCTCGCTGAGATAGTAAGTCGGACGTTGCACCAGGTGTTCCTAATTTTACTACGGTCTCTCCACCACCATGATGATACTGATGACCTTGTTTGTCGTAGCGAGATAGATCAACATTGGTTCTTGTGGTTCCGGTGCTGCAAGGATGGGAGCAGATGAGAGTACTGCTTTTAGGTCTTGTAGCGCAGCTTCAACTTCGTCGGTCCAAATGAATTTCTTGGTCTTTTTCAGGAGCTTGTATAGTAGTGCGGCTCTTTCACCGAGCCGGCTTACAAACCGACTGACTGCGGCAATGCAACCAGTTAGTCTTTGAACGTCCTTCAGGCGAGTTGTCCTAAAAATATTGAGTATAGCCTTAATTTTGTCCTGGTTTACCTCTATGCCTCTTTGAGACACAATAAAACCTAACAATTTTCCGGCTGGGATCCCAAAGGAACATTTCTTCAGGTTAAGCATTATGTTGTATTTTCGTAGATTGGCGAACGTTTCCTCCAAGTCAGAAATCAAGGTTTCCTTCTTTTTGGACATCACCGCAATATCGTCCACATATGCATGTACATTGCGTCCGATTTGATCGTGGAGGCAACGTTGCATAGTGCGTTGGTACGTAGCTCCTGCGTTCTTGAGCCTAAAGGGCATCATAACGAAACAGAAGGTTCCGAAGGGGGTTATAAATGAACTTTTGACTTTGTCAGATTCCTTCATCCGGATTTGGTGATAACCGGAATATGCGTCGAGAAAACATAGGAGTTCCGAGCTTGTCGTAGAATCGATAACTTGATCAATCCTAGACAGAGCGAACGGATCTTTGGGACAAGCCTTGTTCAAGGTAGTATAATCAACACACATCCTTAAATCAGTGGTGTCCTTTTTAGGGACCATTACAGGATTGGCCGACCACTCAGTGTGGATGACCTCATCTATGAATCCAGCTAACTCGAGCCAGGCTAGTTCCTTAGCTATTGCCTTATCGTTTTTGTCGCCGAAACATCGTAGGGACTGTTTGACGGGTTTAGCGTTCGGGTGTACATTTAAAGAGTGCTTGGCAAGTTCCCTAGGTACTCCGGTTATGTTAGATAGCTTGGAGGAACTTGACGAGCGTGCCTTCCTGTGCGATATCTAGGCCTACGTCTATCCGGGTCACCTTGGAGGGGTCATCATCCTTCAACGGCGTCTTCTTCGTCTCTTCCGATGCCTTGAACTCCAGATTCGGCTTTGTCACCTCCTTCTTTGTCGCGGGCATCTCGGACGATTCTATGGTCTTCTTGATCTCCTGGTACTCCTGGGTGTGTAGCACGGCTTCAGCAAAGGCGGCATTTCCGTCCTGGCACTCTCCCGCTTTCTTCGGGTGTCCCCTGATGGTGATCACGCCGCTGGGACCTGGAATTTTCATCATATTGTAAATGTAACACGGATGAGCCATAAACGCCCAGTAAGCCAGACACTTGAATATAGCGTGGTACACGCTCTTGAACGGGACCACTTCAAAGGAAAGCGCTTCCATCCGGTAATTCTTTGGAGTTCCAAAAGTCACATCCAAAGTGATTTCTCCCAGGGAATTTGCTTGTATTCCTGGGACAACTCCGTGAAAGATCATAGAACTGTAATTCAGCTGGGTCTCCGAGATCTTCATCCGGCGTAGCATTTCGACATACATGATGTTAATGTTGCTGCCACCATCCATGAGAGTCTTGGAGAAACCATAGCCATCAATAAGTGGATTGACTACTAAGGCGTATTTTCCTCGCATGTGTAACTTAGGCGGATGATCAGCACGGTCAATGGTGATTGCCACTTCCGACCAGTCCAAGAGTTGAGGGACAGCCAGAACTGTTGCGTTGAGCTCATGTAGAACTTCTTTCTTGACCTTCGCTGGTTGAGATCCGAGGAAGCTGGCGTAAGTGTCCTTCTTTGTTGGGAAGTTCTTCTTACCTTCCGGCTTGGGATTTGAAGCATCGGCTTCCTCGATGTCAGAATCTTCCTTGGTCTCTTTATCTTTTTCGGGATTCTTCTTTCCCTTCTTTCGCTTAACCCTATAGCCAGCGGTATCATCTTTCTTGATGTCGTCATTAAAATGACACTCGGTGTTTGTGTGAGACGAGCCCCATTGGCATCTAAGTGATGCACACACGGGTTATTGGCAATGTTGGCCCAAGAGTAGGTTTTGCCAGGCTGCTGGTCTCCTCTACCCTGGACTCTTGATGTCCCATGACCGCGTCCATGCCTTCCGCCGCGCCCCTCCTTGTCCTCCAGACCCGAAAGTAGCAGTGACCACTGCTGTTTCCGCATTGGGATATTCTTCCGAGGTGTTCTTGCACTTCTGAGCTTGCTACTTTGGATGTTTTGCCTACTGTGGAATAGCTAGGGTGTTAAGTAATCCCTCTGCATTGTTGTCCGCATCTGCATACTTGCTCGCTGTTTCTATCATCTCTCCCAAATTAGTGACTTTGTCACACTTCAAGCGATGACGTAGTAAACCAATTGGGAGTCCTGCAATGAAAGCTTCAATCGCAGTTTGGTCATTTACCCCTTTGCAGGAGTTCTTAGTGTCGATCCATCGTCCGAGATAATCTCGGCAAGTTTCTCCGGCTTTTTGAGTGCAACGCTGTAGGTCTCCTACCGTACAGGGCCTCCGATATGTGCCTTCGAAATTTTGAAAGAATGTGCTTTGCAAGTCATACCAGTTGTGGATGGTGTTCTCTAGAAGTTCATTGAGCCCTGATCGTGCCATCTTACGAAACATGAGTGGGAGATATCGGGTTGAGACCAGGCTGTTTTGCACCTTTGGCGATACAGCAAGCTTGGAAGAAATCCTGGAGCCATGTATCTGGCCGAGCTATACTGTCGTAGGCTTGGATGTGTCTTGAGATAGCGAATCCTTCTGGGAATTTTGTTGCTCTTATGCATGGTCCGAAACATTTTGGGCCCACGTATATATCATCGTTTTCGTAGCGCCGCGCCTCTATGTTGGAGTTAATCATGTGCCTTGCGTCACATGGGGATAAAGATTGCCCTGATTGACGGCTATGGCTGCGGTGCCTTGCAGCCGGACTTTGGCTTCTACCACCACCTCCTCCTTGGCCTCCTTGGGAGCCGTTGTGGTGGCTGCTTGGTGGAGAGGATGGAGCAGCTGGATTGTTTCCGGCTGATCGCCGGCCTTTGTCCAGATCGTCATTATTCCGGTTCCGGGGAGGGTCTTCATTATGACGAGCCCCCTGCCAGCTTGACTCAGCACGGTGCCCATCATTCCTTCGTCCGTCATTCCCATTGCGGTGGGGCTCAGCCGGACTGCTTGTATGTCTAGGAGGTGGCATTCTTTGACGGTCCTCCTCCCGACGTTTCTCTTTGTCTTCTTCCTTGCGATTGTTCGACTCTCACCGGGGAGGATTCTTTGGATACAGTGCAGCAATTGCCTCTTGCTCAGCAGCTGGAGCAACATTGCGCTCGTCACGTGCAATTCTGTGATGCTGTCCTAAAGATCCGGTTCTTGAGTAGTTGTCTTCCTGACAGTCGGAAGGTGATGCTGTTCCGGAGCGCGTTGGGGTCTTACATCATTCTAGGCCGGATCTGTGCGACATTGGTCGGATTTGGAGACCAGTTTTCCGCTTCCGGACTTCGCGGCCTTCTACTGTTCCAGACCCTTGGTGAGTAGCTTAATACCCAATCGAACCTGTTTTGGGCCTGGATTATTTGCCAGGATGTCTCGAGCAGCGGTAGTGTTTTGCACTGGCGTTGGATACACCAAATCTCCATGCTATCGAGCCGAGGCATCCCCGGATCTCCCTCAAAGAGAACCTTACAAACTTCCAGAAATTGACTGTCATGTGTATGTCGTTTCCGGTTCTTCTGAAGTTGTAGAGAGATGAGCTTCTCTGCCTTGGCCATGCATTCTTTTCTTCCTCGATGTTTTTAGCTTCATCCAAGAGTACTTGGCGATGCGCTTCTAGGGCTTGGGCCCTTTCGTCCAATTTTGCAGCAGTTAGTTCTACTGCAGTAGGGATAGGTGTAGTTAATGCAGCATCGATGAGTTTACGTGCACCTGCGGTGACCACGTGTCCATCCACTGATTCTTCTTTGGGCTCTTCTGGGATAAGTGCTCCATCTAAGTCTTCCTCGTATTCCTCGGCAATTACCTCCTCTGCTAGAAGTTCTTTTGCCGGGGTCTTGTTGTTCTTCTTTGCCTTCTTGGCAACACCGGTAGCAAAGATGGCTTTGGGTCCGTTTCTTGGAGTCAAGCTCTGATCGGTACTTTCGGACATCTAGAGCTCAGGATTATCTCTGATATCCATGTCATCCAGCGCTTTGGGAGAGTTTTCCCTGGATCCTTCATCCATGGCTTCTCCTTCCTCTGCAGCTTTTGAGTTGTACTCCTCTTCATATTCCACGGAGAACTTTTGGAAATCCGCCGACGTCATCGAATCATCCGAGCATAAGGGGTAAGGAGGTGTTTGTTCCGATCACCTCCAGCACCGAGTCAGTGTTGTCTCCAACATCGATAGAGCTGGATCCGGATCCAACGTATCCGACGAATTGCAACGTGTGGGTCCTAAGGTAGTTGCGGCTTTCCTCGTGGGCTTCCTCGAATATCTTGATGGTTTCGAGAATCTCATCCACACTTGCGTCTTGCATCATCATGCACCTCAACGTGTGCCTCATGAACGGTTGATCTGTTCCGGTGTTGGAAGAGCCAGAACCAAGGTTGTTGTTGTGATCCTCCTGGATTTTGACTTCAGCGGGTGGATTGATTTGGGATTCGGCCTCGCTAGGGAGATCCACTCCAGATTGGACTTGAACCGCAAGGTCTGCCTTAGGCTCGGATTTCTCCACTATCTCCACAAGGTGTGCGGGCTGGGTGGGAATAGGGTTTTCTAAGATCCGGAACTCTACCGCCTCTACGGACAAAGGGGACCCAGAAATTTCTTCTTCCTCTATCATCACCACTGGGGTGGGTGGGATAGGTTCAGCGAATCCGATGTACACATCGATCTCACAGAAAGACATACTGGTGTAAGCAGTCACGGCTTCCCTAGCCGGAATCCAAGTCTTGTAGAGAACGATAAGAGGGACGTTGCTGGCGTAGAGGATGCGACCGACGGTGATAGTCTCACCGATTCTGATTCTTGCAGATTCCGCTTGGAACGCAGATCTAAAGCTCACTAGCCCCACGGTGGGTGCCAACTGTCGTCGGATTGATGACAACTACACCATGAGGGGGTCCTCGAGGCGTGTGGAAGAGAGGGGTGTGAGACGTATGGTGTTCCGGGACGGTGGGCACACAAGTTTACCCAGGTTCGAATCCGCCGGCTTTGGACGGATCCTACTCCTGCTAGCAATCCAATAATACGGCAGAGCCAGAATATTGGTTACAAGGGTTTCGCCTGTGCGAGTTGAGATTGTAGACTATTGTGAGGGTGCCCTAAAGGCTCTCCCTAGGTTAGCTTATATAGATATCCGGCCTAGGGTTTATAGGAGAGATCTATCCGTCTATGACTAAGAATTGGTTATAGAGTACATCTTGAACTACAAGTAACCCTATGGGCCTATGTCGGTAAGTCTTCTGGGCCTTCCCGTAGCCGGACTGGACTCCGTCCCTTCTCCCTGACTGGGCCGCCCGTGAAGCAAAGCTCTAACCCGAAGTGGGCCACCCTGGTTAGTGAGGTACAGTGAGGATACCCGGAAAGTATATCCCCAACACCAGTTTCACTGAAATATGTGTTCTTTTCGCAGACCACATATGTATCCACCAGTGTCATTGCATGTGTGTTCTTTTTACAAACCACATTGATCCACCAGTGTCGTTACATGTGTGTTCCTTTCACAGACCACATGGATCTACCAGTTTCATTGCATGTGTGTTCTTTTCCCAGAACACATATGGATCAACCAGTGTCATTGTATGTGTGTTCTCTGCACAAACCACCTATGGATCCACCAGAGTTCGTTGCATGTGTTTTCTTTTCACAAACCATATATGGATCCAGCAGGGTCATTGAAATGTTTGATCTTTTCATAGACCACATATGGATCCACCAGTGTTATTGCATATGGATCAACCAGAGTTCATTGCATGTGTGTTCTTTTCACAATCCCCCTATGGATCCACTAGTGTCACTGCATGTGTGTTCTTTTCATTAACCACAACTAGAGTCATTACTGTTGGGTACGCAACATAGAAAACAAAAAATTTCCTACGGTGTGAACTACACGCCAAGATCTATCTACTAGGTACAAAGCAACGGGTGGACATACATCCAACGAGAACTTACCCTCGAAGACAACGAGTTTTGTTAACGAGTAGGAACTCGTGGTTGATGTAGTCGTACACTTGCCGATCTCAAGATTGTGAGGAAGTCCGAGCAGGTCCGGCTCCAGCACGTCCTTCAAATCCAGCTCCAGCACCACCAAGTCCAGCACCGCAAAGCAGTGGTGCATCCGTGATCGCACACACGTCTGGTACGCCGACAACCTCCGTCCCTCGCTCCAGCGAAGCAGAAAAAGCAGCAACTCCTTTCCAGAGAAAGCCACCGAGAACATGTATCTCGCTAATCCGAGACCATGGGGAATAATACTAGAAGGGGAGAGAGATCTTCACAAGGAGGTGTGTGTGAGAAGTGAGGAGAGGGTGGCCTTTTATAGGCGGAGGGCGGGTGCCCCTGCTTCATGGCCGGCGCATGGAGGAGGTGCCTCTTCACCTCCTCCATTCATGTGGTGGTAACCCCTCCACATTAAAATGCCTCTTCACATTCCCTTTTAAAGTCTCCACTTTAAATGCATTAAATTTCTCCAAATTTAATGCTCTCTCATTTAATAAAACTCTTTTATTATTTTTATTCAGAATTTTGTTAATTACTTTAATTAACAAACATTCACATAAAACCCCCTGCAACATTTCAATATTACATGCAAAACCAATTTCAGCAATTTCACCCGAAATAGTTTCGGTGTCTATTGAAATAATTCCAGCACTTTCTTAAATCTTTATCTGAAACATATTTTCTCCAAATGCTGTTGGTATCCATTAAGTGTGTCACCCTACGGTTCGCGAATAACGCAGACATGATCGAGACCCCTCTCCGATCAATAATCAGCAGCGGGACCTGGAGATCCGTACTGACTCCTACACATTCAACGATGACTTCTGTGATCGTGAGAACCTTTAACGCTTGTAACTAAATACCTTTGTCTCGCGATATATTACATGTCCGAGATTCGATCATCGGTATCTCCATACCTAGTTTGATCTTGTTACCGACATGCACTCTTTTCTCGTTCCCGTGATATAACATTCTAGTGATCACATCACCTGCTGGCAAGCTATTTCAATGTGATATCACCGAGAGGCCCCAGATTATATCTATCCATCATCGGAATAGACAAATTCCACTCTTGATCCATGAGCCTCAACATAACACCTTCGTAGCACTGAACCCATCTTTATAGTCACCCTGTTACGGTGTGACGTTTGATGTTATCAAGATACTCTTCCGGTGTTAGCAATTAACATGATCTCATGGTCTAAGGATAAAGATTACTTCGTATGATGTTATAGCAATATAAACATAATGACTTTGATTGTAGTGCTATACTTTGGATGAATGTTCATCACATCATTCCACCAATGTTGTGACCTCGTTATTAACAACATCCAATGTCCATGATCAGGAAACCTTGATCATCTTGTTAATCAGCGAGCTAGTCTATAAGAGAGGCATAACTAGGAACCCTTTTTGTTTATTAAACACACATGTATTGACGTTTCCGATCAATACAATTATAGCATGTAAAATAAACAGGGAATAAGATAATAACCACTTTATTATTGCCTCTCGGGCATATTCCCTTCAGTCTCCCACTTGCACTAGAGTCAATAATCTAGTTTGAAAAACTTTGCGTACTGTACACCTATGGCTTTCTGGTGTTGCATATACGCGATTGCTAGTGGTTAACATAATCTCCAGATCTGATAGTTTCAGGTCCGTGTGTATTTGCATGTCTTTGTGTCTCTACGCATCACTCATTCTCAAATGAGATGGCATTGTATAAATTTGGTCCTTTGGTGAGACCTTTAGTTCGTTCCGGTTAAAATATGTTGATATTATTGTCACACAATATATCTTCATAGTATTAGCCCACTTTGAACCACACCTAGTTTGATATCAAACTACTTAACACAAATGCCCTCCTATGCTAGTACTATAGCAGTCATATACTTAGCCTTTTTGTTGTAGTATACATCACAATGTCTCAACTTTGGAACTCATCCAAATCCATCATGGAACATCCTTTCCATTACATTGTGCCACCCATAGTCTAAATTGAGATAAATTTAATTTCTATCTTGTGACAAAACTAGTATCAATGTAACACTTTACAATGAAATACCTTTAACTATTTGTCACTTATACGTTATATATTCTTAGTTCTTCCAAAGCTCATAAGAATATCTTTACTATCGTCCAATGATCATCTCATGAATCATTCTGGTATGTGCTCATAACATTTAGAGCATATGACATTCTGGATATATACATATCATGGTATTACTCATGTGTCAATATCGATCAAACTCTTCATGTGATTTTACTCACCAAGTGTTGAAACACTTGAATTTTGATACAATCCTTTCCATGCAGCAAGAACCTTTCTTGTTGTTTCCATATTGAACCCTTTCAATATCTCATATATTTATGTCTGGCACAACCATATTAGCACCTTAATCTATCCATATAGATATTGATGCCTAATATTCCGGTTTTGCCCAAGTCTTTCATCGAAATCTTATTTTAATGAAATTCTTAACTTGTGTCAATACAAGATACATCATTTCCAATCAACAATATGTCCTCTACATAATGTATTAGAAATATGTCTCAGCGATCCCACTTAATTTCTTGCAAATGCAAGCATCTTCATCATCTCCGATGAATTTAAACTCTTTTAACAGTTTCATCATGGTGAAGATTCCAACTCCGCTATGCTTACTTCAACTATTGAAGTTTGCATGCCCTTTTAGCACCCTTTGAATTAACAAAACCCTTTGGACCGTGTCATGTACACGTCCTAGGTAACCGTTCTATTAGAAGAACATTGTTTTGTTTATTCAATTACCATATACCAAATTATATGTAGTGGTTGCTACATTAATCAGTCAAGACTAAATATCGCTATGAAAGATCAAATCTTGTCATAGTCAACTCCTTGAACATTGTCGTAAACTTCTTTCCGACATGTCGACTATTTCATAGATGTTAAACATCCATGTCTTATTTCTTTATAGATCCAAACACGACCGATAGGCTTCACGCCTTTCCGGAGGGTCTTCCAAGTTTTAGAAACTTGATTTCTCGTGTATGGATACTATCACGGATTCTATGACTTCTAGTCATTTTATTGAGTCAGGGCTCATCATCGCTTCTTTGCATGTAGTCGGTTCATCATTGTCAAAACAATAACGATATGCTTATCAAATCTTACTATTTGATTCTTACCGACCCACACGGTTCTATAGGAACTCTAATCTCCGAGATCACACCTTTTGTAATTGCGAGAGCCATGAGCATTGTGGCTGCCACCGGGACACTTTCCGGCGCTGCGTTACTTAGCACATATAGCTAAGGTTCAACAACCTTATCAAAGTTCTATTCTCCTCCCACATAACTTTTCTCGAAAAATTCCTTCTCAAGAAACTTGACGTTCCAAGTAACAAACTCTTTTGTCCTCGGTGTTATGGAGAAATTCCCAACAAATTCTTTGGGATAACCTACAAAGACATGCTTATCCGACTTTAGTTGTAAACGTTTTACTTATGCATAGCATACCAAAATTTAAGAAAAGACAATTCAGGTTTTATCCCAAACCATAATTCATATGGTGTCATTTCAATGGATCACGATGGTGCCCTTTTCAGTGTAAAACCGGTAGTCTCTAAAGCTTCAATCCTTAAAACATACTGGCAGTTTTATAAATGACACCTTTGATCTTACCATGTCAAACATGGTTTGATTTCATCTCTCGAACATACCTTACTCCTGTGGTTTATCGGGAAATCCAAATTCATGGAACAATTCCTCAAATCTTAGGTGTTTTGCTAAACATGTAACTCAAATATATTCCTTTATGATCGAATCATAAACTCTTTATTTTCTTGTTACAATGATTTTTCACTTCATCTTGAAAGTCTTTGAATAACTTTCAAATGTTTCATACTTCTTCCTTATTAAGTAAATATACAGATATATTCACTCAAATTTTCGAAGAAAGCATATGAAGCAAAAAGATCCATCGCATATGGCTACACATAATGGACTATGCACATCCGCATGCACAATTTCTAATAATCTAGTCATCCGTTCCTCTCTAGCCTATGGACAGAGTTTCAATTATCTCGAGGAAATTCTCACATGCGTCAATTGATCAAAATGAAAGACTCCAAAAATCCATCAACATGGAGTTTCTTCATGTTTTCTTTCCAATATAATTTAAACAGCGATGTAACTTCATAAGTGATCTTTCAATCATTTGTCTTGCGACATTTTAGCAATAGTGTTTATGGATGTGATTTCTCCCACTAGACTTGTAAAAGTTCATCCATCCTTTATGGAATACGGTAATTATTTGAACAACCATTGTTCTCGTAATACCGGAACAAAATAACAATTATTAAAACAAATCTTGAAGGCTAGGTTTGACGACAACGAAAAAGCACAATAACACTTTATTTGTTTTCGATGATCATCATCACTTATTCTCTTGCTAGTTACTTAGGCCATTGTAGTTCATGAATTGCGTTGTCCTGTATGACACTTCATACCAACCAATTCGGTATCCAATACCTAAGAACCACATTGTTTAATAAGCAAGGAATACAACCATAACATGTATATCTTCTATATACCCAAGTTGGACATCTCCAACCTTTTATTTTCTGCCAAATATTTTATAGATTCTCTTTCAGCAATTCCTTTTCTCTTAAAAGAATCTATCAACATCAATAGTGGTGTCATCAACATGACACATGGTACAAAGCTTGTATATAGTCAAATACTAATACCTTTGGACTTGCACTTTTAAGTGGATCACCATCATCAAATGTTTGGCATTCTTTCAAAAATCCATTCTTTAGTAATCTATTAGTGTAGTAAACATTTTACTTACATCTTCTATTCATCCTTATCATGACAACTTTCATGATCAAGCTACTATAGCCTATAAGGAAGAATCGCGAGTATAATATCAGTTCCCAAAACCTTTTTGGTAGATTCAGATGCCTAGCATCTCCAACCTTCACAAATTCTCATACAATATGAGAACATGTATTTTGCTAAATTATACTCTATCATAATGCAACCAAAAACATTGTTTCAGATATCACAATATCTTTCACACATGATGGTTTCTGAAACAATTTTCAGCTCCAATATAATCTTGATATTAAAACAACTTTTGAATATCAATAATCATGGAGGCAAACATGATACTTGAGATACTAACATTGGAATTCTTACTCTTGATTTAATACTACTTATTAAACTTCATGGAGTAAATAGAGTTTGCTGAAAGTTTGCAATAGGACTTATAAACTTTAAATTGACATTCAGAACAATACGATGCCAGTTCGTAAAGTAAATATCCATAATTCTATAGTTCTATTATCTCAAATAAAAAACTAAGCATAAGGTAGAAAACGAATGCCAATGACTACAACAAACTATGCAAATTCACTTTGATTTAATTTATGACAAATTTGGTTCGACTAATCCAAATTAGAAATGAACTCCCACTCAAAAACGACATCCCTCGTGTCTTTTTGGAGATTACATGAACCAAATCCACTACACCAAGTCCGATCATCACGTGAGCTGATGTAGCTTCAAAGGCGAGCATCTATATGGGCATCATATCAACTATATAACTCATGCTTAACCTTTCGGTCCATGTTTCGAGGCCATGTCTGTACATGCTAGGCTCGCCAAATAAGAACCTTAGTACTCGCATGTGTAAAACTGTCTTACACCCGTTTGTATGAAAGCGTAGAGTCGAGTACACCCGATCATCACGTGATGTCTCGAAACACGATCCATAAAACGGTGCATACTTAAGGAAGAACACATTTTTATCTTGATATCTAAATGAGGGATCATCTTACAATGCTATAGAAAGCGCCAAACTAGCAGTATAATATGCTAACGTCTAATGTGTAAAGTGAGATAATATGGTCCATGCATTTGATCTCTATCACTTGCATCATGGTATGATCTCTATCATTCCTTTGTGTGTAAGGCCAAGGTCTATGGATCTTACACGTTGAGTGTGTTGTAAGAGTATCTATCATACGTCTACTTACAACAATACCATATCAAGACACTAGCCCAACACCGATCTAAACTAGACGCCTCTAATTTATCAATTGCAAGTTTTACGTGGCTTAGGGCATTCAGAGAAAGAACCGTTCTTACCTATGAACATGAACCACAACGAGGATAACCAAGTTATTAGCAACTCGTTGTAAATCAGATATTGACTATAGTAGGAGAGACAGACACCCGCCAGCCACTTATGCAAAACAAGTTGCATGTCAGTCGTGGAACCGGTCTCATGTACGATGACATGTAAGGTTGGTCCGGGTCGCTTCATCCCACTATGCCACCAATATCCAAAATACATAGAAGATACAATAACATGATCATCATCGCCCTCATATAAACATATGAGTACTACCCGTGCAAAGCACCTATGCATAGATCAGGCTCTGATACCACTGTTGGGTCCGTAGCATAGAAAACAAAAAAATTCCTATGGTGTGAACTACACGCCAAGATCTATCTACTAGGTACAAAGCAACGGGTGGACATACATCCAACGAGAACTTACCCTCGAAGACAACGAGTTTTGTTAACGAGTAGGAACTCGTGGTTGATGTAGTCGTACAATTGCCGATCTCAAGATCGTGAGGAAGTCCGAGTAGATCCGGCTCCAACACGTCCTTCAAATCTAGCTCCAGCACCACCAAGTCTAGCACCGCGAAGCAGTGGTGCATCCGTGATTGCACACACGTCCGGTACCCCGACAACCTCCGTCCCTCGCTCTGGAAAAGCAGCAGAAGCAGCAACTCCTTTCCAGATAAAGCCACCGAGAACATGTATCTCGCTAATCCGAGACCATGGGGAATAATACTAGAGGGGGAGAGAGATCCTTCACAAGGAGGTGTGTGTGAGAAGTGAGGAGAGGGTGGCCTTTTATAGGAGGAGGGGGGTGCCCCTCCTTCATGGCCGGCGCATGGAGGAGGTGCCTCTTCACCTCCTCCATTCATGTGGTGGTAACCCCTCCACATTAAAATGCCTCTTCACATTCCCTTTTAAAGTCTCCACTTTAAATGCATTTAATTTCTCCAAATTTAATGCTCTCTCATTTAATAAAACTCTTTTATTATTTTTATTCAGAATTTTGTTAATTACTTTAATTAACAAACATTCACATAAAACCCCCTGCAACATTTCAATATTACATGTAGAACCAATTTCAGCAATTTTACCCGAAACAGTTTCAGTGTTTATTTAAATAATTCCAGCACTCTCTTATATCTTTATCTGAAACATATTTGCTCCAAATGGTGTCGGTATCCCTTAAGTGTGTCACCCTACGGTTCACGAATAATCAAAACATGATCGAAACCCCTCTCCGATCAATAATCAGCAGCGGGACCTGGAGATCCGTACTGACTCCTACACATTCAACGATGACTTCTGTGATCATGAGAACCTTTAACGCTTGTAACTAAATCCCTTTGTCTCGCGATATATTACATGTCCGAGATTCGATCATCGTTATCTCCATACCTAGTTTGATGTCGTTACCGACATGCACTCTTTTCTCGTTCCCGTGATATAACATTCTAGTGACCACATCACTTGCTTGAAAGCTATTTCAATGTGATATCACCGAGAGTGCACAGAGTATATCTATCCGTCATCGGGATTGAAAAATTCCACTCTTAATCCATGAGCCTCAACATAACACCTTCGTAGCACTGAACCCATCTTTATAGTCACCCTGTTACGGTGTGACGTTTGATGTTATCAAGATACTCTTCCGGTGTTAGCAATTAACATGATCTCATGGTCTAAGGATAAAGATTACTTCGTATGATGTTATAGCAATATAAACATAATGACTTTGATTGTAGTGCTATACTTCGGATGAATGTTCATCACATCATTCCACCAATGTTGTGACCTCGTTATTAACAACATCCAATGTCCATGATCAGGAAACCTTGATCATCTTGTTAATCAACGAGCTAGTCTATAAGAGAGGCATAACTAGGAACCCTTTTTGTTTATTACACACACATGTATTGACGTTTCCGATCAATACAATTATAGCATGTAAAATAAACATTTATCATAAACATGGAATAAGATAATAACCACTTTATTATTGCCTCTCGGGCATATTCCCTTCAATTACATGTCTGTTCTTTTCACAAACCACATATGGAACCACCATTGTCATTGAAATGTGTATTCTTTCATTTACCACAACTAGAGTCATTTCAGGTTTGTTCTTTTCACATACCACATATGGATCCACTAGTGGCATTGCATGTGTGTTCTCTTCACAAACCACATATGGATACACCATTTTTATTGCATGTGTGTTCTTTTCATTGACCGCATATAGATCCACCAGTGTCATTGCATGTGTGTTATTTTCATTAACCACATATGGATCCACCAGTGTCATTGCATGTGTGTTCTTTTCACATACCACATCTAGATCCACTAGTGTCATTGCATATGGATCCACCAGAGTTCACTGGATGTGTGTTATTTTCACAAACCACATATGGATCCACTAGAGTTCATTGCATGTGTGTTCTCTTCACAAACAATATATGGATCCACCATTTTCATTGCATGTGTGTTCTTTTCATAGACCACATATAGATCCACCAGTGTCATTGCATGTGTGTTCTTTTCACAAACCACATATGGATCCACCAGTGTCATTGCGTGTGTGTTATTTTCACAAACCACACATGGATGCAACACTGTCATTGCATGTGTGTTCATTTCACATACGACATATGGATCCACCAGTGTTATTGCATGTGTGTTCTTTTCAGAAACCACATTGATCCATCAGTGTCTTTGCATGTGTGGTCTTCTCACAGACCACGTGGATCCACTAGATTGATTGCATGTGTGTTCTTTTCACACACCACATATGGATCAACCACTGTCATTGTATGTGTGTTCTTTTCACAAACCACATATGGATCCACCAGAGTTCATTGCATCTGTGTTCTTTTCACAAACCATATATGGATCCACTAGTGTCATTGAAATGTGTGTTCTTTTCATAGACCATATATGGATCCACCAGTGTCATTACATATGGATCCACCAGAGTTTCTTGCATGTGTGTTATTTTCACAGACCATATATGCATACCCGTGTCATTGCATGTGTGTTCCTTTCACAAACCACATATGGATCCACCATTTTCATTGCATGTGTGTTCTTTTAGCAGTCCATATATGGATCCACCAGTGTCATTGAAATGTGTGTTCTTTTCACACACCACATTTGGATCCACCTGTGTCATTGCATATGGATCCACCATAATTCACTGGATGTGTGTTCTTTTCACAAACCACATATGGATCCACCAGAGTTCATTGCATGTGTGTTCTCTTCACAAACCACATATGGATCCACCATCTTCATTGCATGTCTATTCTTTTCACAAACCACATATAGATCCACTAGTGTCATTGCATGTGCGTTCTTTTCATTAACCACATATGGATCCACCAGTATCATTGCATGTGTGTTCTTTTCATTAACCACAACTAAAGTCATTAGATGTGTGTTCTCTTCACAAACTATATATGGATCCTCCAGTCTCATTGAAATGTGTGTTATTTTCACTTACCACATATGGACCCACCAGTGTCATTGCATATGGATCCACTAGAGTTCATTGCATGTGTGTTATTTTCTCAATCCACCTATGGATCCACTAGTGTCATTACATGTGTGTTCTTTCATTAACCACAGCTAGAGTCATTGCATGTATGTTCTTTTCACAGACCACATATGGATCCACCAATGTCATTGCATGTGTGTTCTTTTCACAAACCACATGGATCCACCAATGTCATTGCATGTGTGTTCTTTTCACGGACCACATATGGATCCACTAGTGTCATTGCATGTGTGTTCTTTTCACAGACCACATATGGAGCCACCAGAGTTCATTGCATGTGGTTCTTTTCACAAACCATATGGATCCACCAGTGTCATTGAAATGTTTGTTTTTTTCACATACCACATATGGATCCACCAGTGTCATTGCATATGGATCCGCCAAAGTTCATTGCATGTGTGTTCTTTTCACAATCCACCTATGGATCCACTAGTGTCATTGCATGTGTGTTCTTTCAAGGAGATATGCCCTAGATGCAAATAATAAATAGGTTTTTATTGTCATTTCTCAATTAGTTTATAATAGTTTCATATTGTGCTAGAACTGTGCCAAGTAGAAACATTGGTACAGGTGTGGTATGAAACAACCAAGTCTCTAGTAGCCTCTATTCATACTAGTTCGTTGGTCACGAAGATGATCTGGGTTTCAAGATCATGGGCATTTATGCCGACTGACAACGAGATCATATCATTGGAGAATGATGTGGTTGGACATTCCTCGAAGGATTGCAACACGATCAAGTCATATAGTGCATTGTTGCAACAACTATACCTAGACTCCTTCTCCTTAGACCGTGAGCTCATATTACTCACTGTTTCCCTAGGCTGATTTGACTGCATCAAACGTCATCTGGTAATGAGGTGACTATAAAGGTGTATGTTGGGTATTCCGAAGGAACAGTAGATGACATGTGACTGCAAGACCGGGATTTGTTCACCCATATGACGGGTAAAGATACATACGGCCAGCTTGGTGAGATTACATCCATATATGTTGCAACATGTGACTAGGTCACAAGGATGTAATATCACAGTAACAAGAATACATAACTTGTTGTGAACGACATTGAACAAGGCATGGGATACCATTGATCAGATCTTGGACAAGTTGTATCAAGAAACAAAAGGAAGAGGATGCAACATTTAGACGGTTCAAACGACATTGTCATCAGGAATGCATAGGGGTCACATCGATATCCCTGGTCCCTCTGTTGATCATTGATACGGATCATGTCTAGAGCATTCCCGAGCCGTGAGAGGATACACTTAAGGGTAAAATGAGAGCGATCATTCGTAAGACGAAATCATAGTAGAGAAAGATAAAAGGCGGAATCGTTCGGCGGAGAGATCCGAAGTTGTTCAGAGAAAGAATAAAGGAAAAGACCGGAAAAGTGTTTTCGGATAAATGGGAATTTAAATATATATTTATTATATGTTAATTATGAATTAATATATTCTAAATAATATTTAAATAAATATTTACAAAGGCAACTTTTATATTAGCCAAATCCCCGGAGGGAAAAGGCCTAAAGATAAAATCTGCAGAAAAAGATAAAAGGAACAGCCCACGTGGGCGGCAGATAAGTTGCCGCTGCACGGGGGCAGCAGCTTGTACTCGCCGCCGCTACTAGGCCGCTTGTGGGCGACGGATAAACCACGCCGCACAGGGGCGGGCGCTAGCTACCAGCCGCGGGGCCGGCCTGGCTCGACCCCGGCCCATGTGGGGCTCGCGGGGGAGCCGGCCAGGCCACTAGGCCGGCGGGCTGGCGGCCCACCCGGGCACCAGGCGAGCTGGGCCTTGTGGGGAAGGTGGCTGGCCCACCCGGGTGCTGGCAGCAGCGGCTGCTGCGCTGGGCCGTGGGGGCAGGCCCGCCCACCCGGCTGGCAGGCTGCTGCTGCTGCTGCTTTTCCCTTTTCTTTTTATTTAGTATTTTCTGTTGGCTATTTGGGCTGAGTACATTTGGCCCATTTGGTAGTCCGAAAATATGCTGACTTTTTCCTTTAGTATTAGTCCCACATGGCTTAGCCTTTGAGAAAGGTACACCCCCTTAGCCTATATAAAGGGGTGCCCATGGGTGGGATTAAAGACACCAAATACATAATTAGAGAAGTCCTTTAGTTGACTTTATCCCTCCCTCTCTCTATACTTTGTGACCATGGCCCCATGTCTAGGCTATGCGATCGAGGCCACCTGCAGTACGCCGTTGCGCTATAGGGATTCCTAGCCGGATATCAACTTTCGCACTCTCGGCGGAATCAGGGAGCCGGAGGTCTCATCGTGCACCGGATGTGTACGAAGACACGAGGCACAACACTTGGGGCGCTTAAATGTCGTGAGCTAGAGCTGTTGCACGATGAAGATGATGAAGATCAAGAAGGAGCAAGGGGTGACCTGCGAGGAGCTTCGCGACCTTGAGGTCGGCTTCGAGTACGACTACATCAACCATGTTCCCGCAGAACGTTAAACACGTATAGACTACAAGGGTATGTATTCTCTACGCTCCGGCCGTTACCGCATTACTACATAGATAGATCCTAGGCTAAGTTTCTGGGGTCCGTCGTAGGAATTTTTTTGTTTTCCGCGCCGATCCCCAACAGTGGTATCAGAGCCGATCTATGTGTAGGAGTGTTGTACGGCCAGTACGCACATGTGTTGTGCGGGCATTGATCCCTTAGTTGTTACCCTCTAACGTGTACTTGTTTATATCGCGGTATTGTCTGATGAAGCGGCCCGGACCGACCTTACGCGTATTCGTACGCGAGACTGGTTACACGCTCAACATATGGCTTGTACCGTATAAGTGGCTAGCGGGTGTCTGTCTCTCATTCGATAGTTGATATAGCATTTACAACGGAGGGCCCCGAAAGGGGTGTAATAGAGACAACTGTTGGATCCATGTTGTGGTTGGAAAGTTCGTAGTTTAGAAACGGTTCTAGTGCAGAAGCCCTAACAACCACGTGAAACTTGCAATAGATAAAGTAGAGGCGTCTAACTTTATTTTGCAGGGGCATGTGATTATGATATGGCATTGGTCGTTACGAAGGTAAAGTAGTTTACTGTTTTGTTGCTAAGTAGTATAGTAATAGTCATCGTTCCGATGGACGACCTGGTGGAGGCGTCGTGGACTTGGCGTCAAACCAAGGGCACGATGGAGATCATGCTGGAGCGCTCGATGGAGATCAAGGCGCAAGAAAGACCATATCATATCACATTATACATATGATGTTGATACCAGATTTTACATCTTATTGTGTGCTAGTATTTAGATACTCAACGGTAGCAAATAAGATAATCCCTATTTAATTCCAATGTTCCGTGTTTCCCTTGTGTGTGCACCACCAAGAAAGTTCTTCGGTATGAGACCAGCAGTGATGATCGGGGTCAGACATATCTACGTTCGCATATAGTGGGTGTAAGCCATGTTGCACAACGAATACATACAAGTTAGATTTGGCGAGCCTAGCACGCCACAGAAGCGTGGCCTCAGAACACAAGAGATCGAAATATCGAGCATGAGTCACATGGATGATGTGATGGACATTGTTGAATGTCTACCTTTGATAATGCACTGATGGCCGTGATGATCGGGGGAGGTGCAGAGGATAGGGATCATGCGATCACTAAAATCGTCCAGGGGATGACCGTTTTAGTGGAGACCAATTATAAATTGATCTCTTATTATAAACTTTGTCTGGATGTCTGTTTGCAAATATCTAAGTAGATCTTAGCCTATCCCATTGAGGTCCTTTGCGACCATGGGAATATATTGCTTAATTTGGAACATACCAAAAGGGTCCAACTTCATAGATTAATACCCACGCCTGAGGGATATCCTCGTAAAAGGTTATCTTCTCTTCTTGATACAATAATCATTAGGAGATAATTCGATGACTCCAGAATGTTTAGAAAAACACTTAGCGATCTTGCATTAGAGTTAAGAACTCTTAGAAGGGCTTGATTGCAAAAGGAGGTCATAGATGAAAAGGTATATGTAATATATACAAAATTATAAATGTGATTCTTGCAAAAACTCGTTGTAGATTGCAAAGTATTTGATGCTTGTCCCGTTTTGTGAAAATAGGAGGATCTGCTTGAGAATTGCTAGTTTTGAGGTAACATGACTTGATGATGGCAAGTAAATCAGTTGATGGCCGACATCACCTCTTCCCTCAAAGTCTATCATTTGGATTAGTGGACTTGAATATATTTTGTAATCCATGTTTGTGTGTCTTGCTTTTGGCAAGACGATTGTTCATATGAACAAGTTACAAACCAGTGTGTACTATTCATATGAACAATACCTTATGGTCACATTACGATTATAAATAAGTTATTCTCATCACTATGTTAATGATAATAGTTTGAACATTTATAAAGGATTAGAATGCTAAAAGATATCCATAGTCTAATAATGAAATGACACTACAATTTAAGTCATTTTGGTTATTGCAGGTTCTTGATGAAAGATCGGGGTCCTAGATGCTTAATCTAGAGACTTTGCAAAACCATGCCTCTCGGGCAGAATGACTAAAACTCCGCATTCTGGTAAAACGGTGATATGTGAAGAAATGTTGAATCTTATACATAGTGATGTATCATATTTTCAACATGTAGTGGAAATGATTTATTGTGGACTTAAGTGAATAAGTGTATTTACTTAATGAAACATGAAGTTTGAAATGATTTGAATTGTTCAAATAAGTTCATAACTAAATGGGATATTGAATTAACTGAATTAACAAGTCTAAATGCGCACAGGGGCGGGCGCCAGCTACCAGCCACGGGGCCGGCCTGGCTCGACCCCGGCCCATGTGGGGCTCGCGGGGGAGCCGGCTAGGCCACCGGGCCGGCGGGTCGGCGACCCACCCGGGCACCTGGCGAGCTGGGCCTCGCGGGGAAGGTGGCTGGCCCGCCCGGGCGCTAGCAGCAGCGGCTACTGCGCTGGACCGCGGGGGCAGGCCAGCGCACCCGGCTGGCCGGCCCATGAGGTGCAACACTTGGGGCGCTTAAGTGTCGTGAGTCGGAGCTATTGCACGATGAAGATGATGAAGATCAAGAAGGAGCAAGGTGTAACCTGCGAGGAGCTTCGCGACCTTGAGGTTAGCTTCGAGTATGACTACATCAACCACGTTCCCCGCGGAACGTTAACCGCGTACAGACTACAAGGGTATGTATTCTCTACGCTCCGACCGTTACCGCATTACTACATAGATAGATCCGAGGCTAAGTTTCTGGGGTTTCGTCGTAGGAAATTTTTTGTTTTCTGTGCCGATCCCCAACATTCTTTTCATTAACCACAGCTAGAGTCATTTCATGTCTATTCTTTTCACAAACCAC
Organism: Avena eriantha; assembly: GCA_910589775.1. Taxonomy (NCBI): domain Eukaryota; kingdom Viridiplantae; phylum Streptophyta; class Magnoliopsida; order Poales; family Poaceae; genus Avena; species Avena eriantha. The sequence continues at coordinate 416,717,110 of OU342743.1, forward strand.
ATATGGAACCACCATTGTCATTGATATGTGTATTCTTTCATTAACCACATCTAGAGTCATTTCGTGTCTGTTCTTTTAACAAACCACATATGGATCCACCAGAGTTCATTACATGTCTGTTCTTTTCACAAACCACATATGGATCCACCAGTGTCATTGCATGTGTGTTCTTTTCATTAACCACAGCTAGAGTCATTGCATGTGTGTTCTCTTCACAAACCCTATATGGATCCACAAGTGTCAGTGAAATGTGTGTTCTTTTCACAGACCACATATGGATCCACAAGTGTGATTGCATATGGATCCACTAGAGTTCATTGCATGTGTCTTGTTTTCACAATCCACCTATGGATCCACCAGTGTCATTGCATGTGTGTTCTTTTCATTAACCACAGCTAGAGTGATTGCATGTCTATTCATTTCACAAACCACATATGGAACCACCATTGTCATTAAAATGTGTATTCTTTCATTAACCACATCTAGAGTCATTTCATGTCTGTTCTTTTCACATACTACATAGGGATCCACCAGAGTTCATTGGATGTATTTTCTTTTCACGAACCACCTATGGATCCACTTGTGTCATTGCATGTGTGTTCTATTCACAAACCACATATAGAACCACCATTGCCATTGAAATGTATATTCTTTCATTAACCACATCTAGAGTCATTTCATGTCTGTTCTTTTCACAGACCACATATGGATCCACCAGTGTCATTCCATGTGAGTTCCTTTCACAAACCACATGGATCCACCGGTGTCATTGCATGTGTGTTCTTTTCACAGACCACATATGGACTCCACCAGTGGCATTGCATGTGTGTACTTTTCATTAACCACATATGGATCCACCAGTGTCATTGAAATTTGTGTTCTTTTCGCAGACCACATATGGATCCACCAGTGTCATTGCATCTAGATCCGCCAGAGTTCACTGGATGTGTGTTCTTTTCATAAACCACATATGGATACACCAGAGTTCATTGCATGTGTGTTCTCTTCACAAACCACATATGGATCAACCATTTTCATTGCATGTGTGTTCTTTTCACATACCACATATAGATCCACTAGTGTCATTGCATCTGTGTTCTTTTCATTAACCACATATGGATCCACCAGTGTCATTGCATGTGTGTTCCTTTCATTAATCGCATCTAGAGCCATTGCATGTGTGCTCTTTTCACAAACCATATATGGATCCACCAGTGTCATTGAAATGTGTGTTCTTTTCATATACCACATACGGACCCACTAGTGTCATTGCATATGGATCCACCAGAGTTCATTGCATGTGTGTTCTTTTCACAATCCACCTATGGATCCACTAGTGTCATTGAATGTGTATTCTTTTCATTAACCATAGCTAGAGTCATTGCATGTCCATTCTTTTCACAAACCACATATGGAACCACCATTGTCATTGAAATGTATATTCTTTCATTAACCACATCTAGGTTCATTTCACGTCTGTTGTTTTCACAGACCACATATGGATCCAGTAGTGTCATTGCATGTGTGTTCTTTTCATAGACCACATATGGATCAACCAGTGTCATTGTATGTGTGTTCTTTTCACAAACCACATATGGATCCACAAGACTTCATTGCATGTGTGTTCTTTTCACAAACCATATATGGATCCACAAGTGTTATTGAAATGTTTGTTCTTTGCACAGACCACATATGGATCCACAAGTGTCATTGCATATGGATCCACCAGAGTTCATTGCATGTTTGTTCTTTTCACAATCCACCAATGGATCCACTAGTGTCATTGCATGTGTGTTATTTTGATTAACCAGAGCTAGAGTCATTACATGTCTGTTCTTTTCAGAAGCCACATATGGAACCACCATTGTCATTGAAATGTGTATTCTTTCATTAACCACATCTAGAGTCATTTCATGTCTGTTCTTTTCACATACCACATATGGATCCACCAGTGTCATTGCTTGTGTGTTCTTTTCACAAACCTCATGGATCCACCAGTGTCATTGCATGTGTGTTGTTTTCACATACCACATATGGATCCACAAGTGTCATTGCATGTGTGTTATTTTCACAGACCACATATGGATCCACCAGTGTCATTGCATGTGTGTTATTTTCATTAACGACATATGGATCCACCAGTGTCATTGAAATGTATGCTCTTTTCACAGACCACATATGGATCCACCAGTGTCATTGCAGATGGATCCGCCAGTGTTCACTAGATGTGTGTTCTTTTCACAAACCACATATGGATCCACTAGACTTCATTGCATGTGTGTTCTCTTCACAAACCACATGTGGATCCACCATTTGCATTGCATATGGATCCACCAGAGTTCATTGCGTGTGTGTCCTTTTCACAATCTACCTATGGATCCACTAGTGTCATTGCATGTGTGTTCTTTTCATTAACCACAGCTAGAGTCATTGCATGTCTGTTCTTTTCACAAACCACATATGGAACCACCATTGTCATTCAAAAGTATATTCTTTCATTAACCACATCTCCAGTCATTTCACGTCTGTTGTTTTCACCGACCACATATGGATCCACCAGTGTCATTGCATGTGCGTTCTTTTAACAGACCCCATATGGATCCACCAGTGTCATTGCATGTGTGTTCTTTTCACAGACCACATATGGATCCACCAGTGTCATTGAATATGTGTTCTTTTCACTAACCACATATGGATCCACCATTGTCATTGAAATGTGTGAACTTTTCACATACCACATATGGATCCACCAGTGTCATTGCATATGGATCCGCTAGAGTTCACAGGATATGTGTTCTTTTCACAAACCACATATGGATCCACCAGAGTTCATTGCATGTGTGTTCTGTTCACAAACAACATATGGATCCACCATTTTCATTGCATGTGTGTTCTTTTCACAGACCACATATAGATCCACCAGTGTCATTGCATGCGTGTTCTCTTCATTAACCACATATGGATCCACCAGTGTCATTGCATGTTTGTTCTTTTCATTAACCACAGCTAGGTCATTGCATGTGTGTTCTCTTCACAAACCCTATATGGATCCACAAGTGTCATTGAAATGTGTGTTATTTTCACATACCACATATGGATCCATCAGTGTCATTGCATATGGATCCACTAGAGTTCATTGCATGTGTGTTCTCTTAATTAACCACATATGGATCCACCAGTGTCATTGCATGTATGTTCTTTTCATTAACCATAGCTAGGTCATTGCATGTGTGTTCTCTTCACAAACCCTATATGGATCCACAAGTGTCATTGAAATGTGTGTTCTTTTCACAGATCACATATGGAACCACCAGTGTCATTGCATATGGATCCACCAGAGTTCATTTCATGTGTCTTCTTTTCACAATCCACCTATGGATCCACCAGTGTCATTGCATGTGTGTTCTTTTCATTAACCACAACTAGAGTGATTACATGTCTATTATTTTCAGAAACCACATTTGGAACCACCATTGTCATTGAAATGTGTATTGTTTCATTAACCACATCTTGAGTCATTTCACGTCTGTTGCTTTCACAGACCACATATGGATCCACTAGTGTCATTGCATGTGTGTTATTTTCACAGACCACATATGGATCAACCAGTGTCATTGCATGTGTGTTATTTTGACAAACCACATTGATCCACCAGTGGCATTGCATGTGTGTTCTTGTCATAGACCACATGGATCCACCAGTTTCATTGCACGTGTGTTCTTTTCACAGTCCACATATGGATCAACCAGTGTCATTGTATGTGTGTTCTTTTCACAAACCACATATGGATCCACCAGAGTTCATTGCATGTGTGTTCTTTTCACAAACCATATATGGATCCACCAATGTCATTGAAATGTTTGTTCTTTTCACAGACCACATATGGATCCACCAAAATTCATTGCCTGTGTGTTCTTTTCACAATGCACCAATGGATCCACTAGTGTCATTGCATGTGTGTTCTTTTCATTAACCAGAGATAGAGTCATTGCATGTCTGTTCTTTTCGCAAACCACATATGGAATCACCATTGTCATTGAAATGTGTATTCTTTCATTAACCACATCTAGAGTCATTTCATGCCTGTTCTTTTCACATAGCACATATGGATCCACCAGTGTCATTGCATGTGTGTTCTTTTCACAGACCACATATGGATCTACCGGTGTCATTGCACGTGTGCTCTTTACACATACCACATTTGGATCCACCAGTGTCATTGCATGTGTGTTCTTTTCATTAACCACCTGTGGATCCACCAGAATCATTTAAATGTGTGTTCTTTTCACAAACCACATATGGATCCACCAGTGTCATTGCATATGGATACGCCAGAGTTCACTGAATGTGTGTTCTTTTGATAAACCACATATGGATCCACCAGAGTTCATTGCATGTGTGTTCTCTTCACAAACCACATATGGATCCACCATTTTCATTGCATGTGTGTTCTTTTCATAGACCACATATAGATCCACCAGTGTCATTGCATGTGTGTTCTTTGCATTAACCACATATGGATCCACCAGTGTCATTGCATGTGTGTTCTTTTCATTAACCACAGGTAGAGTCATTGCATGTGTGTTCTTTTCACAAACCATATATGGATCCACCAGTCTCATTGAAATGTGTGTTCTTTTCACATACCACATATGGACCCACCAGTGTCATTTCATATGGATCCACCAGAGTTCATTGCATGTGTGTTCTTTTCACAATCCACCTACGGATCCACTAGTGTCATTGCATGTGTGTTCTTTTTATTAACCACAGCTAGAGTCATTGCATGTGTGTTCTCACAAACCACATGTGGATCCACCATTTGCATTGCATATGGATCCACCAGAGTTCATTGCGTGTGTGTCCTTTTCACAATCCACCTATGGATCCACTAGTGTCATTGCATGTGTGTTCTTTTCATTAACCACAGCTAGAGTCATTGCATGTCTGTTCTTTTCACAAACCACATATGGAACCACCATTGTCATTCAAAAGTATATTCTTTCATTAACCACATCTCGAGTCATTTCACGTCTGTTGTTTTCACAGACCACATATGGATCCACCAGTGTCATTGCATGTGCGTTCTTTTAACAGACCACATATGGATCCACCAGTGTCATTGCATGTGTGTTCTTTTCACAAACCACATATGGATCCACCAGTGTCATTGAATATGTGTTCTTTTCACTAACCACATATGGATCCACCATTGTCATTGAAATGTGTGAACTTTTCACATACCACATATGGATCCACCAGTGTCATTGCATATGGATCCGCCGGAGTTCACAGGATATGTGTTCTTTTCACAAACCACATATGGATCCACCAGAGTTCATTGCATGTGTGTTCTGTTCACAAACAAGATATGGATCCACCATTTTCATTGCATGTGTGTTCTTTTCACAGACCACATATAGATCCACCAGTGTCATTGCATGTGTGTTCTCTTCATTAACCACATATGGATCCACCAGTGTCATTGCATGTTTGTTCTTTTCATTAACCACAGCTAGGTCATTGCATGTGTGTTCTCTTCACAAACCCTATATGGATCCACAAGTGTCATTGAAATGTGTGTTATTTTCACATACCACATATGGATCCATCAGTGTCATTGCATATGGATCCACTAGAGTTCATTGCATGTGTGTTCTCTTAATTAACCACATATGGATCCACCAGTGTCATTGCATGTATGTTCTTTTCATTAACCATAGCTAGGTCATTGCATGTGTGTTCTCTTCACAAACCCTATATGGATCCACAAGTGTCATTGAAATGTGTGTTCTTTTCACAGATCACATATGGAACCACCAGTGTCATTGCATATGGATCCACCAGAGTTCATTTCATGTGTCTTCTTTTCACAATCCACCTATGGATCCACCAGTGTCATTGCATGTGTGTTCTTTTCATTAACCACAACTAGAGTGATTACATGTCTATTATTTTCAGAAACCACATTTGGAACCACCATTGTCATTGAAATGTGTATTGTTTCATTAACCACATCTTGAGTCATTTCACGTCTGTTGCTTTCACAGACCACATATGGATCCACCAGTGTCATTGCATGTGTGTTATTTTCACAGACCACATATGGATCAACCAGTGTCATTGCATGTGTGTTATTTTGACAAACCACATTGATCCACCAGTGGCATTGCATGTGTGTTCTTGTCATAGACCACATGGATCCACCAGTTTCATTGCACGTGTGTTCTTTTCACAGTCCACATATGGATCAACTAGTGTCATTGTATGTGTGTTCTTTTCACAAACCACATATGGATCCACCAGAGTTCATTGCATGTGTGTTCTTTTCACAAACCATATATGGATCCACCAATGTCATTGAAATGTTTGTTCTTTTCACAGACCACATATGGATCCACCAAAATTCATTGCCTGTGTGTTCTTTTCACAATGCACCAATGGATCCACTAGTGTCATTGCATGTGTGTTCTTTTCATTAACCAGAGATAGAGTCATTGCATGTCTGTTCTTTTCGCAAACCACATATGGAATCACCATTGTCATTGAAATGTGTATTCTTTCATTAACCACATCTAGAGTCATTTCATGCCTGTTCTTTTCACATAGCACATATGGATCCACCAGTGTCATTGCATGTGTGTTCTTTTCACAGACCACATATGGATCCACCGGTGTCATTGCACGTGTGTTCTTTACACATACCACATTTGGATCCACCAGTGTCATTGCATGTGTGTTATTTTCATTAACCACCTGTGGATCCACCAGAATCATTTAAATGTGTGTTCTTTTCACAAACCACATATGGATCCACCAGTGTCATTGCATATGGATCCGCCAGAATTCACTGGATGTGTGTTCTTTTGATAAACCACATATGGATCCACCGGAGTTCATTGCATGTGTGTTCTCTTCACAAACCACATATGGATCCACCATTTTCATTGCATGTGTGTTCTTTTCATAGACCACATATAGTTCCACCAGTGTCATTGCATGTGTGTTCTTTGCATTAACCACATATGGATCCACCAGTGTCATTGCATGTGTGTTCTTTTCATTAACCACAGGTAGAGTCATTGCATGTGTGTTCTTTTCACAAACCATATATGGATCCACCAGTCTCATTGAAATGTGTGTTCTTTTCACATACCACATATGGACCCACCAGTGTCATTTCATATGGATCCACCAGAGTTCATTGCATGTGTGTTCTTTGCACAATCCACCTATGGATCCACTAGTGTCATTGCATGTGTGTTCTTTTTATTAACCACAGCTAGAGTCATTGCATGTGTGTTCTCTTCACAAACCACATGTGGATCCACCATTTGCATTGCATATGGATCCACCAGAGTTCATTGCGTGTGTGTCCTTTTCACAATCCACCTATGGATCCACTAGTGTCATTGCATGTGTGTTCTTTTCATTAACCACAGCTAGAGTCATTGCATGTCTGTTCTTTTCACACACCACATATGGAACCACCATTGTCATTGAAATGTATATTCTTTCATTAACCACATCTCGAGTCATTTCACGTCTGTTGTTTTCACAGACCACATATGGATCCACCAGTGTCATTGCATGTGTGTGCTTTTCAAAGACCACATATGGATCCATCAGTGTCATTGCATGTGTGTTCTTTTCACCGACCACATATGGATCCACCAGTGTCATTGCATGTTTGTTCTTTTCATTAACCACATATGGATCCACCAGTCATTGAAGTGTGTGTTCTTTTCACAGACCACATATCGATCCACCAGTGTCATTGCATACGGATCCGCCAGAGTTCACTGGATGTGTGTTATTTTCACAAACCACATATTGATCCACCAGAGTTCAGTGCATGTGTGTTCTCTTCACAAACCACATATGGATCCACCATTTTCATTGCATGTCTGTTCTGTTCACAGACCACATATAGATCCACCAGTGTCATTGCTTGTGTGTTCTCTTCATTAACCACATATGGATCCACCAGTGTAATTGCATGTGTGTTCTTTTCATTAACCACAGCTAGTTCACTGCATGTGTGTTCTCTTCACAAACCCTATATGGATCCACAAGTGTCATTGAAATGTGTGTTCTTTTCACAGAACACATATGGATTCACCAGTGTCATTGCATATGGATCCAACAGAGTGCATTGCATGTGTCTTGTTTTCACAATCCACCTATGGATCCACTAGTGTCATTGCATGTGTGTTCTTTTCATTAACCACAACTAGAGTGATTGCATGTCTATTCTTTTCACAAACCACATATGGAACCACCATTGTCATTGAAATGTGTATTGTTTCATCAACCACATCTAGAGTCATTTCACGTCTGTTATTTTCACAGACCACATATGGATCCACCAGTGTCATTTCATGTGTGTTATTTTGACAAACCACATTGATCCACCAGTGACATTGCATGTCTGTTCTTTCCACAGACCACATGGATCCACCAATTTCATTGCATGTGTGTTCTTTTCACAGATCACATATGGATCAACCAGTGTCATTGCATGTGTGTTCTTTTCACAATCCACCTATGGGTCCACTAGTGTCATTGCACGTGTGTTCTTTTTATTAACGACAGCTAGAGTCACTGCATGTCTGTTCTTTTCACAAACCACATATAGAACCACCATTCTCATTGAAATGTATATTCTTTCATTAACCACATCTCGAGTCATTTCACGTCTGTTGTTTTCACAGACCACATATGGATCCACCAGTGTCATTCCATGTGTGTTCTTTTCAAAGACCACATATGGATCCACCAGTGGCATTGCATGTGTGTTCTTTTCACAGACCACATATGGATCCACCAGTGTCATTGCATGTGTGTTCCTTTCATTAACCACATATGGATCAACCACTGTCATTGAAGTGTGTGTTCTTTTCACAGACCACATATCAATCCACCAGTGTCATTGCATATGGATCCGCGAGAGTTCCCTGGATGTGTGTTCTTTTCACAAACCACATATGGATCCACCAGAGTTCATTGCATGTGTGTTCTCTTCACAAACCACATATGGATCCACCATTTTCATTGCATGTGTGTTCTGTTCCCAGACCACATATGGATGCACCAGTGTCATTGCATGTGTGTTCTCTTCATTAACCACATATGGATCCACCAATGTCATTGCATGTGTGTTCTTTTCATTAACCACAGCTAGGTCACTGCACGTGTGTTCTCTTCACAAACCCTATATGGATCCACAAGTGTCATTGAAATGTGTGTTCTTTTCACAGACCACATATGGATCCACCAGTGTCATTGCTTATGGATCCACCAGAGTTCATTGCATGTGTCTTCTTTTCTCAATCCACCTATGGATCCACCAGTGTCATTGCATGTGTGTTCTTTTCATTAACCACAACTAGAGTGATTCCATGTCTATTCTTTTCACAAACCACATATGGAACCACATTGTCATTGAAATGTGTATTGTTTCATCAACCACATCTAGAGTCATTTCACGTCTGTTCTTTTCACAGACCACATATGGATCCACCAGTGTCATTGCATGTGTGTTCTTTTCACATACCACATATGGATCCACTAGTGTCATTGCATGTGTGTTCTTTTGACACACCACATATGGATCCACCAGTGTCATTTCATGTGTGTTATTTTGAAAAACCACATTGATCCACCAGTGACATTGCATGTGTGTTCTTTTCACAGACCACATGGATCCACCAATTTCATTGCACGTATGTTGTTTTCACAGACCACATATGGATCAACCAGTGTCATTGTATGTGTGTTCTTTTCACAAACCAAATATGGATCCACCAGAGTTCATTGCATGTGTGTTCTTTTCACAGACCACATATGGATCCACCAGTGTCATTCCATGTGTGTTCTTTTCACAAACCTCATGGATCCACTGGTGTCATTGCATGTGTGTTCTTTTCACAGACCACATATGGATCCACCAGTGTCATTGACTATGTGTTCTTTTCACATACCACATATAGATCCACCAGTGTCATTGCATTTGTGTTCTTTCCATTAACCACCTATGGATGCACTAGTGACATTGAAATGTGTGCTCTTTCCATAGACCACATATGGATCCACCCGTGTCATTGCCTATGGATCCACCAGAGTTCACTGGATGTGTGTTCTTTTGATAAACCACATATGGATCCACAAGAGTTCATTGCATGTGTGTTCTCTTCACAAACCACATATGGATCCACCATTTTCATTGCATGTGTGTTCTTTTCACAGACCATATATTGATCCACCAGTGTCATTGCATGCGTGTTCTTTTCATTAACGACATATGGATCCACGAGTGTCATTGAATGAGTGTTCTTTTCATTAACCATAGCTAGAGTCATTGCATGTGTGTTCTTTTCATAAACTATATATGGATCCACCACTTTCATTGAAATGTGTGTTCTTTACACATACCACATATGGACCCACCAGTGGCATTGCATATGGATCCACCAGAGTTCATTGCATGTGTGTTCTTTTCACAATCCACATATGGATCCACTAGTGTCATTGCATGTGTCTTCTTTTCATTAACCACAGCTAGAGTCATTGCATGTCTGTTCTTTTCACAAACCACATATGGAATCACCATTTTCATTGAAATGTATATTCTTTCATTAACCACATCTACAGCCATTTCACATATGTTCTTTTCACAGACCACATATGGATCCACCAGTGTCATTGCATGTGTCTTCTTTTCACAAACCACATGGATCCACCAGTGTCATTGCATGTGTGTTCTTTTCACAGACCACATATGGATCCACTAGTGTCATTGCATGGGTGTTCTTTTCAAATACCACATATGGATCCACCAGTGTCATTCCATGTGTGTTCTTTTGTCAAACCACATTGATTCGCTAGAGTCATTGTATGTGTGTTCTTTTCACAGACCAGATGGATCCACCAGTTTCATTGCATCTGTGTTCTTTTCACAGACCACATATGGATCAACCAATGTCATTGTATGTGTGTTCTTTTCACAAACCACATATGGATCCACCAGAGTTCATTGCATCTGTGCTCTTTTCACAAACCATATATGGATCGACCAGTCTCATTGAAATGTTTGTTGTTTTCACAGACCACATATGGATGCACCATTGTCATTGCATATGGATCCACCAGAGTTCATTGCATATGTGTTCTCTTCATAATCCACCTATGGATCCACTAGTGTCATTGCAAGTTTGTTCTTTTCATTAACCACAACTAGAGTCATTGCATGTCTATTCTTTACACAAACCACACATGGAACCACCATATTCATTGAAATGTGTATTATTTCATTAACCACATCTAGAGTCACTTCATGTCTGTTCTTTTCACAGACCACATATGGATCCACTAGTGTCATTGCATGTGTGCTCTTTTCACAAACCACATGGATCCACCGGTGTCATTGCATGTGTGTTGTTTTCACAGACCACATATGGATCCACTAGTGTCATTGCATGTGTGTTCTTTTCACATACCACATTTGGATCCACCAGTGTCATTGCATGTGTGTTCTTTTCACTGACCACATATGGATCCACCAGAGTCATTGCATGTGTGTTCTTTTCAGAAACCACATGGCTCCACCAGTGTCATTGCATGTGTGTTCTTTTCATTAACCACTGCTAGAGTCACTGGATGTATATTCTTTTCACAAACCACATATGGATCCACCGATGTCATTGAAATGTGTGTTCTTTTCACAGACAACATATGGATCCACCAGGGTCATTGCATATGGATCAACCAGAGTTCATTGCATGTCTGTTATTTTCACAAACCACATATGGATCCGCCATTGTCATTGAATTGTGTATTATTTTCAACGATAGCCGTTGGCCACAAACAATCGCGACGCAGAGCTAACCAGAAACCGCTCTAGGCTTCTAGAAGACCTGATCCCCGATTGTTAGGCGCCGTTGGATCGGGGTTCATCGACGATAAGGATGTCCTTTGTGAGGGCGATCCGCGAGAAGTCTATTTTACGAACTGATTTGCAGTGGCAACCACGACCAGGCCTATGTCCTTGCCCTTATCCCCTTAACCTCAGGGCCGAAGCTCAAATTGTGTTCCTTCATCGCCATGGAGAGAGGCCCAAAATCAGCTTGCACGAGGCTCAGATGTTCTCCCACTATGACATACTTGCTCCACCGTTCGTGAGGCTTTCGACCGGCTTCGAGCTCAGCTATGCCAGGGTTCCTATCATGTCGCTCTTGTGCAACAATGCGTTGGCGAGGCAGATCGAGGAGCGCCGTCGCCAGCTGCTGGAGCGAAAGAGGGCAATGCCACGGTACTCGCGCACGAGCGCGTACTGATGAAAGTTGTTCAAGAAGGAGCGGGTTGCATTTATTGAGTTGTGCGGAACCCACCTGCAGGACATCCACCCGGATCTGCACACCCCTGAAGGGAGGCAGCGCTTCTGGGCAGTGCTTGGGCGTATGACCTCCACCGTTATCGATGCGGCACGCCGTGAAGAATCCATGAGGAGGAGGAACACTGCCAGGAACGCCGGCATCGATTCCGACGCAGAGGAGGCTAATGGCGATGCGGACAATATCGTCGATGATGGAGACTACGGGAGGGACATAGTCGATTAGGGCCACTTAAGCATAAATTAAATCTATGTACGATATCTTAATGCCCTCTTTGGATCTGGGTCAGTTGAGTCATAGTCGATTATCGTCATAATCTATATATGTTGGCCATGTTTTAGTTGGCTTTGTCTTTGAAACGAGTCGAAACTCGTTCGATCCTTAAAATAAAGTTTGCGTGTTCCTAGCATGTCGAATGGGACAATACGCAGACTCTACTCCCAGCACTTGATGGCACAGCCATAATTTGGAGTGCGCCAGAGGAGAAGGGGCCGAGCGTGTTGTAATAGTGTACTACTCCTGTCCAGATATAACTGACTTAGCTTTTTTTAGATATTTAAATGTATCTATACCCAAAACATGTCTAGATACATACGAATATACACAAATTCAAGTCACTTAGTTCTAGACAGAGGGAGTAATAATATTTTTTGAGGAATAGTTTCTGATGGCATATATTGGCCATGTTTTAGGTTTCTCTATCTTTCAAACTAATCAAAAGTCATCAAATTCTAAACAAACAAAGTCATTGCGTTCACATCTGATGGGACAATACGCTGACTCTGCTACTTGATGGCACATCCATAATTCTGGAGTGCGCCAGAGGAGATGGGAATCCAAGGGAGATGGGAACTAGTAGCTACGTCCGTACGCAGGTAAAAAATTAATTTAATAATATTTAAAAAATTGTAATCTGGTCCACATGACCGAATCACAAACACGTTGCACGTGCCAGATATAAATAAAGACGACACGACTAGTTTAGTTTCAATGATATAATTCAACATACGACGTTACTGTGCCCGCATCTTTCTGCTCCTCTTATTAGTTTGCTAGCCCACGCTGCATTAAGCAATAGTTGATGAGGATAAAAAATGATAAAATGGCAAATAAAACAATTTTTAAGCTTACCTTTCATACAGAGAATCGTACAAAGATGAAATTGGCAGGGATTTATTATTTCTCCTGTAGTTAGCCAAAAGATCCTCAAGAACATCCTCAATCACCCCTGCAACTTCTTCATATTATAATACACCTCCATTATTTGCCCTTTCCTCCCCGTTCTTCTTACCCTTTTGTTTCTTTTCACACCCTTCTCTTGCCGGCACCTCCACTTCTTCATAAATTGGCTGCTTATGTATGTTTTCCTCTGGGTGCTCATCACCGTTTTCCTCCACCTACTGCACTTCCTCAAGTTCTTCGTCTTCGTGCTGCTCTTCCTCCAGTTCTAGCTGAGAAGCCTCATTTCCTGCCACCGGGGTGTGAACAGGGACAAGATCATGTGTAACTGGGTTTTTGCATAACCTCTTGATTTGGCCGAATCCGCCACATCATTTGCATTTCCTTTTCCTAGCTCCCAGCCTTGCACCTTTATCGGTGAAGTCTTCGATCCTTAGCTTTCTAGGCCTCCCATGTGGCCTCCTAAGAACTGATGGTTGAAGTTTGAACCCTGGATCGACAATCTCCCAATCATTTTCATCAGCCATAGGTGGTACGTTTTCTTCATAAGTTGCAGCAAACTTGTCCATGGAGAAATAGTTCTCGACATAGTTCTCTATTTCAGCTATGCTACCTCTTAGCTTTAAGACGAAGTACATTGCATGGTGACATGGCAAACCAGTAATCTGCCACTGCCTGCATGAACAAGTCTTGTTTCCAATGTCTACAGTGTACCTCCGTTCACTTCCACGCTTGTATTCTGCATAAACCTCAGCCAATGTTCTGGAACTTCTGACCATCCTCATATTTATCATTCTCGTTGCCCTGGTTCTTGCATTCAGTAACATAACCACCTTTGGAACTCTTTTATGGCCTAAAAGTTTCCTTGCACAAATTCTTTGCCTTAAATCTATCTTCACCATTATGCATTGTCTTATTGCATCCAACAAAATAACAATTCCATGTGTCTTCATGCCCGAAATCTAATCATTGAAACTCTCTGCCAAATTATTGCAAACAAAATCCACCTTGCTTAACTCACCAAACATGCTTCTGGCCCATAGCTTGGTGTGATGTTCTTCAAGGTATTTTTTCAGCTTTGGCACTACATACATGTTCTGCAAGTAAGTAGCATGCGTGCTTGGGGTGTGTGTGTATGCTGATCGCCACAAGTCCTCTTCAAAGATCTTTCCTTTGAACTTCTTCGTGAAGTTAGTAGCGAGGTGCCGCATGCATTCCCTATTCTCAACCCCAGGAAACACAGCATCAACAACATTATCAAGACCCTTGCATGCACCAGTGTGTATCACCAAACCTTCAGGGTGACCAATTACTGCATGTAGTCTCTGCATGAACCATGTCCAACTTTCATTTGATTCACCCTCAAGAACAGCATAAGCTATGGGTAGAAGCCAATTATGCACGTCGAAGGCACAAGAAGAAGCAACATGGCCCCTAAACTTCCTTGTTAAAAAAGTTGCGCCTATTGCCAAGTATGGCCTACAGCCGTCTAGGAACCCCTTCCAGCATGCCTTCAGGTAGACAAAACATCTCCTGAAGCATTTCTTATCTGCCTCCTTATACCTGACCCCCTCGAGACCTTTTATATTCCTTTCACTACCTCGTAATTGATGTCAACAACACTACCATATGATGTTTTCTCTACCTGAGCTTTGAAACTATACAACATGTGAAAACAGTCATTCCACTTGCCTTGAATGAAGTATAGAGCCATCTCCTTCCCATCAAAGACTCTGTGGTAAGGAATCAGAATGTTAAACTTTTTGCTAATCTTTGCTCTGAGTTTAGCAGGTCCAATGTTATGATCCTGCCTCACCCAGTCAAGTATAGTAGCAGCAATCCACTTTGTAGTCACCGGTCTAATTTTATCACTTAAAGAAGTATTAGGGCAGTTGTGTTTCTTCATGTTTACTTTGATCTGCATTCGATAAGAATCCAAATAATCCAGCGCTAATTATCAGCAGAATAAATATGAGAAAGACTGAAACTAAATGCAGCTATTGCAACCTGAAATGGGTGTCCACCCCGCATTAGAGATGCATGTAATCTCCATTTACACACATTACTTTCGCTACAATGGACCCTAAATCTCTTTTGGTCGCTCTTTTCAATGATAAATTCGAACCCCACTCTGATTGCATAGGTTGCAACTTCATATCTATAGTCCTCCACATTCTCAAAGACAGACCTCTCATCAATTGTAGGATTGTCCCTATCAAAGTGTATCACTGGTCTGTCCTCGTCTTCGTCGTCGTAGCTACATCCCATTTCCACATCTCCACATTCCTCTTCCTTATCAGTCCCATAGTTAGGCTCAAAGTCTGAATCAACCAAATATTCCCTAATCTCCATCCTATCATGGTCAGCAGCCATGTCTGGATATGCTTTCTCATCATCATCCGCACTGCCACACATTTAAGTGTCGTCATGCTCGCTTGACAAAGCATCATGCTCGATGACAAGTTGTATAGACATCCTGCGGTTACCAACACATATCCTTACCATCACCATAGGACTAGAAACGCTAATTGGGGTATGCGGAAAAGGAATCACAGTTCTTACCCTTCAATGTGGACGCACGACACGTTCTCCGGGCTCCATACCTCCAAAGCTCTGCACCCCACTTCCTCATCCCCTGTTTTGTTCTCCTCTGTGCTATCCAGACTTGAAGGAGATTCCGTGCTCTGCAGCCGCGCAGGACCCATCTTCGTGTTCTCAAGCCTCGCAGGATCCATCTCTGAGCGGGATCCAGATCACCAGCGTTGTTGGGTGCCTAACCCAACAACCAACTCTCGATTTTCGTTTCTAGACGCGCCTGGGCAGTGGACAGCGGCAAGGAGACAGGGTATGGAGGGGAGGGCGGGAGGATGACAGCCCAAGGGGAGGACGACAGCGGTGCACCACTAAACAGAGTGGCGGCAGCGACAGGAGCAGAGGTGCGGAACGGAGCGGAGCTGGTTGCGACAAAACATGGAAAATTGCACAATAATGTGTTGGTGGGCGGCACCAGCCCTTGAACCTGGGATGCGCACTATCGAAGGTGGAGGAGGTGGGCCCACCAGTCAGAAAACATGCCACGTCGTCATCCCCTGTTTCTGATGCCCTTTAGAAAAAGAAAACACGCCATATCGTCATCCCCTATTTCTGATGGTGTTGCTACAATTCGACGGTACATAGTGGCATAGAAATAATATCGTATAAACATAAGGGCACAGTCATCAACATTTCTAAAATGAAACCCGGTCTCCTACCTGTCCTGGTACATTGCCTGATGAGGTGGATAGCCACGACTGATCTTTTTAATACATTCGTACTCTTATGCTCAGAAGGGAAATAAAGATTGAGCAATTAATGCAACGAGTGTCGAATTATTACCCTCTAAGGAAATGGGAGATGATTATTTTCACGCGTGCCCCTAGTCTAAACCTACTGTCAGTCTATCACTCCCCTTTTCCGACTAACCACAGTTCACCTTACACAGCTCCTCCATGCCGCACCACCTAGGGTAACATGGCCCCGCCTATGCAGCCGCCGCCACGACAGTCGCCGAAACTGGGGTATTTAGCCCCTCTAAGGCAGGCCATGAAACTCTACTTCATGGCTGGTCTCCCATTACCCTGCCAGGTGGATGATTTTGCCGAATGCACTGAATCGTCCATAGCGGCGACGCAGGCGTCGTCGGCGCCGGATGTGGCAAGCAGGGCTAGGAGAGCGATGTGTAGAAATTGTGCGGCAGCATTACGGCATGATCTAGGTAGTGGGAACAAGGTATGTATCAAATCGTTCATGAGAGCATGC
The DNA here is from genome assembly GCA_910589775.1 of Avena eriantha. Taxonomy (NCBI): domain Eukaryota; kingdom Viridiplantae; phylum Streptophyta; class Magnoliopsida; order Poales; family Poaceae; genus Avena; species Avena eriantha. Next base: position 416,734,479 of record OU342743.1, read on the forward strand.
CGCCGAGGGTACACACCCTCGAGTAGGGCAGCGCTAAGGTCTAGTAACTCTTGCGTCCATGCTTTGGTGCGGACTACCTTACTACAGTGGGGGAGGCTGGGAACACGCCGTCTGCGGCAAAGACGCTCCATCCAACGCACCGTCGGAGGCCAACCGTGGTGGCGACTAAGCGTCTACACTAAGCATGTTGGATTGTTCGACAGCCGGAGCCGGCGGCAGGCATCAGCTCAGTGCCCGAATTTAGGTTCCAGTTCACACAGACCTACGATCCTAAGAACAAGATGCCGAATTTCAGTTTTGAAGAAATGGTTGCGGCGGCGCAGATGGTCCAACTGAACTGGGACTGGCGCATGCAAAGCAGTCATGCATGAACGATGCAGATTTCTTGTAGTTTGGTGGGAAGGCAATAGATCAGTTTGGGGTTAAATGATGAAAGAACTTACGTCCTCTTATGGCAATTGGCTAGCCAACTTTTCTGGTGGAGATCTGCAGTTTCTTCAGTGTATAATAGTTAAGTTCAGACTGAAGAATGGCTTTTTTAGATGAAATGCTGACGAATTGTTCTATAAACTAGTAGGAAGTTTAGCCCACTTTTGTGCAGGTATAAGACCCTTTTGTATGGAAGTACTACTATTGTAAGCAAATACTATTAAGTATCTATTTCCTTCAATTACTAGTCGTGGTTAAATCCAGTTAAGTGGCATTTTTTATCCCAGACTACAGATTTTGCGTCTTCTGTCTATGTTGTAAACTATTTTTCCTTTGTCCTGTGTTGTCTGCAAAATGGTCCTGCAGTTCAACGTGTTACAAATATAGCTACCTTGTACTTGAAGAGGAGATGGACTACATTTTCCTGGCATCCACAGAATTGTAATTGCTCATTGCTAGACCACCCTCTTTTCATGAGGTTGTGCTTGGTTATTCACAGAAATTATAAAGCACAGTGTTCAACTACATCGATTCAAACTACTACACACACACTACATCAAATTCATTACCCACACATACTACATCGATTCAAACTATTACACACACATCCTACTTCAAATTCATTACCCACACGTACTACATCGATTAAAACTACTACACATTTTTAGTCGATGCTAATTTCCTGATGAGGACATCCCTACAATTACACCTACCCCAATGACTACTAAAGATGCTACAACTATTGCAAGAAAGGATCAGTCCAATGAGATTAGAATTGGACCTATTACAAGAGCTCGTGCTAAGCTATTGGAACAACAGGTGAATTTACTCCTAAACCAATCTGGTACTTTGATTGATGAGAACTTTATACTGCCTAAGTCTATGCATTTATGTATGATCAGGTTCGTTGGAGAAACAAGCATGGCGCGAGGAGGAGAAGGGCTACAAGAGAAGCCCAACATGATGATCGCCCAAGGATGCACGAGGGAGGAGCGGGAGGAAGGCGCAAGAGAAGATCATCAAGACGGAGGCAAAAAGATCTGCCACGACCGGAGTGTCCGGCCAGTTCCACCCGGACTGTCTGACCTGGTCGAGAGGCAAACTGGTGTGGACATTTTGTCTGCTAGTTCGGACACTACCCGGATACCACCCGGAAACTTCAAAGTTTCCAGCCAGACCAGACTATCCGGCACACTTCACCCGGAGTGTCCGACCAGACCGGACTGTCCGGCCGATTTCGACCGGAGTGTCCGCCCGCCGACCGAATCTGGTCCGAGTCGGTTTGTATCAGTTTGAGTCGTTTGCATTTAGTTTCGGTTTCTGGCCTCCCTTATAAGCCTTGGGACGACCTCAAGTTAGGGTTTAGACCACGTTAAAATATTTTGGAGTTGTTTCTTTCATAGAACCTCTAGAATTACCCTGTGTTCGAATCTACCAACTATAATTGAGTGTGATCTATTGTTCCATTGGGAATTAGTAGATTGCATACTACCGTTCATGGTCACGGCTGCGTGCGCAAGAGTGTGGTGCTGTGAATATCTTACAAGGTTCGAGATCTGTTGCACTGGCATCACGGATCGAGCGGGAGAGATCATAGCTACGCACTAGTTATCTACCATCCACCATCATCTTTGCGATCCGCTTATTGAGAAGATCGGGCCACCGCATATCATCTTGGTAGAGTTCCAGTGTTGCCTCGGTAAGCATCCACAAATCCACCCATAGATTAGAGAGTGTTTTTCTTCCTATACAGAAAAAGCCTTACAAAAAGATTTGCCATCGACTAGATTGCATCGTTTTCTTGTTTTAGTTGCTGATTGTATCTTCTCGTAGATCCGATCTCCAGGTTTTCCTCATAGGAGTCTAGTTTCTGTTTGTGTCTAGGTTTAGGGTTTGATCTTGTTTTCCGTTGTTTCCACCGTTACCGTTTCCGCAAGTCTTTGTCGTTTTTTCCGTGTCCACATAGCGTACTTTTGTTTGCATACCATAGACACAGCCCATCTACAGCATCTGTGCCTAGGAACGTACCCACGAGACTAGTTGCTTTGCTCCGACAGGCTGCTCATTAGGTTTTTGAAGTGCAGAAATTTTCCATAGGCAAAACCGAACTATCCGGCCGAATCACACCGGACTATCCGGCCCAACTGGAGTCTCCGGCGCATATCAACCGGACTATCCAGCCCAGTTCTGTTATACGTTGCTGTACTCGTTTGCATTGAGTAATATAGTTAAAAAATCAAAAAAAAAAGAAAAGAAAAGAGAATCAGTATAAAAAAAGAGATATAGAAGTGTGCAATTTTGGAGGCCTTGTTGTGTATAGCACTAGTAGATTGAGAACTCTTGTGCCTGTTCTATTTGAGCTATTACTAGCGTCTCTCTTGTGCAGTGCAATATTCCTTTTCATAAGTTGCTTTGCCACATTTATCTCCACTCTGTGTGTTTCTTGGGTATTTGTACGATCAGCACTAGGACTTGTTTGCGGTGTAGATAGGGTACCATACCTATAGCCCCACCTTTACATAACCTGTGTGCCCTGCGATCGTTCTCTATACCTTTGATATTCACTTCATCACATCAAGTGCATCAGTCTTTGATTTCGTCTGGTAGAGCATCTCTATTCACTTTGGAACGGTAAGATCTCCTTTCTTATTAGTTGTGAGTGAGTTGTGAGAGTTTCCACCATACAGCTTCTTATTTTTGCACTAACCTACTAATCATGTCTACTAGTGATGATGATGTTGTGTTGCAGAAAAAGAAGGATGAGGGGCTCGTCAATTGGCGTGAATATGAGGCTTTGAAATCCCACTTGACACGTGTGTTTACTAACACGACAGATGCCATTGAAAAGAATCTCCAAGATATGAATATGAGATTGGATCAGCATGTTGGGACGGTTGATACTATACAAACGCAAGTGGCTACGCTCAATGTCAATGTCACCACTTTGCAGCAGTCCATTGAGGGTTCGACAGCCGCCTTACATAGAAGGGAAGATCGTCAACATGATGATGCCTTTGATGATTTCGATGAGGGTAACACTGTTGACGCTACTCCACATGTTGGCAGGGGACGTGCTATTCCCCCTGTCTAGGCACCAGCTCATGGTCGTGGGTTTCCCATCTTGCGCGTGGTCAACGTGTGCCCAACCAAGCTGCTGATGATTGTTTGGGCAAGCCAAAATTCTCAATTCCTAAGTTTGATGGTTCCATTGATCCTAAAGACTACTTCACATGGGAGTTGAAGATTGAGAAACTCTGGCGCTTATTTGACTATCCAGAAGATAAGAAGGTCAAGCTTGCAGCATCTGAATTTGATGGTTATGCTTTACGTTGGTGGGATGCTCTTGTGCAACATAGGAGGGAGGACAATGAACTTCCTGTGATGGATTGGCGCGAGATGAACCAAATCATGAAAGCTCGTTTCGTACCAACCAACTACTTGCGATCAGTTTTTGATAAATTGATGCAACTGAAGCAAGGCACCATGACAGTTGATGAGTACTACATGGAGATGGAGATGCTTATGCAGCGTGCTAGAATTCGTGAGTCCATTGAGATGACCATGCAGCGATTCCTAAACAATTTGAAGTTACCGATCAAGAGCATTGTTCGTCATCACAAGTATGAGACCATGAATGAGTTGTTGCATCATGCTAGAGAGGCCGAATCCCAGTTGGCAGAAGAGGCGAAGTTACGTGCTTGTTTTCCGTCCTCCAACAGATTTTCGGCCAGGTCTACGCCTTCTAAAGCCGCGCCACCAGCTGCTGCTCCCTTTACACCATCGGCCAAGCCAGCAAGTACACCTTCGTTTGGTTCTAATGCTCGGAAACCCACTTCTCCTGCTGCTAGCTCAGGTTCCAACATGTCTACTGCACGTACTCGTGATGTGGTGTGCCATACTTGTGGAGGTAGAGGTCACTACAAGAAAGATTGTCCAAACAGCAAGGTTACGTTTGTTAATGAACAAGGTGAAGTAGAAAGTGGAGATGAAGCTTCTGATGATGATATTGATGACGGCGAGGCTGGTGCTGATGCATATGCTGAGCGTTCACCCACTAATGTCGTATCTTCACGTGTACTTAGTGTGCAACCGGTTGAGGAATCCTAGCGTTGCAACTTGTTCCAAACAAAAGCTCTCGTTGGACCAAACAAAGCTTGCAAGGTCATTATTGATGGAGGTAGCTGCAGAAATCTTGCAAGTAAGGAACTATGTGCCAAACTGAATTTGACATACTTACCTCATCCCAAGCCATACTACATACAATGGTTGAGCAACAATGGTGAGATGAAGGTAAATCATATGGTACGTGTGAATTTTCAAATAGGGCCATACAAAGATTCTATTGATTTTGATGTGGTTCCTATGACTGTTTGTCACCTACTATTGGGTCGGCCTTGGCTCTATGATCGCCATGTGCAACACAATGGCCGAGCCAACACATATCACTTGGAATTCAAAGGAAAGAAGATTACTGTGCAACCAATGACTCCACAAGAAATTGTGAATGATTCTCGCCAGAAGATAGAGGTGAACTAGAAGGAAGATAGTACCACTCGGCGAGACTGTGTAACAGTTGTTCCTGATGTAATTGAGCCTAAATTGAGTGATATAACAAAAAGTGAGAGAGTGCCTGGATTATTGATCCTAGCCACCAAGGAGGATATGAGAGAGTTTCGTGAGGATCCTACAACCATGCCACTTGTGCTCATGTATAAGGGTGAGGTGTTGGTTTCTAACGACATGACCCCTATTCCTCTTGGTGTCTCTTCTGTTTTGCAGGACTTTGGGGATGTGTTTCCAGAAGACGTACCCGCAGGTTTGCCTCCATTGCGTGGTATAGAACATCAAGTGGACCTGATTCCTGGCGCCACACTTCCCAACCGTGCACCTTACAGGACTAATCCCGAAGAAACTAAGGAAATTCAGAAGCAAGTACAAGCGTTGTTGGATAAAGGGTAGATCTGTGTCTCTCTTAGCCCTTGTGTTGTTCTTGTTATTTTAGTTCCCAAGAAAGATGGTACTTGGCGATTAATAACATCACTATTCGATATCGTCATCCTATTCCACGCTCAGAGGATATGCTAGATGAATTGAGTGGTGCTGCTGTTTTCTCTAAAATTGACTTATGTAGTGGTTATCATCAAATTAGGATGAAAGAAGGGGATGAATGGAAAACTACTTTCAAAACTAAATTCGGTTTGTATGAGTGGTTAGTCATGCCGTTTGGTCTTACTAATGCACCTAGTTCTTTCATGCGTGTGATGAATCATGTTTTGAGAGAGTTTATTGGTCGTTTTGTGGTTGTTTACTTTGATGATATACTTATATACAGCCACACCGAATCTGAACATTGCACTCATATTAGACAAGTTTTGCAAGTGTTACGTGATAATAAACAGTATGCTAATCTTGAGAAGTGTACATTTGCAAAAGATAAGGTCATATTCCTAGGATTTGTTGTTTCTAAGCATGGAGTAGAGGTAGATCAATCTAAAATTGAATCAATTCAGAATTGGCGTACTCCAATGAATGTTAGTCAAGTGTGTAGTTTCCACGGTCTCGCTGGTTTCTATAGGCGCTTTGTGAAATATTTTAGCACCATTGCTGCACCATTAAATGATTTGACAAAGAAAGGTCTTCCTTTTGTATGGGGCGCGACCCAAGACATTGCCTTCAATACATTAAAATGTTGGCTTACTTCTGCACCATTGCTTGCATTACCTGATTTTTCGAAGAAATTTGAAGTTGAATGTGATGCTAGTGGTATAGGCATAGGTGGCGTTTTGATGCAAGAGGGTCGGCCTATAGCTTATTTTTCTGAGAAATTGACTGGTGCTCGTTTGAATTATTCTATCTATGATAACTAATTGTATGCACTTGTTAGAGTACTTGAGGTTTGGCAACATTATTTGTGGCCAAAGGAATTCATCATACATTCTGATCATGATGCATTGAAATACTTGAAAGCTCAATCAAACTTGCATAGAAGATTAGCTAAATGGGTTGAGTTCATTGAGTCTTTTCCTTACATCATTTTGTTGATGCTCTATCTAGGAAGAACATGCTATTAACCAATCTTGATGTTAAAATTCCTGGATTAGAAGCTATTTGTGCACTCTATGCAACTGGCCATGATTTTGCTGAACCATATCGTTTGTGTGCTCTTAGAACGCATGGGATAAGTATCATATACATGATGGATATTTGTTTCGAGCTAACAAACTATGTATTCCAGAATCGTCGTTGCGTTTGTTCTTAGTGCAGGAGTCACATGCTGGTGGTTTGATGGGTCACTTTGGGCATGAGAAGACGTTGCTCATGCTTGCTGATCACTTTTATTGGCCCAAGATGAGGCGTGATGTGTATAGATTTGTGAGCCGATGTATTACATGCCACAAGTCAAAATCTAAGCTGAAGCCTCATAGTTTGTATACACCTCTCTCTGCACCTACTAATCCATGGGAAGACATTAGTATGGATTTTGTGCTAGGTCTACCTAAAACTCAGAGAGGTCATGATTCTATATTTGTGGTAGTGGATAGGTTCTCTAAGATGGCTCATTTTATTGCCTGCCACAAAGCGACGATGCGTCGCATGTTGCTAACCTGTTTTTCAGGGACATCGTGAGATTACATGGAGTACCAAAGACTATTGTGTCTGACCGTGATGTGAAGTTCATGAGCTACTTTTGGAATACCTTATGGGGAAATCTAGGAACGAAGCTGTTGTTCAGTACTACATGTCATCCCCAAACAGATGGTCAAACGGAGGTGGTAAATCGAACATTGTCACAGCTGCTAAGGACCATGATTAAAAAGAATCTGTGGGAGTGGGAAGAGTGTTTGCCACATGTTGAGTTTTCTTACAACAGGGTTGTGCATTCAACTACTCAGCTTTGTCCTTTTGAGGTGGTCTATGGTTTCAAGCCATTGACGCCACTTGATATGTTGCCTCTGCCATTACATGAGAGAGTTGATATGGAGGCATCAAAATGTGCTGATTATGTGAAGAAAATACATGAGAAGACTCAAGAGGCTATTGAGAAGAAAGGCAAGAACATTGCTGCTGCAAGGAATCAAGCAAGGAAAGAAGTGTTGTTTGAGCCTGGAGATATGGTTTGGGTGTATCTACGCAAGGATAGGTTCCCACTACTTCGAATGTCAAAATTGAAGCCACGTGGTGCTGGTCCTTACAAGGTGTTAGCCAAGATTAATGATAATGCCTACTCGGTTGATATACCTATTGAGGAGTTTGGTGGAGTTAGCAACAGCCTCAATGTTGCTGATTTGTCACCATATGCTGGAGATCACCTTGGAGCATCGAGGTCGACGCCTTTTGAAGGGGGAGAGATGATGAGGACATCCCTACAATTACACCTACCCCAATGACTACTGAAGATGCTACAACTGTTGCAAGAAAGGATCAGTCCAATGAGATTAGAATTGGACCTATTACAAGAGCTCGTGCTAAGCTACTGGAACAACAGGTGAATTTACTCCTAAACGAATCTGGTACTTTGATTGATGAGAACTTTATACTGCCTAAGTCTATGCATTTATGTATGATCAGGTTCGTTGGAGAAACAAGCATGGCGCGAGGAGGAGAAGGGCTACAAGAGAAGCCCAACATGATGATCGCCCAAGGATGCACGAGGGAGGAGCGGGAGGAAGGCGCAAGAGAAGATCATCAAGATGGAGGCAAAAAGATCTGCCACGACCGGAGTGTCCGGCCAGTTCCACCCGGATTGTCCCGCCTGGTCGAGAGGCAAAATAGCGTGGACATTCTGTCTGCCAGTTCGGAAACTACCCGGATACCACCCGGAAACTTCAAAGTTTCTGGCCAGACCGGACTGTCCGGCACACTTCACCCGGAGTGTCCGGCCAGACCGGACTGTCTGGCCGATTTCGACCGGAGTGTCCGCCCGCCGACCGAATCAGGTCCGAGTCGGTTTGTATCAGTTTGAGTCGTTTGCGTTTAGTTTCAGTTTCTAGCCACCCCAGCCGCCCTTATAAGACCTGGGACGACCTCTAGTTAGGGTTTAAACCACGTTAAAATATTTTGGAGTTGTTTCTTTCATAGAACCTCTGGAATTACCCTGTGTTCGAATCTACCAACTATAATTGAGTGTGATCTGTTGTTCCATTAGGAATTAGTAGATTGCATACTACCGTTTGTGCTCACGGCTGCGTGCACAAGAGTGTGGTGTTGTGAATATCCTACAAGGTTCGAGATCTGTTGCACTAGCATCAGGGATCGAGCCGGAGAGATCATAGCTACGCACTAGTTATCTACCATCCACCATCATCTTCGCCATCCGCTTATTGAGAAGATCGGGCCACCCCATATCACTTCCTGCTATGCTCTCCATACTACATATTCATTAGCCACCCATACCACGGAAATTCACTAGAGCTCTTTCTTCACTCGAGGGAAATCAGAACCACCAGCTTGTCCAAGCCTAGTCCCCCCACCGAAACTGTGTGCGCCATCACGAAACTGTGGCGGTCCTGCGCCATCGATCCTACCAGGCCAACACTGCAGGTGACGAGGATGCTTTCTGGCAGCCTCTTCGGGGCCCTGAATGCCATGTACCGATTCCAGAACCTCCTACAGGTGGATGATGACCAGGTCCTTCCAGCAAAGCTGTCGCCCTGCCCTGCTTGGAATCTGCACCTCGTACATCTTAGGAACGGCATCAGGATCTTTCAGCCACGCCTTTACCTCGATGACCCATCTTTCACTCAGTGGCACGATTTCCACCAGCTCACCGCTTAGGCTACTGACGACCTGCTTGAGGGCCTCCAGTTCCCAAGCATCCAATGGGAGGCCGTCAAAGCCGAGTTTGGAGAAGAAACGAAGCTGCCCCAAGCGATCGTCCCACCCACAGGTGTGATGCCAATGCATGAAGCTCATTTTCTAACTACAGCACTCAAAAGAACGGGAAGAATGTAGAACACGCTTGGTGTCTGAGCGCTCGAACCGGACGAAAAAATCGAATAGCGGCACGCATACCTCAATCTTGACCTTATTTCGTCTGATCCCGAAACGAGACCTAAAAGATGACAGCAACTCTGCCGGCGACGTGGCGGAACGGACGCCCAGCACGGTGGCCATGAGAGCGTGTTCGTTGAACTGTTGTGCCAGGCCTACCATGCCTAGGGTGCGCGGCAGCACGCAACTGCCCGAGGCCAGTGGCCGGCCAGGATCGCCCGATGGGACGCGCTCCGCCATGCGAGAAGGACTAGCCAGAGGCAAGATATTAGTCCGGGGACGTGAAGCTCCGATACGGCGAATGATGTGATAGCGACGGCTGCGAGCTTCACATAGAGGCGTGGGAGGTTGACTGGACATGGTGGGAATGCAAATTAGAGCAAGTGCGAGCTCCGATCTAAGACAAGCAGCCGAAGCTGGGCAAAGGTTGTGGGGAGGGGAGTAGAGGAGAAGAGCATAGCAGAGCAAAGAAATAGATCTGGTCCACTCAGGGATCTCGTCGACGCAGGGGTAAACTAGTCCACGATCGCAAAAGATAACAGGGAATACTGACATGGCGGGCCAAGAAAATTTGACCTAACGGCGGTATTTGAGTTCAACCGTGTTTCATCTGGTTCAAACGACCGTTTGGCTATTAGATTTGTATTCACCCCCATTTGGCCCTTCTGGACAATCTTCGATTCTACTACGGCCCCTCCACGAGATTGATGACAACTCGGGTACCGGGATGCACTCGCCCGGGAAGTTTGGTACCGCAAACCAACAATCCCTTATGGAAGACCCTCATGGCCAAGATTGGAGTCAAGCTACTCTTTTCATCCGCATCATATTCTCAAACAGATGGCCAAACCAAAGTTGTCAACCAAAGCCTCAGAACTCTCCTTTGTGTGTTGATCAAGAAAAACCTCAAGGATTGGGAGGAATGCATTCCCCACGCCGAGTTTGCCTATAATCGTGCTAAGCACTCAACAACCAAGAAGAGTCCCTTCAGGATCACCTATGGTTTTTAGCCCCTCACCGCACTCGACATCCTACCGCTACCTCTTCATGAGTGCACCAACATGGATGTCGATAAGCACACCCAAGCTATGAAGAAGCTTCACAAAGAAACAAGAGCCACTATTGAGCAACAAGACCTTCGCCAAGCTTCAAGTTTAAACAAGGACAAGACGGAGATGATCTTTTAAGAAGGTGACCTCATGTGGATACACCTAAGAAAGGACCGCTTCCCCAAAGAACACGACTCTAAGCTCAAGCCTGGAGGAGATGGTCCCTTCAAAGTACTAAAGAGAATCAACAAAAATGCCTACATCATCGACATTCCGACCTCCAAGTACCTTGCAAGCAACACATTAAATGTGAAGGACCTTTCACTCTACCATGGAGATGTTCAAGATGATAACCATGAAGAGTCAATGACGACTCTTTCTAAAGGGGCGGGGAGCTAATGTAGTCCGTCCTACGGATGCTCCTACATCTACACCACCGATTCCCCCAAGTGGACCCATGACTCGTGCTCGAGCGAAACTCCTAGAAGCTGAGGTGAATTCGCTCCTTGTCTCATGTGATTTTGATACATTCTTGGACGGCTTGCTACTTCATGCCAATACTTTGTGTATCATCAGGTATAAAGCCCATGATTAAGTGCCAAGGGAAGCAGCCAAGCCATCTCAAGACGGAGTCATAGACCAAACCGGCACCAGGATCGGCGGACAGGAATCCCACCGGAATTTCCCATGCTCGCTCTAGCGGACCGGACCAGTGACCGAAAATACCAGCCTGCACCAAAACCTTCCGGCACCGACCGAACAACGCCTCTGTGAGCCGTTCCGGTTTCGACCAGAATTTCCGGCGGCGACCAGATATTCCGGCGCAGATTCCAGTGCTGCCAACCTTATTACCGGAATTATGCCCTGAATGCCTACATGGGTTTGATGCCCGAGAATATTCCTATTTTGTCTAGTTTTTACCCTTTTATACCTAAAGTACCCTTAAACTAGTGGCAAGCCTATATATAGTCCCCCACATCCATTATAAACCCAAGGCATGATATTTGGAATTAGTGGAAACCCCTTGTGGATCTATCTAGTTCTTGCCTCATGCTCCTTTGACAAAGGAGCACCAAATATCACAACCTCATTGGAGTTTGCATCGTGCCTCCGCGTTGTACAAGGCCTAGGCATCAGAGTCCCTTTTCCTAGACGTCAAGATCTCACCGAGTCTCCCAACTCGTCGTGCCGGTTTGAGAGAGAGTTCTCTGCCCGACGCCGATCCTTGAGAGTTCGTCGGACCGGTCACCGTCGGCATAAGCTATTGGAGTATATCATGGTTTTGCATGAGTGTGTTCACTGTGTTCTTCGTGCATGAGTTCATCATGTTCATCCTCCTCTCCTACCCCTGCACTGCACCCTCGATTTAAAAGGGATTCGTGAAAGGTCGGGCCACCCTAGAGGTTTGCCCTCAACAACTGCCACATGAAATGGAGCACCGATTTTAAAGAGGTTGCAACACGACACCCCGTTGAGTGTGTGTGGCCATGTGTATCATTGTGGTTTGGAAAAGAACACATGCAATGACACTACAATATGTGTCAAACCATGGATAGAAAGCTTAGGAACATGATGGAATTCAACTACCACATGCAATGGAGCACCATTGTGAAAGAGGTGGCATCACCACATGTAGCACCCCAGTAAAACCACTACTAGAAAATCGCTGTGTTTTTGTTTTGTGCGTCATCATGACCGCATGCTCATGTCATCATGCCATGTTGCATTTGAGCATCATCATGTCATCATGCATTTGTTGCCTAAAACTATTTTTCCAAAAGCCTATTTGTGTTTTCTAAATACCCCCTCTGTATTTCAAATGTAAAACCTGGTCTCTTCCAGATCTTTTATTTGCTAAACTATTTACCAAAAGAATATTTAAAACAAAATAAATAAACATAAAGATATTTTATAAAATCCCGGGGAGACAGTCCAGCAGGTCAGACCAGAGGTCTAACCGGGCCAGACTTCCTACTACCCAGGCCGTCTAAAACCTAACCCAGTAAACCCTAGTCTGCCCAAACCCTAGACCCACACCTGATCCCACCCAACCTCCTGCCGCCGCCACACCAACCCGCCTGCTGTAGTGCACTCACCCGCGGTACACGCAGCGGCACACCACGCCCACCCCGTTTCCTGTCTCTCCCCTTAACATGACCCGAACCACCTGTTCTACATGCTCCTTCTCTCCCTGATCCTGGCCCCACCCTGTTTTCCCCGTCCATGCAACTCACCTGTAACGACCGAGTCCACCCCATTCTCCCTCTCTCCTATTAATCCTCTCCTCCCCATCAGGACACCGCCGCCTCCCTTTCTGCTCTTGGTCGCTACCGCGCTAGGCCACGGTCGCCGCCGCACCTGGTAGAGCCTCACTGCCGCGAGCAAGATCAAGCCACCCTGAGCGCCTGTCGCCGCCTCTCTGGCGGCCAACCCTCTACAGCGGCACCGTCCGCGTCTCCCCAGCACCGACGGAGCTCCATTCCTGCCTACTTGGCCACCCCGTCATCCCAAGCATAGAAGCAGAGCCCCGCCCCTCAGCGTGTCGCCGACCCGGCCCCTCTGCACTCCGCCGTCTCGCAGGGCACCGCCTAGCTGCGAGCACCACCGCCTCTTGCCGCGCTGAGCTCCCCTCACAGCTCCGCCGCCGTTGTCCTCCTGGCCGGCGAGCCCTAGGCATGCGGATCCCGTCGACCCCCGCTTCCTCGTCTCTGCATGCGACGTTGCGCCACCGCGGGCGTCCTTCACCCCGTCGAGCCCCGCATCTCCGCCCTACTTTCTGCAGCACACCGCGGCACTGTCGCCCTCTGCTGCCGCCTCTTCTGGCTCCTGCCGCTGCTAGGTGTTGCTACACCGCAGCGTGTGGCCGACCTCCTTGCTCCATGGAGCTGACACCACGTCCGCCCGTGTCTCCTGCTCACCCTCGCTATTGGCTGCCGACGCCTAGGTCGTTGTTGTTCCACCATGGGCAGGAGCATGCTGGCCTCCCCGTGCTCCTGGTAGTCCTCGCGTTGCCCGAGGCTCCGCTGAACACCTCCGTCTTCCTCTAACCGTTGAGGCCTCCTGCAACACTCGCATGCCTCTGTCCCTTTCCAATGTATGCAACATGTCTATCTTCAGCTTGGTTGTATGTGCCACTATTCTGGTTTTGGTTGATTCCTTGCGTTGTGTCCTACATGTGTGCCCGAGAAGAACGATGCGAGGATGTGGTGATCATCTTGCGACCACCTATTTTTGGGTTATCCGATCTTCAAGTAATTTTGGGCAAGATCTTCTCGTCGACGAGGCCAACCTAAGACCGACACCTCCGAAGGTGGGACAAGGCGTGAACAAAGAATACCGGTGCCAATCCAAGATCGACAATGACACTTGTAAACTCAAAGGTGAAGGCAATGCCTCCCAAGCTCTACTTCATGGAAACCGAAGACCGATCCCGCCGAACCCGAACCCTGATGAACACCAAGATCGTTGATCCGATGTGCAACCCCTATCCGAGACCCCTATATTTTATAATATATGATATCTATCTTGTTGCATATTAAATTTTCCATGTTTGCATACATATTGTGGGTGTTTGGGGCTATTTCGATGACCACCTAAATTACTTATGGAGACTATATGCGGACTATTTTAGTCTTATATTGACTCCATTTAAATTTGTGTAGCGAACCGATACCATGTTTTGCCTTGATAAGACAACATTTAAATTGCGGGGTTTCTAAACAACTTGAACCGTCTAATTAATTGTCGGGACCCTGGTTCCGCTTAATATTGCCTAGATGCTTCACACCTTTGCCATGTCATACGTGCATCATGCCTGATCTTCTATCGTAGTATTAAATAGTGCATCCGGTGTTCTTTTAGTGTTTGCTTCTTCACGGATTAGGCCGTTGAGTGGTTGTGAGTATCGACAAGTCCTTTGGATATGTACCTTCGATAGTGTTTCCCAGGCGAGCATTCTCCCCCTTTCTACCTATTTTGCATTTATAGTCTTTACTTCCTCCTTTTGATCTATTGCTATCCTTCGTGCGATGCTTTAGTTTCCGTGCACCATTTATATTCCCTACAGGCTCTATATTGCCTTGGACACATCCTATTGCCTGTTGTTTGATAGATAGTCAGTCTTGTGAGTTGTAGTCGCTTGCTCATGTGCTGGTTCCCATCGTTGTCGTTCCACCGTTGATGGAAGGTTGGCTTATGCTTAATGGTGGAGATGCTTTACGGTGGAGTTGATCATGACTTTAAATACAACTATTAAACTGCTGGAATAACTAATGGAAGAGGCACCGGTGGGCAATATATGCTATTTGGTTTTTCATGTTCACTTGTGTCCCGTAGGCCCCGAGTACTTGATACCTGTTTCTTGATTATTCGCACTATCCACATCCGGGAGACCCTATGGATCCCCCTTAGCCAGAGCTTGACTCATTTCTTATTTCTTGGGGACACAAGCTAGTTTGGGGCTTTATTACTATCATGTACTTATGCCATGCTTTACTGCTTTATTTAAGATTGTTCGTGGAGCACCTGTACTGGTTTGGATCGTGCCACGTTTTCGCGGTATCGACAAGCCCAGTCACACTTTCGGGTTCCCAGTCGTTTACAGCCGTCGTCACAAACCCTGGGTCCGTTCCGGAGCCGGCCAACTTCGTTGCGGGTAGCTTAGTGGGGTGGCCCCCTAAAATATTTTATGAATCCTGTGATTGCTTTGTCGTGAAAGCCTCGTTGGTTTTTGATTTGGTTTTTCCAAGGTTGATCGTGTGTGCGTTGATATTTGTGCACCCCTGCAGGGTAAAACTTTCTGAAAGCCGTGTCCGCGGTTATGGACGACTTGGAGTATAGTATCTCGATCATAGACAAGCATAACTAAAGTAGTGCTATAAAATTGACTTAATATGTGACTACTAATCAGCTTCAGTACAATGGAATGGGTAATAAAAATGCCAACAACTGGTGGAACTGGGGTGTATCGTGTCATGTTATACCTGCCTAGTAAGTATCGCAACTCCAATGGAATGAAATAAAAGTGCCAACAACTGCTGGGTTTGGGATGTCACATGTAATTGTATCTGACTAGTAAGTACTGCAACTACAACTAAATGGTTAACTAAAGCTACCCACTACTTATGCTATCAGGATGACTCATGCTATCTATATCTAACTAGTAAGTGCTCCCACTATAATGGAATGAATAAAACTGCCAACTGTGTGAGTTCCTTGGTTTGACTTCCTCGTCTAGTCTCGAGGGGGAAATACCAGGATGGGTATGATGGGTGTTACTATCAGGTTGGATCCGAATAGGTCTCTCTTATCCCTCTCTAATAGCCAACAGTTGCATCAAGTCTCTATAAGTTGTTTAGTGCATGCTGCGCTGCCGCTTAAGTCCACCATACCTATGTAGGAGAGAGTCGCCGAATTCTAGCCTCGCCGTGTACTGGCCTCAGTACTGACCGCTCCTCTTTTTCCTTTTGCCCTTTGTTGGCACCCCTTTTTTTTAGCAGGTTTGAGATCGACGTCGTTAGCAGGATTACCCTTCCGGCTTCGCCTGGGCAGGGTTATGGACGCCATTGATTATTTCTTCAGGGCTCTTAGCTCAATTTCCTTCTTATCCGTACTCGGATGCTATATCGTTTTTAAGGTGATCGGATCTTTGTACTGCATATCTGTATTCTTGACTCAGTGAGTCGTTGCTGTATATATATCTGTTTTGTGGGTTCCATCGTGAACTATTGTGTAATGACATTACTTCGTTTTCTACCCGCACGCAAGTGCCTGGTGGGCGTCCTTGAATCGTTTCTATGCGGGTTTGGCGGGAAGCGCTAAAATCTGCATAGGGCCGATTCGCGTGTGTTACACCACACCCACTTGGGTGTGTGTGTCCATGTGGATCATTGTGGTTTGCAAAATAACACCTGCAATGGCACTCCAATATGTGTCAAACTATTGTTAAAAAACCCAGGAACATGTTGGAATTCAACTGCCACATGCAATGGAGCAACAGTTTGAAAGAGGTTGCATCACCACACCCACTTGAGTGTGTGTGGCCATGTGGATCATTGTGGTCTAGAAAAGAACAAATGCAATGGCACTCCAATGTGTGTCAAACCATGGTGAAAAATCCCAGGAACATGTTGGAATTCAACAGCCGCATGCAATGGAGCACTAGTTTGAAAGAGGTTGCATCACCACACCCACTTGAGTGTGTGTGGCCGTGTGGATTATTGTAGTTTGGAAAAGAAAACATGCAATGGCACTCAAAAACGTGTCAAACTGTCATCAGAAAGCCTAGGAACATGTTGGAATTCAACTACCACAAGCATGGAGCACCATTTTGAAAGAGGTTGGATCATCACACCCACTTGAGTGTGTGTGGCCATGTGGATCTTTGTGGTTTGGAAATGAACACATGCAATGGCACTCCAATATGTGTCAAACCATGGTCAAAAATCCCAGGATCATGTTGGAATTCAACTGCCACATGCAATGGAACACTAGTTTGAAAGAGGTTGCATCACCACACCCACTTGAGTGTGTGTGGCCATTTGGATCATTGTAGTTTGGAAAAGAACACATGCAATGGCACTCCAATATGTGTCAACCCATTATCAGAAATCCTAGGAACATGTTGGAATTCAACTGCCACACGCAATGGAGCACTAGTTTGAAAGAGGTTGCATCACCACATACACTTGAGTGTGTGTGGTCGTGGGGATCATTGTAGTTTGGAAAAGAACACATGCAATGGCACTCCAATATGTGTCAAACCATGGTCAGGAAGCCCAGGAGAATGTTGGAATTCAATTGTCACATGCAATCGAGTACCAATTTGAAAGAGGTTGCATCACCACACCCACTTGAGTGTGTGTGGCCATGTAGATCATTGTGGTTTGGAAAACAACACGTGCAATGGCACTCCAATATGTGTCAAACCATGGTCAAAAAGCCAATGAACATGTTGGAATTCAACTGCCACATGCAATGGAGCACTAGTTTGAAAGATGTTGCATCACCACACCTACTTGAGTGTCTGTGGCCATGTGGATCATTGTAGTTTGGAAAAAACACATGCAATGGCAATCCAATATGTGTCAAACCATTGTTAGAAAGCCCAGGAACATGTTGGAATTCAGCTTCCACATGCAATGGAGCACCAATTTGAAATAGGTTGCATGACCACACCCACTTGTGTGTGTGTTGCCATGTGGATCATTGAGGTTTGAAAAGAGCACATGCAATGACACTCCAATATGTGTGAAACCATGGCTAGAAAGGCCAGGACTTGTTGAAATTCAATTGCCACATGTAATGGAGCACCATTATGAAAGAGGTTGCATCACCACACCCACTTGAGTGTGTCTGGCCATGTGGATCGTTGTGGTTTGGAAAATAACACATGCAATGACTCCAATATGTGTCAAACCATGGTCAAAAAGCCCAGGAACATGTTGGAATTCACCTGCCACATGCAATGAAGCACCAGTTTGAAAGAGGGTACATCACCACACCCACTTGAGTGTGTGTGTCCATGTGGATCATTGTAAATAGTTTGGAAAAGAGAACATGCAATGGCACTCCAATATGTGTCAAACCATGGTCAAAAAGGCGAGGAACATGTTGGAATTCAACTGCCACATATAATGGAGCACCATTGTGAAAGATGTTGCATCGCCACAACCACTTGAGTGTGGGTGTCCATGTGGATCATTGTGGATTGGAAAATAACACATGCAATGGCACTCCGATATGTGTCAAACCATGGTCAGAAAGCCCAGGAACATGTTGGAATTCAACTGCCACATGGAATGGAGCATCAGTTTGAAAGAGGTTGCATCACCACACCCATGTGGATCATTGTGGTATGGAAAAGAACACATGCAATGACACTCCAATATGTATAAAACCATGGTCACAAAGGCTTGGAACATGTTGGAATTCAACTACCACATGCAATGGAGCACACCATTGTGAAAGAGGTTGCATCACCACACCCACCTGAGTGTGTGTTGCCATGTGGATCATTGTGGTTTGGAAAAGCACACATGCAATGAAACTCCAATATGTGTGCAACCATGGTCAAAAAGCCTAGGAGAATGTTCGAATTGAATTGTCACATGCAATGTTGCACCAATTTGAAAGAGGTTGCATCACCACACCCACTTGAGTGTGTGTGGCCATGTGGATCATTGTGGTTTGGAAAAGAACACATGGAGTGGCACTCCAATATTTGTCAAACCATGGTCAAAAAGCCTAGGAACATGTTGGAATTGAATTGTCACATGCAATGGAGCACCAGTTTGAAAGAGGTTGCATCACCACACCCACTTGAGTGTGTGTGTTGCCATGTGGATCATTGTGGTTTAGAAAATAACACATGCAATGGCACTCCAATATGTGTTAAACCATTATAAAAAAGCCTAGGAACATATTGGAATTCAACTGCCACATGCAATGGAGCACCATTGTGAAAGAGGTTGCATCACCAGTCCCACTTGAGTGTGTATGTGGCCATGTGGATCATTGTGGTTTGGAAAAGAACACATGCAATGGCACTCCAATATGTCACTATAAGAAAATTTGGCTTTTACAACGGACGATTTTCATGGTTGAAGACCCCTTTTTCATGGCCAAAGAGTCTTCCGCGAAGGATCGCCTTCGTGGTAAAAGCCCAGCCACAAATGAATTAACCATGTTTTTTTTCGACCGTGGCGAATCGCACCCTTCAGCCACGAAATCTTGTTCCGTCGTAGATCAGTTCGCTAGCCACGCTAACTGCTGACGTTAGACGAACTGCCAGGTGGCAGCCGCCATTAGCGGCCGGTTACCACTATTAATGGCCATAGAAACTGTGGAAGAAGCCATGCCCAGCCAAGGCCTGCTAAATACTAACTGGGCTAGCCCATAAGGGGAGCCCAATAAGAAGATGGCTCGTTACTGTTTTGTCCTACACTATTGGAAATGGGCCCGAAAATGCAGCCAAGAACGGCCTGCGAACTTTCAGGCCTGATTCTATTTCGGCCTACAGAAGGCCCATGTTGGTCCAACACTGTGCGGCACATTAGTAGCCTGCGCCAAGTCGCTCCTATAAACATAAGGATTGTGGTCAGCCGATCACTGTTATCGCAACCCATCATCGACCACCTACTAACGACCCTTCTCTAAGATGGTCCGTTATTGTTCTAGCATGTTACTGTTATGGCCTTTTACTGTTATGGTCTTTAGCTGTTTAGGATCACAAAAGGCCCTTTAGTGTTCTAGCCTGGTAAATTTGTCGGCCTGTTACTACCCTCGTCCAGGAATTTCTCGGCCCGTACTGTTCAGGCTCGTCACTGTTGTGGCCTTTTACTGTTGTGGCCCACTACTGTTTTGTCCCGCTACTGTTTTGGCCTGTTATTGTTTTGCGATTTGTGCAGTTTCTTGCTTGTTACTGTAATGGGTTGTTTCTGTTCTGGCCTGCTACTTTTACGGCCTGCTTTAGTAACATCCTATTTCTGTTACGGCCCGTTAGGCCTGTTACATTTACGGCCCGTTACCACATGCGCATTGGCCCATTACGTTTACGGCCTTTTATAATTTTATTAATTGTAAAGCCCATGCCAATATCATAAAACGTGTATAATAATCCAACATTTTTTACTGTTCATCGTCGGCCAAATACAACACGGTACTGTTCGCTAATCGACCTGCCTGGCGTAGTTACCGTAACGACTACCGCAATGTGTGGATGACGTGAACTAAATGCCTACATGGCCTACGTGAGTTATCTAGATATTACATCAGCTGCAAACTTCTTAAAATTATTGCATATTTTCAACTCAGGGGAAAGAAAAATTGGCATTTCAATTGACAATCAAGTTGATAACAGAGTTCTCAATTTGCTTTCTCAATCGAACACCTGCATCTTCCATTGAGTGTGACAGCTACATTGGAGGAGACATGATCTTGCAGCCCCCTCTTTGGTGGGGCTAGCAATAATTGAAGTCTAAAACTAAGTAATAACAAGTTAATACATCAAACAAGACAAACTACTCATTTGACTGATATGACATGAGCTATGAACTGGAGTTTACAACTGGTCAATGGTTCAATTATTGACCAACACGTCATACAAGCAAGCACGCATTAAACAAGTGTGACTACCATGAAACGAGCAATCAAAAAATGTGTGTGTGCGGCTTAGAATTTCAGTAGATATAAACTAGCCAGGTCATTTTGCACAAATATATATGGAACCAATTCTATACCCTAAAATGCAAGACATTGGGTTACTCAGAATTTGCGCTGAGCGAAGAATGAACCACATAGAAATTATAACCGCATCATATGAGAACCTGTAGAGTAGAAATGCAAACCATGAATGAACTATATATTGTATAGGATAGTTATGTCATGACTTAGGACGAACCAGACCTAGAACCAGATGCGAGATATAATGGCGTCGCTCGTGAACCTGTAGAATAGGACAAACAAGCATTAGACAAGTGTGCCTAGAATGAAATGAGCAATTAAACGAAGTGTTTCTTAGAATTTCAGCAAAAATATATGGAAGCAGTGGCATCTCCTGGAATGCATAGAGTCGTTGGGTGACTCAGAATTTGCGGTGAGCTACACAATGGCAAGTAGTTACTTTCATAGATAAAAATCCACCAGATAGAAATTATAATGGCATCATAAGATAAATTCTAGAGCAGGAATTCAAACCACGAGTGAACTACATAGTAGAGGACAGTTATGCCGCTGCTCAGGACAAACCAGCACCAGATAAGGAAGTAATGGCATCCCTTGTAAACCTGTAGAATAGGCTATCCAAACCAACATGTTCATTGTTCCATTCTGAGCTCTATGTAAGAAAAAGGAAATAGTTAGTGATGCAGCTTTTGAAGAGCCATATGGCATCATGGCAACAACAAAATCATAATCGAATTAATACGAAGAGTTTAAACGGCTACTACAGGATAGCCGAACAATGCCAAAGAGGAAATAATAGCAGCAACTAATCTCAGGACGAACCAGATAAAATTCAACAACGGTAGAGCAGGGAATCGACACTAATATTTTCCACTAACAACAGATTTTACAAGAATTACATGGTAGCAGGCAATTACTGTTGTATGGAGTAGCTAAGAACATGTGCATGACAAAATAATAGACATGTGCATGACTTGAAATTTGTAGAGTAGCGAATGCAAACCAACATGTCTAATGACCTTACATGTACTAGCACAAAGAACAGGCGTGCCTAGTGACTTGTATGTACTAGCACAATTACAAAAATGCAGTTCACTACGATAGGCTTGAACCTGCTATACTACTGACAAAACAAAAATGGGTTGGAGATTAGGTTAACCTTGGCCAGAGAGGCGTCTAAGCATCGTCGGTACCGTACGAGTGACATCCAGGTCACCGAGGGTGCTGTGGTTCCGATGGCTATTGGCCTCGGGGAAGCAGATCTTGGGTGGTCGATGTCGGTTTGAACACGGTGGACGAGAGCGTCGCTGAGGCAGATTCGGTGTAGTGAACGGTGACGACCATGCAACTGGTCTGGAGGGGTGGACATGGAAATCCTTAAACTAGATCACGTCAGGTGCACACCGGCGAAGCGGATCCAATACGGTTAGGTAGCTTTCGGCAGCAAGGAAGCAGAGCTTGGGCGGTCGATGACACCACCGGCACGGTGAACGACACTGCAGCTCCGGTGCAGTGGCAAAGAGACCCGGTGAACTAGATCCGATGGGTGAGCGTCGATGAAGCGGCTCCACGATAGTGCACGAGACCAGAGATCAAGCTGGTGCGCGCGGTGGCCATGGAGGTGATAGAGGAGCTTGGGATTTTTAGGAGGGCCAGCAGGAAAAACTATGTGAATCGGGACCATAGTATAGGTGAATAGCAATATATTTACGATCGTGCCCCGAGGTACTGACTTTAGCATTCCCATCTATCGTCTGAAGAATGGGTAGAACAGGAAATTTAAAGACAAAAGTTTTTGAAATAGAGGGGCACGAAATGCTTCAAGGTCGGTGTGTGATATTGCCGCTCGATTGAGATTTGAATTTGGCCGCATCCAACTAATAATATAGTAAAATGGTACTATGTGGTGGGAGATTTTAGCTCAAAGGTTTCGAATCGGTGGGGCGGGAAATGCTTCAAGGTCGGTGTGTGATTTTGCCGCTCGATTCAGATTTTGAATTTGGCTAGCGTCCATCTAGTAATAGAAAAAGGTAGTAGACCGTAACCTATTTGTCCAGGAATTCAAAGCCAATAGTCACATCAACTGATCATCCATATCCATACTAGAAAAAGCCACGTGACACAATTTCCATACCACTATATAGTGCTTGACACTTCTTTTCAAAACAAAAAACGACTATGTTTCTTCACAATTTCCATACGACTATATAGTGTACGAATAACTTCGAACATTAGTAGTTGGATATAGATTGGCAAAACATGACATTGTTGACAATTGGATCTCTTTCAGTACATTTGATTATGGCATATCTAGCATATAGAAGATCCCATTATTGTTGGCCTCTAGCACCATGAATATACTATGCACAGAAAGTACAGAGAACATGGTTTTGATCTCCACAAGCCAAGTTTCCAGATATAGTGGACAATGTTTTATGTATGATTCCCAAGTTCTATGAGTTTTCAAAGCTTCCGAGCTAACTCAGACCACTCAAATGACTTTATGTCTCTAATAAAAAAATCATATCATATTTGAACTAGAAGCTCTAGAAAGTAGTAGATTTCTATCGAAGTTCTACAAAAAGCTTTTATTGGTACGCATCAGGTAGTTAATATATCGAAAACAATGAAGAGTTTTGACAAATTCAACTTCCTACTAATAATTTGTAGCTTGACAATTTTGAACCCGTTTTGAAACAATCACATGTAATAAATAAAAACAGAAAAACAAATATTTACGCGTGGCATCCTATCACGTCACATGTATAGCCTGCCAGGAAACTAATAACCATGGGATTTGACAACTTCTGGAAACCAGCCACGCCATATTTTCTGTCCATGTATGAATATTATTAGGTTTCAACCCTGATGACCAAAAAAGGTCATGGCCATATCGACATCATAGTTAATGTACTATTCCCACGTTAATTTGGTATATGTGTGCATCTCGGCATAGTAGGAAATGTTGCCGGTGGGAGTCTCAACATTAGGCCTGTTTTTTTAACGGGGAAGGGATGAGTTTTCCCTTTTTCTCCAAACACACTACATCATTGGAACTAGCAAGACTGACGATTAAGTCTGTATTTGTGTGCATACCTCGTTCTTACATCAATGCATGTGTGACCAACATATATGCAACCCAAGAAGCCCGAGCTTCATCTAAATTGAGAATGCCATGTTTCAAAAGAAAAGCAAAACAATCTACTGCCATTGATCAAAACAAGTACCAGTACAAGAGTATTAGTTCTACAAAATACTTTAATAATAGAAACATCAGCACATTT
Source organism: Avena eriantha (assembly GCA_910589775.1). Classification (NCBI taxonomy): domain Eukaryota; kingdom Viridiplantae; phylum Streptophyta; class Magnoliopsida; order Poales; family Poaceae; genus Avena; species Avena eriantha. The sequence goes on from OU342743.1 coordinate 416,758,414, forward strand.
GAGAGATTCGATAGCTTTTGAAAGATTCAGCAGTACATGCCATATGCTGCACTCGATATGAACAATTCCCAGTACATGGGAATTATTACAAAATGTATTAGTAGTTGCAGAACTCCATACAAAATACTCGGTAGAAGTATAAAACTACTCTTAGTAGAACCTTAATCTAGCTTGGAACGATTACATGTCCCATTATATACTCCAAACATGCATGAGATAAAGAGAGAGGTCAGAATCACCACAAGATCTGAATGCCAACGATTCAGCGTGTCTAGATCGTGGCTAGGTAGAACTTGCTTTCCCGCCTGGCACGCTTCTCTCGTTTTACCGTCGTCTGTGGATCCTCGTAATAGGATTTCGCCTTTTTACCCTTAGCAAGATAGATGTAAAATTCATGGACCTTTCTAGCCATTTCCACCACTCCGATTGTGAAAGGAATTTTCCACTAAAATAAATAAAGTAATTAAAATTAGAATAGAGGGACTAGAAAATTACATATACATTCATATTAGGATCATCAGGAGAATATTAAGATGTGATATCACACAATGTGTTGATATCATCGTCGATCCAACATTGGAACTCCACGAGGAACTCCGACCAACAATTGAGGAGCTTGAAAATAAGTCCCCGCTAGCGATAGGTAATGGTTGACCGCCTCCAGCGTGGCTTCGGCTCGCGGCTACCCAATCTTTGGCTCAGAATCAAACTCGAGCAGATAGAACCCACGACAATCGACGAATGATGATATCCTCACCTTGTAGTCCTCCAATTCCCATGCCGCGGACCTTACGTGACCGACGGACATGACAATCTCCATGTTGTGCCCGTCAATCTGGCCGATGAACATCATGCGCGTCTTCCCGATGCCGTTGACATTTGTTCTCCGCAAGCACCCTGCAGGCACTGGCTTAGATGGGTCCCATTGTTTGACGCTGTAGAGGACTGTGGGCACCTCAATCGAGTGGGTGGATTTGAGGTATAGATACAACATTAATTTGTTGCCGACCCAGTTGCATCCTGGCTCCATGCAGATAAATGGGCTGTCGATGCAAGAGATCATGTGGGCATAGAGTTTTATGAAGGAGACCACTTCTGGGCAGTTGTAGTCTGGGCAGCTGTAACCTTCTCCGCCGATGACTTGGCGGTGTAGCTCCTTCGAGCATGCGGCCAGCCGGATGGCGCTTTTAGCGTCGATATGCTCAGGGATTTGGTTGATGACATCGTCACTGACCTTGTTAAAGTCGCTGCACCACTGGCTCTCCCTCAAACCTCTCCAAATTTTGTATAGACGATCTGCCATCGCGTCAAGGAGGATTGGGGGCAAGGGCGGATCTATATAAAATGGTTTGGTTTTTTTTGGAGGAGAGGGGTGGTGGTCTGGAAGGAGAGATGCACCTTGCATAGAGGAGGAGTAGCACATTGTAACACTGCAGGAGTGAGGACCACACTGATTTTCTTTGTTAAGCAAGTACAAGTGGACCTCATAAAAAATGAAAATTGCATCCAATTCCATGCATTTAGCACAAGGATCCTGAGACTTAGCAATGAAGTGTGTGTTTTGAGGTTTGCGCATACTAGCGTTCATCGTGCTAAAGTAGAATCTTTCTAGATGCTAAGAATGGAAAAGAAGATCCAATGGTTAGCAATGTTTGGATTTGCCTGTCTTGATCAAACATTCTTTGTTCCGTACACCATGCAGTTGTATATATGGTCTTGTGAGAGATAAGAGACAAGATAAAGATAAGATAAGAAGTACAACGAATGGCCGATCTAACTTTAGGTCTCGTAGGAGCGAGGTGCTCGAGAGTTAACACGGTCGGTGGAAGTACATGTTACATAAAGGACCTCGTAAAAAATAAAAAATTACATCCAAGTCCATGCATTTAGCACAAGGACCCTGAAACTGAGCAATGAAGTTTGTGTTTTGAGGTTTGCAAATACTAGCGTTCATCGTGCTAAAGTAGAATCTTTCTAGATGCTAAGAATGGAAAATAATATCCAATGGTTGATAACAATGTTTGGATTTGCTAGTCTTGATCAAACAGTCAATGGTTTGTACACTCTATAGTGATGGTATGATATTGTAAGAAATAAGAGAAGATAAAGATAAGATAAGAAGTATTACGAATGGCCGATCTAATGGTAGGTCTCGTAGGAGCGAGGTGCTTGAGAGTTAACACGGTCGGTGGAAGTACAAGTTACATCAAGGACCTCATGAAAATGATAATTATTGCATCCAAGTCCATGCATTTATCAGCACAAAGACACTAAAACTGAGAGCAATAAAGTGTGTGTTTTGAGGTTTGCGCATATACTAGCATTCATCGTGCTAAAAATCTATTAGTAGAATATTTCGAGATGCTAAGAATGGAAAGGAAGATCCAACGGCTGGCAATGTTTGGATTTGCTACTCTTGATCCAACGGTCAATGTTCAAAGTTAATTCGTACACTATGAAGTGGTTTATTGTATTGTAAGTGATAAGACACGATAAAGAGAAGATAAGAAGTACTGCGAATGGCCTATCAAATGGTAGGTCTCGTAGGAGAGAGGTGCTTGAGAGTTAACACGGTCGGTGGAAGTACAAGTTACATTAAGGACCTCATACAAATTAAAATTGCGTCCAAGTCCACGCATTTATTGGAACAAGGACCCTGAAAACTGAGCAATGGAGTTTGTGTTTTGAGGTCTGGCATACTAGCGTTCATCATGCTCAAGTACTCCCTCCGACCCAAATTAGTTGACTTAGTTTTATCTAGATTCAGACGTATTTAACACTAAAACAAGTCTAGATACATTCAAATCTAGACAAATCTAAGTCAGCTAATTTTGGTCGGAGCGAGTAGAATCTTTTTAGATGCTAAGAATGGAAAATAAGATCTAGCATTTGGCAATGTTTGGATTTGCTAGACTTGATCCAACGGTCAATGTTCAAAGTTAATCCATACACTATGCAATGATTTATTGTATTGTAAGAGATAAGACACGATAAAGAGAAGATAAGAAGTACTATGAATGGCCTACCAAATGGTAGGTCTCGTAGGAGAGAGGTGCTTGAGAGTTAACACAGTCAGCGGAAGTACAAGTTACATCAAGGACCTCATAAAAATGAAAATCGCATCCAAGTTCAAGCATTTATTAGCACAAGGACCCTAAAAACTGAGCAGTGGAGTTTGTGTTTTTAGGTTTACGCATAGTAGCGTTCATCGTGCTAAAGTAGAATCTTTCTAGATGCTAAGAATGGAAAAGAAGATCAAGAGGTTGGCAATGTTTGGATTTGCTAGTCTTGATCCAACGATCAATGTTCAAAGTTAATCCGTACACTATGAAGTGTTTTACTGTATTGTAAGAGATAAGACACGATAAAGAGAAGATAAGAAGTACTGTGAATGGCTATGAAATGGTAGGTCTCGTAGGAGAGAGGTCCTTGAGAGTTAACACGGTCGGTCAAAGTACAAGTTACATTAAGGACCTCATAAAAATTAAAATTGCACCCAATTCCATGCATTTGTTAGCACAAGGACGCTGAAAACTGATCAATGAAGTTTGTGTTTTTAGGCTTGCGCATAGTAGCGTACATCGTGCTAAAGTAGAATCTTTTTAGATGCTAAGAATGGAAAAGAAGATCAAGAGGTTGGCAATGTTTTGATTTGCTAGTTTTGATCCAGCAGTCAATGTTCAAAGTTAATCCTTACACTATGCAGTGGTTTATTGTATTGTAAGATATAAGACATGATAAAGAGAAGATAAGAAGTACTACGAATGGCCTATCAAATGGTAGGTCTCGTAGGAGAGAGGTGCTCGGGAGTTAACACGGTCGGTGGAAGTACAAGTTACATCAAGGACCTCATAAAAATGAAAAATGCATCCAAGTCCATGCATTTATTAGCACAGGGACCCTGAAAACTGAGCAATGGAGTTTGTGTTTTTAGGTTTGCGCATACTAGCGTTCATCATGCTAAAGTAGAATCTTTCTAGCTGCTAAGAATGGAAGAGAAGATCAAGAGGTTGGCACTGTTTGGATTTTCTAGTCTTGATCCAACAACCAATGTTAAAAGTTAATCCGTACACTATGCACTGGTTTATTGTATTGTATTGTATTGCAAGAGATAAGACACGATAAAGAGAAGATAAGAAGTACAGTACTGTGCATGGCCAATCTTTTAAATAACCTTCCCTCCTGATGTTTGAGAAGCAAGTGAAAATTTCGAAAACCGGAAAAGTTTGTATTTTTGTGCCGCCAAGGACCAAAGTGGTTTCCTTTCTATGTACTCCTTGTCCCTACTCCACACCAACACATGGCTGCCAAACACGCCAGAAACATAGAGCCGCCATACCAAGGCACACGTGCGCAGCGCCATGCTGTGGACAAGGGGAGAGACATCAGCCAGACTGGGCCAAGGAGAAATGGGAGGAGAGATGGAGCATAGGGAAGGGGAGAGAAAACACACGATTTGTTTTGCGTGCCTAGGTCCTGAAATTTACTACTAGTAGAGTGTGCATTGTAAGGCCACAGGAGCACCTCGTGTCAGAAACCCATCATAACTTTTCTCTGACATGGAACCGCCTTCAACTTCTCTTCGCTGCTGCCCTCTTCCCCTGCCAACGTTTTCTTCTCTCAGCATGTACAACACGTGGACAGAGGTGACCATATCTCTAAGCAAAGAAATATACTACTCCCGCATTGTGTAAAAAAGCACACCTTAATAAGGCTCAGATAGTAAACGTATGACATATCATCACTATATAAAGTTATAATTGGTAAAGCACAAAAAATTATAAATTTGATCAACATCTATTAAGTATGGGTGTATATTTGGTCCTTGTACATTTTAATCATGTGTAGAAGTCAAATATTATTAGCTACCTAACACTTGAAATTTTTTGTAACATGGTCTAGAGAAACGAGGGAGAAGATTCTAGTATGATCGAGAAGTGTGTTTTGAGAGGGTTATGCATAGTGCAGTCATTGTGTTTAAGACTATCAATAGAATCTTCCAGATGCTAGAATGGAAAATAAGATCCAACAGCTAGAAATGCTGGGATTCGCGAGTCTTGATCCAACGGTCAACATTCAAAGTTATTCATACACTATATAGTGGTTTGTAATGAAGACTATCAGTAGAATCTTCAAGATGCTAGAATGGAAAAGAAGATCCGACGACTAGAAATGTTGGGATTCACGAGTCTTGATCCAACGGTCAATATTCATAGTTGTTTGTACACTATATAGTGGCAAGATCATGTAGAAGTCAACGATTATTAGCTACTAGTAAGTTGCACGTGAGACTCAAATAGTAGACGTATGTCATATCACCACGATATACAATTATAACCGGTAAAACACAAAAATATATAAATTTGATCGACATCTATAAAGTATAGGTGTACATTTGTTCCTTGTACTTTGTATCATCATGTGGAAGTCAAAGATTATTAGCTACCTAACACATGAAATTTTTGATCACATGCATGGTCTAGAGGAACAAGGGAAAAGCTTCTAGTATGACGGAGAAGTGTGTTTTGAGGTTTGTGCATAGTATTCATTATGCTGAAGACTATCAATAGAATTTTCTAGATGATAGAATGGAAAAGAAGATCCAACGGCTAGAAATGCAAGGATTCGCGAGTCTTGATCCAACGGTCAACATTCAAAGTTATTCGTACACTATATAGTGGTAAGATAAGATAAGATACTAGTAAGTTGCACGTGCCCTGCACATGAGGCTCAGATAATAGACGTCTGGCATATCATCACTATATAAAATTATAATAGGTAGAGTGGAAAAATATAAACTTGATCAACATCTATAAAGTATGGGTGTATATTTGGTTCTTCTACTTTGTATCATCATGTGTAGAAGGCAAAGATTATTAGCTACCTAACACTTGAAATTTTTGGTAACATGGTCTAAAGAAACGAGGGAGAAAATTCTAGTATGATGGAGACGTGTGTTTTGAGAGGTTTATGCATAGTGCATCCATTATGTTCAAGACTATCAATAGAATCTTCTAGATGCTAGAATGGAAAAGAAGATCCAATGGCCAGAAATGTTCGGATTAGCAAGTCTCGATCCAACGGTCAATACTCAAAGTTATTCGTACACTATATAGTCGTAAGATATCGCTATCTCTACTACTATAGTGGAGCAGTTTTGAATTGGATCCATACCACCAATCCTGACCGTTGGCTATTGGATCCAATGGTTCAGAGAAGCTGGATTCATGTTGAATATTACCTAGAGCAAACTCCACCAGGCATGTTCTAGAATCATCATGTCACCACCCCCAAAATTTCATAGCACAGTAGACTGTATTCTCTCTACTTATACTACTATAGTGGAGCAGTTTTAAGTTGGATCCATAGCACTAATCATGACCATTGGGCTGTTAGATCCAATGGTTCAGAGCAACTAGATTCGTGTTGAATAGTACTCCCTCCGCCAAAATATAAGGTGCCTACGGATTAGTCAGAAGTCAACATATTTTAATTTTGACCATGATTATATACAAATATGTAAAAATTTAGAGTACTAAATTAATACCATTAGATTCACCATAAAGTATATTTTCTTAATATGTCCATTCAATAATGTAGATGTAGATATTTTTTTCTAAATATTTGGTCAAAGTTAGTAAGGTTTGATTTTTGACCAATCCTTAGGCACCTTATGTTTTCGGACGGAGCGAGGGGGTACAGACCTAGATGCTAGAATGGAAAAGAAGATCCAACGGTTAGCAATGTTTGGATTTGCCAGTGTTGATCCAACGGTCAATGTTCAAATAAGTTAACCCTACACCATTTAGTGGTGGTATGCATGGTATTGTAAGAGATAAGACACAAGATAAAGGTAAGATAAGAAGTACTGCGAATGATCGATCTAATGGTAGGTCTCGTAGGAGCGAGGTGATTGAGAGTTAACATGGTCGGTGGAAGTACAAGTTACATCAAGAACCTCGTAAAAATGAAAATTGTATCCAAGTCCATGCATTTTAGTAGAAAGACCCTAACACTGAGCAATGAAGTACTGTGTGTTTTTAGGTTTCCACATACTAGCATTCATCGTGCTAAAGACTATCAATAGATCGAATCTTTCTCGATGCTAAGAATAGATAAAATATCCAACAATTAGCAATGTTTGGATTTGCCAGTCTTGAGCCAACGGTTAATATGTTCAAAGTTAATCCCTACACTTTGTAGTGGTATGGTATTGTAAGAGATATGAGACAAAATAAAAGATAAGATAAGAAGTACTGCGAATGGCCGATCTTATGGTAGGTCTCGTGAGAGCGAGGTGCTTGAGAGTTAACACGGTGGGTAGAATTACAATTTACATCAAGGACCTCATAAAAAATAAAAATTGCATCCAAGTCCATGCATTTATCATAAGGACCCTGAAATCGAGTAATGAAGTACTATGTGTTTTGAGGTTTGCACATACTAGTGTTCATCATGCTAAAGACTATCAATAGAATATTTATAGATGCTAAGAATGGAAAAGAAGATCCAGCGGTTAGCAATGTTTGGATTTGCCAGTCTTCAGATCCAACGGTCAACGTTCAAAAAAAGTTAATCTCTACACTATGTAGTTGTGGTATATATGGTATGGTAAGAGATAAGAGAGAATATAAAGCTAAGAAGTACTGTGAATGGCCGATCTAATGGTAGGTCTCGTAAGAGCGAGGTGCTCGAGTGGTCGGTGGAACTACAAGTTACATCAAGGACCTCATAAAAAAAGAAAATTCCATCCAAGTCTGTGCATTTGGCACAAGGAGCCCGAAACCGAGTAAAAATGAAGTCTTGTGTGTTTTGAGGTTCGCGCATACTAGTGTTCATCGTGCTAAAGACTATCAGTAGAATCTTTCTAGATTCTAAGAATGGAAAAGAATATCCAATGGTTAGCAATGTTTGGATTTGCCAGTCTTGATCCAACAGTCAATGTTCAAAGTTAATCGGTTAGCAAAGTTTGACATAATTTCATGAAACAGCGAGCAAAGTTTGACCTAATTTCATTAAATAGTTAGGATGCAAAATCTTAGCAAGAAGATGAACATGTCGTCAAAATTATTGATGGTTTCGGATATATATTAATTAACCCTTGCCCCAGATGGGTACCTCCAAGAGTTTTTCGTAAAAGTTTCAATGCAACCTACAATTTACCTATAGTAGTCCATATTTTACCTAATTTTGAATCGATATAAGGAAGAATTTTTCACTCGGGCACGCTTCTTCGGTGGGGGCAGGAAGAGACCTCCTCGTCGTCGTCCTTGAAGGGAATATGCCCGAGAGGCAATAATAAAGTGGTTATTATCTTATTCCATGTTTATGATAAATGTTTATTTTACATGCAATAATTGTATTGATCGGAAACGTCAATACATGTGTGTTTAATAAACAAAAAGGGTTCCTAGTTATGCCTCTCTTATAGACTAGCTCGTTGATTAACAAGATGATCAAGGTTTCCTGATCATGGACATTGGATGTTGTTAATAACGAGGTTACAACATTGGTGGAATGATGTGATGAACATTCATCCGATGTATAACATTACGATCAAAGTCATTATGTTTATATTTCTATAACATCATACGAAGTAATCTTTATCCTTAGACCATGAGATCATGTTAATTGCTAACACCGGAAAAGTATCTTGATAACATCAAACGTCACACCGTAACAGGGTGACTATAAAGATGGGTTCAGTGCTACGAAGGTGTTATGTTGAGGCTCATGGATCAAGAGTGGAATTTGTCAATCTCGATGACGGATAGATATACTCTGGGCCCTCTCGGTGATATCACATTGAAATAGCTTGCAAGCAAGTGAGTTGATCACTAGAATGTTATATCACGGGAACGAGAAAAGAGTGCATGTCGGTAACGAGATCAAACTAGGTATGGAGATACCGATGATCGAATCTCGGACATGTAATATATCGCGAGACAAAGGGATTTAGTTACAAGCGTTAAAGGTTCTCACGATCACAGAAGTCATCGTTGAATGTGTAGGAGTCAGTACGGATCTCTAGGTCCCGCTGCTGATTATTGATCAGAGAGGGGTCTCGATCATGTCTGCATTATTCGCGAACTGTAGGGTGACACACTGAAGGGATACCGACACCATTTGGAGCTAATATGTTTCATATAAAGATTTAAGAAAGCGCTCGAATTATTTCAATAGACACCGAAACTGTTTCGGGTGAAATTGCTGAAATTGGTTCTGCATGTAATATTGAAATGTTGCACGGTGTTTTATGTGAATGTTTGGTAATTAAAGTAATTAACAAAATTCTGAATAAAAATAATAAAAGAGTTTTATTAAATGAGAGAGCATTAAATTTGGAGCAATTTAATGCATTTAAAGTGGAGACTTTAAAACGGAATGTGAAGAGGCATTTTAATGTGGAGGGGTTACCACCACATGAATGGAGGAGGTGAAGAGGCACCTCCTCCATGAGTCGGCCATGAAGGAGGGGCACCCCCCCCTCCTCCTATAAAAGGCCACCCTCTCCTCACTTCTCACACACACCTCCTTGTGAAGGATCTCTCTCCCCCTCTAGCATTATTCCCCATGGTCTCGGATTAGCGACATACATGTTCCCGATGGCTTTATCTGGAAATGTGTTGCTTCTTCTGCTGCTTTGCTGGAGCGAGGGACGGAGGTTGTTAGGGTACCGGACGTGTGTGCGATCACGGATGCACCACTGCTTTGCGGTGCTGGACTTGGTGGTGCTGGAGCTGGATCTGAAGGATGTGCTGGAGCCGGACCTGCTCGGACTTCCTCGCGATCTTGAGATTGGCAAGTGTACAACTACATCAACCATGAGTTCCTACTCGTTAACAAAACTCGTTGTCTTCGAGGGTAAGTTCTCGTTGGATGTATGTCCACCCGTTGCTTTCTACCTAGTAGATAGATCTTGGCGTGTAGTTCATACCATAGGAAATTTTTTGTTTTCTATGTTGCGGACCCAACAGTGGTATTAGAGCCTGATATATGCATAGGTGCTTTGCACGGGTAGTACACATATGTTTATATGTGGGCGATGATGATCATGTTATTGCATCTTCTATGTATTTTGGATATTGGTGGCATAGTGGGATGAAGTGGCCCGGACCAACCTTACATGTCATCGTACATGAGACCGGTTCCACGACTAACATGCAACTTGTTTTGCATAAGTGGCTGGTGGGTGTCTGTCTCTCCTACTATAGTCAATATCTGATTTACAGCGAGTTGCTAATAACTTGGTTATCCTTGTTGTGGTTCTTGTTCGTAGGTAAGAATGGTTCTATCTTCGAAAGCCCTAAGCCACGTAAAACTTGCAATTGATAAATTAGAGGCGTCTAGTTTAGATCGTTGCTGGGCTAGTGTCTTGATATGGTATTGTTGTAAGTAGATGTATGATAGATACTCTTACAACACACTCCACGTGTAAGTTCCATAGACCTTGCTCTTACGCACAAAGGAATGATAGAGATCATACCACAATGCAAGTGATAGAGATCAAATGCATTGACCATATCATCTCACTTTACACATTAGATGTTAGCATCTTATACTGCTAGTTTGGCACTTTCTGTAGCATTGTAAGATGATCCCTCATTTAGATATCAAGATAAAAATGTGTTCTTCCTTAAGTATGCACCGTTTTATGGATCGTGTTTCGAGACATCACATGATGATCGGGTGTACTCGACTCTACGCTTTCATACAAACGGGTGTAAGACAGTTTTACACATGCGAGTACTAAGGTTCTTACTTGGCGAGCCTAGCACGTACACACATGGCCTCGGAACACGGACCGAAAGGTTAAGCATGAGTCATATAGTTGATATGATGCCCATATAGATGCTCGCCTTTGAAGCTACATCAACTCACGTGATGATCGGACTTGGTGTAGTGGATTTGGTTCACGTAATCACCAAAAAGACACGAGGGGTGTCGTTTTTGAGTGGGAGTTCATTTCTAATTTGGATTAGTCGAACCAAATTTTTCATAAATTAAATCAAAGTGAATTTGCATAGTTTGTTGTAGTCATTGGCATTCGTTTTCTACCTTATGTTTAGTTTTTTATTTGAGATAATAGAACTATAGAATTCTAGATATTTACTTTACGAACTGGTATCGTATTGTTTTGAATGTCAATTTAATGTTTATAAGTCCTATTGCAAACTTTTAGCAAACTCTATTTACTCTATGAAGTTTAATAAGTAGTATTAAATCAAGAGTAAGAATTCCAATGTTAGTATCTAAAGTATCATGTTTGCCTCCATGATTATTGATATTCAAAAGTTGTTTTAATATCAAGATTATATTGGAGCTAAAAATTATTTTAGAAAACATCATGTGTGAAAGATATTGTGATATCTGAAACAATGTTTTTTGGTTGCATTATGATAGAGTATAATTTAGCAAAATACATGTTCTCATATTGTATGAGAATTTGTGAAGGTTGGAGATGCTAGGCATCCGAATCTACCAAAAAGGTTTTGGGAACTGATATTATACTAGCGATTCTTCCTTATAGGTTATAGTAGCTTGATCATGAAAGTTGTCATGACAAGGATGAATAGAAGATGTAAGTAAAATGTTTACTACACTAATAGCTTACTAAAGAATGGATTTTTGAAAGAATGCCAAACATTTGATGATGGTGATCCACTTCAAAGTGCAAGTCCAAAGGTATTAGTATTTGACTATATAGAAGCTTTGTACCATGTGTCATGTTGATCACACCACTATTGATGTTGATAGGTTCTTTTAAAAGAAATGGAATTGCTGAAAGAGAATCTATAAAATATTAGGCAGAAAATAAAAGGTTGGAGATGTCCAACTAGGGTATATAGAAGATATACATGTTATGGTTGTATTCCTTGCTTATTAAACAATGTGGTTCTTAGGTATTGGATACCGAATTGGTTGGTATGAAGTGTCATACAGGACAACGCAATTCATGAACTGCAATGGCCTAAGTAACTAGCAAGAGAATAAGTGATGATGATCATCGGAAACAAATAAAGTGTTATTGTGCTTTTTCGTTGTCGTCAAACCTAGCCTTCAAGATTTTTTTTAATAATTGTTATTTTGTTCCGGTATTACGAGAACAATGGTTGTTCAAATAATTATCGTATTCCAAAAAGGATGGATGAACTTTTACAAGTCTAGTGGGATAAATCACATCCATAAACACTATTGCTAAAATGTCGCAAGACAAATGATTGAAAGATCACTTATGAAGTGACATCGCTGTTAAATTATATTGGAAAGAAAACATGAAGAAACTCCATGTTGATGGATTTTGGGAGTCTTTGATTTTGATCAATTGACGCATGTGAGACTTTCCTCAAGATAATTGAAACTACGTCCATAGGCCAGAGAGGAACGGATGACTAGATTATTGGAAATTGTGCATGCTGATGTGCATAGTCCATTATGTGTAGCCATATGCGATGGATCTTTTTTCTTCATATGATTTCTTCGAAAATTTGAGTGAATATATCTGTATATTTACTTAATAAGGAAGAAGTATGAAACATTTGAAAGTTGTTCAAAGACTTTCAAGATGAAGTTAAAAATCATTGTAACAAGAAAATAAAGAGTTTATGATTCGATCATAAAGGAAGATATTTGAGTTACATGTTTAGCAAAACACCTAAGATTTGAGGAATTGTTCCATGAATTTGGATTTCCCGATAAACCACAGGAGTATGGTATGTTCAAGAGATGAAATCAAACCATGTTTGACATGGTAAGATCAAAGGTGTCATATATAAAACTGCCATTATGTTTTAAGGATTGAAGCTTTAGAGACTACCGCTTTTACACTGAAAAGAGCACCATCGTGATCCATTGAAATGACACCATATGAATTATGGTTTGGGATAAAACCCGAATTGTCTTTTCTTAAATTTTGGTATGCTATGCATAAGTAAAATGTTTACAACCAAAGTCGGATAAGCCCGTCTTTGTAGGTTATCCCAAAGAATTTGTTGGGAATTTCTCCATAACACCGAGGACAAAAGAGTTTGTTACTTGGAACGTCAAGTTTCTTGAGAAGGAATTTTTCATGAATAGTTAAGTGGGAGGACAATAGAACTTTGATAAGGTTGTTGAACCTTAGCTATATGTGCTAAGTAGCGTAGCGCCGGAAAGTGTCCCGGTGGCGGCCACAATGCTCATGGCTCTCGCGATTACAAAAGGTGTGATCTCGAAGATTAGAGTTCCTATAGAACCATGTGGGTCGGTATGAATCAAATAGTAAGATTTGATAAGCAAGTCGTTATTGTTTTGACAATGATGAACCGACTACATGCAAATAACCGATGATGGGCCCTGACTCCATAAAATGACTAGAAGTCATAGAATCCGTGATAGTATCCATACACGAGAAATCAAGTTTCTGAACTTGGAAGACCCTCCTGAAAGGCGTGAAGCCTATCGGCCGTGTTTGGATCTATAAAGAAATAAGACATGGATGTTTAACATCTATGAAATAGTCGACATGTCGGAAAGAAGTTTACGACAATGTTCAAGGAGTTGACTATGACCAGATTTGATCTTTCATAGCGATATTTAGTCTTGACGGATTAATGTAGCAACCACTACATATAATTTGGTATATGGTAATTGAATAAACAAAACAATGTTCTTCTAATAGAACGGTTACCTAGGACGTGTACATGACACGGTCCAAAGGGTTTTGTTAATTCAAAGGGTGCTAAAAGGGCATGCAAACTTCATTAGTTGAAGTAAGCATAGCGGAGTTGGAATCTTCACCATGATGAAACTGTTAAAAGAGTTTAAATTCATCGGAGATGATGAAGATGCTTGCATTTGCAAGAAATTAAGTGGGAGCGCTGAGACATATTTCTAATACATTATGTAGAGGACATATTGTTGATTGGAAATGATGTATCTTGTATTGACACAAGTTAAGAATTTCATTAAAATAAGATTTCGATGAAGGACTTGGGCAAAACTGGAATATTAGGCATCAATATCTATATGGATAGATTAAGGCGCTAATATGGTTGTGCCAGACATACATATATGAGATATTGAAAGGGTTCAATATGGAAACAACAAGAAAGGTTCTTGCTGCATGGAAAGGAATGTATCAAAATTCAAGTGTTTCAACACTTGGTGAGTAAAATCACATGAAGATTTTGATCGATATTGACACATGAGTAATACCATGATATGTATATATCCAGAATGTCATATGCTCTAAATGTTATGAGCACATACCAGAATGATTCATGAGATGATCATTAGACGATAGTAAAGATATTCTTATGAGCTTTGGAAGAACTAAGAATATATAATGTATAAGTGACAAATAGTTAAAGGTAGTTCATTGTAAAATGTTACATTGATACTAGTTTTGTCACAAGATACAAATTAAATTTATCTCAATTTAGACTATGGGTGGCACAATGTAATGGAAAGGATGTTCCATGATGGATTTGGATGAGTTCCAAAGTTGAGACATTGTGATATATACTACAACAAAAAGGCTAAGTATATGACAGCTATAGTAGCAGCATAGGAGGGTATTTGTGTTAAGTAGTTTGTTATCAAACTAGGTGTGGTTCGAAGTGGGCTAATACTATGAAGCTATATTGTGTGATAATAATATCAACATATTTTAACCGGAACGAACTAAAGGTCTCACCAAAGGACCAAATTTATACAATGCCATCTCATTTGAGAATGAGTGATGCGTAGAGACGCAAAGACATGCAAATACACACGGACCTGAACCTGTCAGATCCGGAGATTATGTTAACCACTAGTAATCGCGTATATGCAACACCAGAAAGTCATAGGTGTTCAATACGCAAAGTTTTTCAAACTAGATTATTGACTCTAGTGCAAGTTGGAGACTGAAGGGAATATGCCCGAGAAGCAATAATAAAGTGGTTATTATCTTATTCCATGTTTATGATAAATGTTTATTTTACATGCTATAATTGTATTGATCGGAAACGTCAATACATGTGTGTTTAATAAACAAAAAGGGTTCCTAGTTATGCCTGTCTTATAGACTAGCTCGTTGATTAACAAGATGATCAAGGTTTCCTGATCATGGACATTGGATGTTGTTAATAACGAGGTCACAGCATTGGTGGAATGATGTGATGAACATTCATCCGAAGTATAGCATTACGATCAAAGTCATTATGTTTATATTGCTATAACATCATACGTAGTAATATTTATCCTTAGACCATGAGATCATGTTAATTGCTAACACCGGAAGAGTATCTTGATAACATCAAACGTCACACCGTAACATGGTGACTATAAAGATGGGTTCAGTGCTACGAAGGTGTTATGTTGAGGCTCATGGATCAAGAGTGGAATTTGTCAATCCCGATGATGGATAGATATACTCTGGGCCCTCTCGGTGGTATCACATTGAAATAGCTTGCAAGCAAGTGATGTGATCACTAGAATGTTATATCACGGGAACGAGAAAAGAGTGCATGTCGGTAACGAGATCAAACTAGGTATGGAGATACCGATGATCAAATCTCGGACATGTAATATATCGCGAGACAAGGGATTTAGTTACAAGCGTTAAAGGTTCTCACGATCACAGAAGTCATCATTGAATGTGTAGGAGTCAGTACGGATCTCCAGGTCCCACTGCTGATTATTGATCGGAGAGGGGTCTCGATCTTTTCTGCATTATTCGCGAACCATAGGGTGACACACTTAAGGGATACCGACACCATTTGGAGCAAATACGTTTTAGATAAAGATTAAAGAAACATTGGAATTATTTCAATAGACACCAAAACTGTTTCGGGTGAAATTGGTTCTGCATGTAATATTGAAATGTTGTAGGAGGTTTTATGTGAATGTTTGTTAATTAAAGTAATTAACAAAATTCTGAATAAAAATAATAAAAGAGTTTTATTAAATAAGAGCGCATTAAATTTGGAGAAATTTAATGCATTTAAAGAGGAGACTTTAAAAGGGAATGTGAAGAGGCATTTTAATGTGGAGGGGTTACCACCACATGAATGGAGGAGGTGCAGTGGAACCTCCTCCATGCGCCGGCCATGAAGGAGGGGCACCCACTCCTCTTATAAAATGCCACCCTCTCCTCACTTCTCACACACACACCTCCTTGTGAAGGATCTCTCTCCCCTCTAGTATTATTCCCCATGGTCTCAGATTAGCGAGATACATGTTCCTGGTGGCTTTATCTGGAAAGGAGTTGCTGCTTCCGCTGCTTTGCTGGAGCGAGGGACGGACGTTGTCGGGGTATCGGACGTGTGTGCGATCACTGATGCACCACTGCTTGGCGGTGCTGGACTTGGTGGTGCTGGAGCTGGATTTGAAGGACGTGCTCGAGCCGGACCTGCTCAGACTTCCTCACGATCTTGAGATCGGCAAGTGTATGACTACATCAACCACGAGTTCCTACTCGTTAACAAAACTCATTGTCTTCGAGGGTAAGTTCTCATTGGATGATGTCCACCCGTTGCTTTGTACCTAGTAGATAGATCTTGGCGTGTAGTTCACACCGTAGGAAATTTTTTGTTTTCTATGCTACGGACCCAACAGTCCTCGGCCTCCTCCCCGTCATCATCATCGACCTCCTCCCTATCGTCGTCTTCGTCCTCCTCCTAAAGCTCGACCTTAGACTCCTCCTCTTCCTCAGTCTCATCTTCCGTCTTATCGGAGTCGCTCAGCGTTGGTGGTGGTGTCCCTTCAAAAAGCGCATCTAGTGGCTATCTTCTTCATCAAAGCAGTCAGACAGTGGCCGCAGCCATGGCCCGTCTACTGAGTCTGGGCTTCCAGGTGGAGTTTCGGGGCCTTTCCCATTTGTCAGGTCAATCGGCGTGTTCTGGAGAGAGTTATGATACGACATTTTGGAAGGAAATAGAGAGAGATCAAGTTCTAAGCAACGGTGTGTTGGGTGTTTTGGGTGAAAGTAGGGGTCCATACTGTTGCAATTTATAATGTCTATTTATAGTCGTGCTTGTGTTAATACCCTGAAAACTATTCCAAAATATCATAAATAGATTGTACCAGAGTTGTCATGTCAACAAAAAAAGGATTATACCTGACTTGTCGGTTCTTGATTTTTCTCGGCCCAGAGAATTCAGGAGGCGCCTCGCTTTATCCAAAAATGAAGAGAATCATGTAGATCATGCTGAATTACTCCGTGTCTCTTACTTCCTCCGTTAAAAATTAAGTGTCTATAGTAGTACATACTTATCTAGATACAATACTACTAGTATACGTATACTCTTCACAAAGTTGTGTCACCGAACTTGATTGATGGTGGTATGGTGTGGGCCTCATCTTTTTCTGCACCGTTGCATCTCAGACTAGAAATATAATCATCGCGTGAAAGCTTACATGGAAAGGAAGGAGAAATTGAGAGGATAGTGGATGGATGGTGAGAGGGGGGCGTAGGAGAGAGAAAATCTACTACGTAGTAGTATGTGTACTAGTACCACGTGTCATGACCCATCATAGTATGTAAACTTTTAGCTGAAGTTAGATAAGAACCATGATCAACTACAGTATATGTGAAACTATTGGCTTGTGGCATTCTGAACCATATTATTTGGACTTTCTTCACCAAAAACATCACCGTCCTTACTGGGAAAATTGAAATTCTTTTTTTCCTAATTGTTGGAAACTTCCACATGCAACAATGGTTACTACGCCAAGATGCACCCATCTACCAAACTATCGTGGTAACTCTATCAAATTGTAAACTATGATGTCAATATGCCCTTGATGACCTCGGCCGTTCGTGTTGAAATAAACCCGATAGTGTCCATACACATGGTAGGACAATATTGTGAAGCTATTTTTCCAAAACATATCTAATCCCATGATTACAGTTTTCATGGAACGTGGTGCACAAGACATGATAGGACACCATGAGTAAAACTTTTGTTTTTTGTTTTTCGTTTATGCAGTGTGATCAATGTTCAAAATAGGTTCAAAATTGCCTTCCCTCCCGATGTTTGGCCGATCTTTTGGATAACCTTCCCTCCTGATGTTTGGGAAGCAAGTGAAAATTTTGAAAACCGAAAAAGTTTGAATTTTTTTGTGTCGCCAAGGACCAAAGTGGTTTCTTTACTATGTACTCCTCGTCACTACTCCACACCAATGCGCCGCTGCCGAACACGCTAGAGAAACTGAGCCGCCGTACCAAGGCACACGTGCGCAGCGCCACGCTGTGGACGAGCGGAGAGAGATCAGCCGGACCGGTGCGCGAGGGGAAAGGGGATAAGAGATGTACCAAAGGGAAGGAGAGAGAAAAACATGATTTGTTTTGCGTGCATAGGTCCTGAAATTTACTACTAGTAGAGTGTACACTGTAAGGCCGCAGGAGTACCTCGTGTCAGAAACCCATCATAAGTTTGCCCTGACTTGGAACCTTCTTCAACTTCTCTTTGCTGCTGACCTCTTCCCCTGCCAACGTTTTATTCTCTCAGCATGTACAACGTGTGGACAGAGGTGACCATATGTCTAAGCAAATAAATATACTACTCCCGCATTATGTAAAAAAGCACACCTTAATAAGGCTCTGATAGTAAACGTATGACATATCATCACTATGTATAATTATAATTGGTGAAGCACAAGAAATTATAAATTTGATCAACATCTATAAAGTATGTGTGTATATTTGGTCCTTGTACTTTGTATCATCATGTGTAGAAGTCAAATATTATTAGCTACCTAACACTTGAAATTTTTGGTTACGTGGTCTAGAGAAACGAGGGAGAAGATTCTAGTATGATCGAGAAGTGTGTTTTGAGAGGTTTATGCATAGTGCATTCATTGTGTTCAAGACTATCAATAAAATCTTCTAGATGCTAGAATGGAAAAGAAGATCCAACGGATAGAAATGCTGGGATTCGCGAGTATTGATCCAATGGACAACATTCAAAGTTATCTGTACACTATATAGTGGTAAGGTAACATAAGATAAGATAAGATAAGATCATGTAGAAGTCAACAATTATGAGCTACGAGGGAGAAGATTCTAGTATGATGGAGAAGTGTGTTTTGAGTTTTATGCATAGCATTCATTATGCTGAAGACTATCAAAAGAATCTTCTAGATTCTAGAATTGAAAAGAAGATCCAACGGGTGGAAATGTTGGGATTCATGAGTCTTGATCCAACGGTCAATATTCAAAGTTATTCGTACACTATATTGTCATAAGATAAGATAAGATATCTCTATCTCTACTACTATAGTGGAGCAGTTTTGAATTGGATCCATAGCACCAATCCTGACTGTTGGGTTGTTGGATCCAATGGTTTAGAGAAGCTGGATTCGTGTTGAATAGTACCTAGAGAAAACTCCACCATGCATGTTCTAGAACCATCATGTCACCACCCCCAAAATTTCATAGCACAGTAGACTATATTCGCTCTACTTATACTACTATAGTGGAGCAGTTTTGAATTGTATCCATATAACTAATCATGACCGTTGGGCTATTAGATCCAATGGTTCAGAGCAACTGGATTTATGTTGAATAGTACTCCCTTTGCCAAAATATAAGGCGCCTAAGGATTAGCTAAAAGTCAACATTTCTTAAGTTTGACCATTATTATACACAAAAATATAATAATTTAGAGTACTAAACTAATATTAATAGATTCACCATAAAGTATATTTTCTTAATATGTCCATTCAATATTGTAGATGTAGATATTTTCTCTCAGCATGTACAGCACGTGGACAGAGGTGACCATATGTGTAAGAAAAAAATATACGTAGTACTCCCGCATTGTGTAAGAAAGGACACCTTAATATGGCCTACTACCCGTTCAAAAAAAATATTGGCCTACTATATGTCATCTGCTAAGGTTCACCTTATACATAGTGGAAAAAATAAAGTTATCTTTAAGCCTAAGGTGCACCTCAAGATTATGGGTTGCCCATAGAGAATAGAAATATCATTTCCCCTCTCTCCCTATTTCAAGTTTGACGTAATTTTGATAAACTGTCAAGATATAAAATCTTAGCAAGAAGTTTAACCTGTTGTGGATGAGGAAGAGACAAGCCGGACTGTGCACCCGCGGTTGCAGAGAAGAAATCGATGGAGGATGGATGGTGAGAGGCAGCGAAGGAGAGAGAAAACACAACTTGTTTTGCGTGCATATACTCCTACTAGTACTAGGTCCATACATTTACTACTATTGGAGTGTATCCTGTACCTCGTGTCAGCAGCCCATCATAGCTTTGCTCTGACATTGCACCGCCTTCAAGTCCTCTTTTGCACTGATCTTGCGCTGCTTTTTTTTGAAAGTCTCGCGCTGCCTCCCTCTTGTTCTCTACTTGTGTAGCGGAGTTGGCTAGGAAGTTTTAAAATTTGCAAAACATGGGAATATCGAGAATGTTGTTTCCTGAAAGTTGGTAAACTCACACCGATGACATCGTTTACTAAAAGAAGATGCACCCATCTACCTTCGAAAAAATAATTAATCCAAGAGCAATCTATCACGCTAACTTGTAGCTCAAATTTGACCTAATTTCGTTAAGTTGTCAAGATGCAATTTCTTAGAAAGAAGTTGAACATGTTGTCCAATTTTTAGGACCTTTTATTTACTATATATATGCATGCAAAAAAATTATGTTTTCTCTCTCCTTCTTCAATACCTCAGCACCATCCACACACACCCCTGCCAGCTAATCTCTCCCTCGTCCACAATGTGGCGCTGCCCACATGCGTCGACCTACCTTGTCGTTCCATTTCACACCCTACAGAGAGGAAGCACCAAGCACATCCCCTGTCACGTTGGTTCGAAAGTGTGAGGAGCATTTTTTGTTTGAAGCGAGTACAGTAGTACGAAGGGTATGGCTCAGTTTCTCGCTCGAGAAGGACCCACCTGCTTTTCCTTGCTTAACTTTTGGGCCCTTTGTGCTAAATTTATGGACCTCTACATGTAATTTTCTCTTTTTTGAGGTCTTCGATCTAAACCATACTCACACCGATCGTGTCAAATATTAACTACAAGTAAGCATGATAGATAGTTTCCTCTTAACATTTTCCAAAAAACTATTGAAGCTAACCAGGAATTTAGTATATCGAAAACCACCAAAATGTTTTTCGGAAAATTTCCAAAGCAACCTAAATTTACTTATAGTTAAAACTTGAACTAATTTCGATAAATTGGCACATAGTCTCATTCAAGTCGATAGAGTTAGCTAGGAATTTTTAAAATTCACAAAACAGGGGAAAATCAAGAATTTTCTTTCCTGATAGTTGGAAGCTCACACCGACGACATCGTTTAGTAAAAGAAGATGCACCCACCATATACCTTCGAAAAGACAATTATTCCAAGAGTTATCTATCACACTTACTTGTAGCTAAAGTTTGACCTAATTTCAGTAAGTTATCAATATGTAGAGTCTTAGAAAGAAGTTGAACCTCTTGTCAAAATTTTAGGACCTTTACTATATACTAGTAAGTTACACGTGCCTTGCACGTGATACTCGGATAGTAGATGCATGACATATCTATATATAATTATAATTGGTAAAACACAAAAAAATATATAAATTTGATCAACATCTATAAAGTATGGGTGTATATATTTGGTCCTTGTACTTTGTATTATCATGTAGAAGTAAAACATTATTAGCTACCTAACACATGAAATTTTTGATAACATGGTCTAGAGAAACAAGGGAGGAGATTCTAGTATGATGGAGAAGTGTGTTTTAAGGTTGTGCATAGTATTCATTATGCCGAAGACTATCAATATAATTTTCTAGATGATAGAATGGAAAAGAAGATCCAACGGCTAGAAACGCTGGGATCTGCGAGTCTTGATCCAACGGTCAACA
The DNA here is from genome assembly GCA_910589775.1 of Avena eriantha. NCBI lineage: Eukaryota > Viridiplantae > Streptophyta > Magnoliopsida > Poales > Poaceae > Avena > Avena eriantha. Next base: position 416,780,264 of record OU342743.1, read on the forward strand.
TTCAAAGTTATTCATACACTATATAGTGGTAATATATGCATGCAAAACAAGTTGTGTTTTATCTCTCCTTCACACTGCCTCATCACCATCAACACACACCCCGACCGGCTGACCTCTCCATCGTCCACAACGTGGTGCAGCCCACATGCGTCGACCTGCCTTGTCGTTACATTTCACACCCTACAAAGAGGAAGCACCAAGCACACCCCGGCACGCTCGTTCGAAAGTGTCATGAGCGTTTTTGTGTGTGTATAAAGCAAGTACACTAGTACGAAGGGTATATGGTTAAGTTGTTCTCTCGAGAAGGACCAGACTATTTTTCCTTCCTTAACTTTAGTGCCATTTATGCTAAATTTATGGACCTCTATGTAATTTTTCTAGGTCTTCGATGCAAATCGTACTTTCTCCCACCGTCCATATCAAATTTCAACTACTAGTAAGCGTGATAGATAGATTCCTCTTAAAATGTCCCAAAAACGTTTGAAGCTCTAACCAGGAATTCAGTACATCGAAAACCACCGAAAGCTTTTTTGTAAAACTTCCAAAGCAATCTATAATTTACATGTAGTTCAAATTTGACCTAATTTCGATAAATTGGTATAGAGTCTCATTCAAGTCGCAGAGTTAGCTAGGAAGTTTTAAAATTCCCAAAACATGGGAAAATTGAGAATGTTCCTTCCTGATAGTTGGAAACTCACACCTAGAACATCATTTACTAAAATAAGATGCACCCATCTACCTTCGACAAGACAACTAATCCAAGAGCTATCTATCACACGGTTACTTCTATCTCAAGTTTGACCTAATATAATTTCGTTAACTTGTCAAGATGTAGAATCTTAGCAAGAAGTTGAACCTATTGTCAAAATTTCGGAACCTTTACTATATATATGCACGGAAAAAAAATTGTGTTTCTCTCTCCTTTCCTTCCTCATCACCATTCACACACACCCTGCTGGCCCGCTGATCTCTCGTCTACAACATGGCGCTGCCCACGTGCGTCGGCCTGCATTGTTGTTCCATTTCACACCCTCCAAAGAGGAAGCACCAAGCACATCCCCAACACGCCGGTTCGAAAGTGTGAGGAGCGTTTTGTGTGTTGGTGTGTAGAAAATATAGTAGTACGAAGAGTATGGCTCAGTTTCTCGCTCGAGAAGGACCTGAGTACTTTTCCTTGCTTAACTTTAGGGCCCTTTGCGCTAAGTTTATGGACCTCTATGTAATTTTCTCTTTTTTGAGGTCTTCGATGTAAACCGTACTCCCACCGACCATGTAAAATTTTAACTACAAGTATGCACGATAGATAGATTGCTCTTAAAATTTTCCAAATACTTTTTAGGCTAACTAGGAATTCAGTAGTACATCGAAAGATTTTTCTTAAAACCTCCCAGCTTATAGACAAATTCTGCCACCATAGGTGCTGCCCTAATACTAGTATGAAAATAGAAGCTGATGTGATGACAAAGTACTGTGCTACGAAGTGACATGTTTAATTTATTGCACAGGGGCGCATTTTACATGCATCCATGCTTAGCCGGTGTCATCGATGCAGCCGCTTCTTATAGCAGAAGAAAAGAAAAAACATCTTTCAAAGAGCCATCCTATCATACCCATCTCCTTTTAGTTTATCCCCACTCGCCGATGCTGCCTGGCCGCATATCTGGCGCATGCTTCACACATTTTACTCGCCATCTTGCACACTGCATCACTCCCTCCAGGCCACCAGCCCTCTCCTCCAAAAACCACCAACAACTATACATAGATCCACCCTCGCCCCCAATCCATCCGGACGGGATGGCGGATTCGAGGTGCAACCCGCGTCACTGCGGCTAGAGCATGGTCGGCGACAACATCTTCAACAAAATCACTATGCATCTGGACACTATCAGCGTCGTTAGGCTGGCCGCATGCTCCAAGGAGCCGTACCACCAGGTCGCCGGCGGAAAAGGTAGCAGGTGCCCCAATGACCAATGTTGTTTATTGGTCTCCTACAATGACGTCTACGAGCACAAGATCCAGTGCTGCTACGCCCCATGCACAGCTTGCATGGACCGAGGATGCGAGTTTGTCAACCGGCCATTTACTTTGCACAAGCTCTTTGATGAATTGAAACTTTCCCACAAGATGTACTATTTACCCCAAGTAACCAACTCCAACAAGTACTAGTAACCGTCTAACCGGGTGCACACACCAGAGATCATCGGCATCGGGAAAGAGGGCACAGAGTTTGCCGCCCTAATTGGAGGGTACACCACGGACATCTTCCTATCCGTCAGGTACGTCAGGTCGGCAGCGTGCAAATCGTGGAGGTACAAGGTGATGTTATGGTCGCTGCCGTCATGGAATAAGCTCCATTCGCTCTAAATGGCAGCGACATCTGAGTAGACGAGCAAGCCTTTGTTGGCTGAAGTCGTGCTGAAAGGGCTCATGTCGTACCTGTTGAAACCGAGGCTTACCTGCGAGCGTTTCAAGATGTTGTCGAAATTCCCCCTGGATTACAAGAATATCAACCAAGAGTGAGTTAACACATATAATTATTCTTGTGATGATCCTAATATGAATATATGTAATGTCCTAATCAATTACTTTATGTTGGTGACAGACCCAATTGATATGGGCTATCTAGCCAAATATGTCTTCATGTTCAATGCTCGCAGATGTAGTCCAATGGAACTGTGTGGTGCCTGGCTGCGAGTTCGCCATAATTCCGTTTGTGCTCCACTCCCACCTCAGAGAAGCCCACGCCATGCGGTTTCACATTTTACACTATGGTAGGAAAGGCATGTACATCTCTAAGCAAAATGTAGATATCGGGCTAACAGGGTTTGAAGACACGGTGTTCTGTGTGCTATTCGATGGGCGTGACAATGTCATCTTGATATCTGTAGTGTGCGTCAGGCCGGTGGCCCGCGTGTCGCCACAGTTCATGGTGAAGTTGAGCTCTGCACATCCTAATGGCTTGTGTGAGAAGGTATTCTATGCGAATTCTAAAGCCAGTTGCTCTTTGTTGGTTAGTCGGTCTAATTTGGTTTCTCGTTGTCGGAATTGACCATTGGAGTTCATCGTGGAATACAAGCTTCGTATCGACAAGATTATTACCGTAGATGCAGAGGTGGGATATGTGGGAGACTTCTAAACTAACTCTAAACTAAGTGGGATAAGCGGGATAAGTGAGATTTGTTAAATCCTACTTGTCCCACTTCTCCCACTCAGTTTAGTGTTAGTCTAGGGGTCTAAAATTAAGGATCACGCCTGTCCCATTTGTTCCACTTTTGCATCCCTATTTCTTAGAGATTAACCCATATTTATCTTCTTGTGATGATCCTAACTTGAACACGTGTACTCCTCGACCAGATTTATCTTTCCAATTTGGGACATGTGGCCTAGCTTAAGGTAGTTCTGAGTATTTTGTATGGAGTTCTGTTACTGATAATCTATTTTGTAGTAGGAGTAATACCTATGTAGTGGTACTTGTTAAGACAGACGGATCTAGTGCAGAATAAGGTTTCTCTTTCCTTTTGAATAATGGCTTTGCTACATCTACCGAATTTCAATGTCTGCATTACTGAATCTGTCAATTCCTTTGGTTATTATCTGTACTGCTAAATCGGTCACTTTGAAATGGTGCTATATCTGTCAAATGCCGCTTATTATGAACTAGGAATCTGATGATATTTTTCTATCTATTCAGTACTGCTGAATATTTCAAGTTCCATTGAATTTGTCGAACATTCTACTGTTGCTATTACTAAAGTATTTTTTAGAACTAATAGTGATGTATTGGTACTTGTTTAGATCAAGACCAGTAGATGGTCTTCCTCTTCTTTTGGAACATGGCCAGAATATGTTCTCTCTATCCTTTTGAATTATGGCCTTGCTACATCTATTGGATTTCAGTGTCTGCATTGTTATATCTGTCAATACTTTTGGTCATTATCTGTACTGCTAAATCGGTCACTTTGAAATGTTGTTGAATCTATCAAGTGCCGCTGATTATGTGTTTGGAATCTATTGATATTTTTCTATTTTATTCAGTGCTGCTGAATCTTTCAAATGGTAATGAATCTGTCAAATGTTTTGTCATTTTTATCACAGTACTAAAGTATCTAGTAGAACTAATACTGACGTACTAATACTTTTTTAGATCAAGGGCAGTAGATGGTCTTACTATTCTTTTGAAACATGGCCTTGTCACAATCTAGATGAGGCTTGGGGCATTTTGGTTTGCATATGTGGGTCACACAGTCATTGATGTGAGTAGAAAGTATGCACAGAAAAGCAGGATTGATGGTCAGTTTTGCTTGCTCCGATGATCGAGTGTTTCAGAGAAAAGTGACTGATCCCGCACTAAGGTTCTTAGTGCTAAAACAAGAATTGATTCTCGCTGTCCTGCTATTGAATTTTAGAGTCTGTATTGCTGAAGCGGTCACCTTGAAATGCTGTTGAATATGAACTGGGAACTTTTCGTTATTTCACCAAGCATGATGTAATTTAGGCCGTGGGTTCTTTTCTTTCTAGAAGTTCTAGCAATTTTAGCAGGCTTGCCAATCTTTGCAAAGGGGTACCTTTCTAGAAAGTTCATATGAGGTTCAACATCTTGGTATTTTGGTACGTACTATGAAGTACCCAAAAACGTAAGTGACTCAACTTACAACTACTTTGTCTAACTAATGTGAATCTAGACAAAGTTGAGGCCATTAGAATACGAACTGGAGGGAGTAGTATAAACACGGTAGCAGTAAATAAGTCATGTCTTAGTTCTAATAACTGAGATGTGATGAGAGAACAGTCCATGGCAACGTGCCAGTCTAGAGTACCTATAGTACTTACTACTCCATAACTCTAGTCGGCGTGCTCGATGCAGTACGCCCGAGGCCACATTTGGATCTTCTCTAGCACACACTTCACACATTTTTCTCGCCATCTCACCCTCTACATCGATCCTTCCAGGCCACCAACCCTCTCCTCCAAATAAGCCCAACAGTCATACATAGATCCGCCCTTGCCCCCAATCATTCGGATGTGATGGCTGTCGATTCGAGGCACAACCGTTTGATCAACGTCTAGACGAATGTCGGGGACGATGTCTTCAACGAAATAGCTAATCGTTTGGACATTACCAACACCTTCCGGCTGGCCGCATGCTCCAAGGAGCTGTACCTCCAAGTCTCTGGCGGAAAAGGTAGTAGATGCCCCAACGACATCTGCTAGAGTTTGGTCTCCTACAAGGACGTCTACGAGCACAAGATCGCATGCAACTACCGCCGATGTGTCTGCACGGAGCCAGTATGTGAGTTCACCGGAGTTAAGAAAGTTTTCGTCGAGTACCTCATATCTGCCCACTCGATGACAGTGCCCACATACAGCCCCCAAAAATGGGACCCGTCTGTGCCGGTTCGTGCGCCGGGCTTGCTTAGAGCTGAGGTCATCAGCATCGGGAAGGAGGGCAAGTTGTTCATCGCCCAATTGACAGGCATAGCACGGACTTGCTCCTGTCCGTCAGGCCGGTCAGTTCAGCGGTGTGCAAATCACCGCGGTACGAGGTGAGGTTTTGGTCGTGGGTCTTGTTCGGTAGTTTCAATCAGGTTGTAGTAAAGAGGTCACCCGATACAACGATTAGGCCGTCGCCGGCCAACACCACGCAGTAAGTGCTCATGTCTTTTTTGTCCAAGCCACATCTTTACTAGCATACTACTGAACCTGTCGTCGAACAAGATTCACTGGTGAGATATCACATCTTAATCCTCTTGTGATGATCCTACTGTGAGTGTATGTAATGTTGTACTAATTAGCTAGTTTATGTTGGTGGCAGATTCCCTTCGTAATTGGAATTGCCAAAATTAAGGATCCCGAACTTCCTGGTTTGTCCTATGAATTTTACATGTATGATGCTGACCTAGAGGCCGATAGGCGACAATGAAACGAGAGACGCCTCCCAGGCAGGAAATCTAGGGCGCAGCCCGGCCAGCACTTTAACACGCTGAAGCATTCTCATTTTCGAGTACATATGACGGGACATGTAGTGGTTCCTAGCTTTGTGTAAGCTTGTAGTTCTACACTTCTACTAAGTATTTTGTATGGAGTTCAACTACTGCTAACCTATTTTGTAATAATACCTATGTACTTGGACTTATTCAGATCGAGCGGAGAAAGTGCATGGTCATGCTTTCCTTTTGAAACTTGGCTTTGCCACATTGTTGTACATCCATTGAATTTCAATGTCGACATTGCTGAATTTTTCAATTCTTTTGGTCATTTTATGCCACCGTTGAATCAGTCACTTTAAATTGCTGCTGAATCTGTCATGTGCCGCTGAATATGAAACGGACGAGTGCTCGTCACCCTTGTACATGGCCGTATCACAATCTAGATGAGACTTGGGCATTTTGGGTTGCATATGGGGGTCACACAAGCATTGATGTGAGAAGAAGGTACTCAAAGCAAACTTGATCGTCAGTTTTTCTTGCTCCAATGGTCGAGTGTTATTGGTGAAAACGGCAAACTCATTGTGCGACAAGGTTTTTAGAGCTGAAACAAAAACTAGTTCTCTCTGTACTGCTATTTGTAATTCATTGTCTGTATTGCTGAATTCGTCACTTTAGAAATGCTGCTGAATTGGTCAAGTGCTCCTGAATATGAACTTTGAATCTGTTGATAATTTTTTTACCTTATTTTGTTCTGCTGAATTTTGACATGAACAACTGCCAAAAAGAATTATCGCTTTTCCCCCTGTCTCTCTGAGGTCTTTGTTTCGAATCCGGCCGAGCACATCGCAATGCAATTTTTATTAAACAGGAGAAGACATCTAGTACTCCGTAGCTCATTTGGCCCCTCTTTAGCCTAGAACATTTTTATTCGTTCTTTTCGGGGTCAGGGGACTAATACATTGCAAATGTATCTATAATTTTTGATGTTCCGTGCTTGGTTTTATCCACTTTCTTGTGTTTTTTTCCAACTTTGGAGTACTTTTCATATGATTTCTTGGACTAACCTATTAACAAGAGCCACAGTGCCAGCTGCTTGTTTTCTGCTGTTTTTGGTTCCAGGAAAGTCAGAAAATGAATATTCTCAGAATTGGATGGGACAAAAGCCAAAGCGCCTATTTTTCCGGAAGTGATCAAGTGCCAGAATATGAGACAGAGAAGGGCCAGGGAGCCACCACACCACCTGGCCGCGCGGCCAGGCCTGGTCCACGCCAGGGGCTGATGTGGCCGCTCCCGGCACCCCCTCGGCCTCCCCTTCCGACTATAAGTTGCCCTCGGGACGAAAACCCTAAGTACCCGATCAAAAATCCACGAAAGAGTCTGTAGCCGCCATCATCTCCATCCCTAGATCGGGAGGGATCTGAAGCTCTTCCCGACACCCTGCCGAAGAGGGGAATTCACCCTGGAGGCTTTCTTCATCACCATGCAAGCCTCCGGTGTGATGCGTGAGTAGTTCATCCTTGGACTACGGATCCATGTAGTAGCTAGATGGCTGGTTTCTCCTCCTTTGTGCTTTCATGTTTAGATCTTGTGACCTCCGTTCATGATCAAGATCATCCATTTGTAATTCATACATGTTGTGTTTGCGGGGATCCGATGGATATTGAGATGCTATTTCAGACCGATTATTGATTCTATCATGTCTTTGTTATTTGTGATCTTGCATGCTTTCCGTTGTTAGTAGCTATCTTGGCCAAGTAGATGCTAGCAACTCCAAGAGTTAGTATTTATGCTCGATAGTGGGTTCATGCCTCTGGTAATCTGGGGAAGTGACAGAAATCTATAAGGTACTAGATGTGCTGTTGCTACTAGGGAGAAAACAACAATCCTTTGTTTATAGAACAATCATATTGTTTACTTTACACGCAGTTCGTAAAGCAATAATATGTTTCTTGCAACTTAATACTGGAGGGGGTTCGGATGATAACCTGAAGGTGGATTATTAGTCATAGATGCAGTTGGATGGCGGTCTATGTATAATGTTGTAATGCCCAATCAAGTCTCAGAGGAGTCAAGATTATTAGTATATGCATGTATTGCTTTCTAGGTGTTTGTCAATTGCCCCGCTGTAATTTGTTCACCCAGCATGTTATCTATCTTAAGCAGAGCCACCTCTAGTGAACTATGGATCCCGGTCCTCTTTCTTTACATACAATCTACAACTGTTTACTATTTTGTGTTTACTTTCTGCAAACTTTTACTTCATTCCATTCGATACGTTTTATCCTTTGTTTTCCGCAAAACACGGTGAGATTGACAACCTCATCGCAAGTTGGGGACAAAGTTTTGTGGTTGTGTTGTGCAGGTCTCCACGTTGCTGCTAGCACCGGTAGTGCGCCCTGCCAAAGCTCAGGTAGTAAGACCTTTGGGGTGTTTCCTTGATCCTACTGGTTTGATTAAACCTTGGTTTCATAACTGAGGGAAACTTGTTGCTGTGCTCATCATACCTTCCTCTTGGGGTTCCCAACGAGCTCTACATCAACACCACGCACCAATCACTTTTCTGGGCGCCGTGTATTGAGCCATCAAGCGATTTTTTGGCGCCGTTGTCGGGGAGTCAAGGACATCTTCACAAGGGGAGTCCCTCACAACCAATCTCTGTACTTTGTTGTTTTTGTTTTGCTTGGTTTTCTTTTTGCTTTGTTTGCTTGTTTTGTTCTTAAAAAACACAAAAAAAATAGTTTTACTTGTTTGCTTTCTTATTTGAAAACCCAAAAAATGACTACTCTTGAAAACACTAAGTTGTGTGACTTCACTAGCACCAACAACAATGATTTTATGAGGACATCTATTGCTCCACCTGTGGCTGAAAATAATTTCTTTGAGATAAAACCTGCTTTACTCAATCTTGTTATGAGAGAGCAATTTTCTGGTATTGGTAATGAAGATGCTGCTTCCCATCTAAATAACTTTGTTGAACTTTGTGAGATGCAAAAGCATAGGGATATAGATGGTGATATTATTAAACTAAAATTGTTTCCTTTCTCTTTGAGAGGAAAAGCTAAAGAATGGTTGAATTCCTTAACTAGGAATAGTATTGATTCTTGGACTAAGTGCAAATATGCTTTTATTGGAAAATACTATCCTCCTGCTAAGATTATATCCATGAGAAGTGAAATAATGAAGGTTAAACAACTTGATAATGAGCATGTTTCTCAAGCTTGGGAAAGAATGAAATCTTTGGTAAAGAATTGTCCCACTCATGGACTGACTACTTGGATGATCATCCAAACTTTTTATGCAGGATTGAACAATTCTTCAAGGAACCTATTGGATTCAGCTGCTGGAGGTACCTTTATGACCATCACTTTGGGTGCTGCAACAAAACTATTGGGCAATATGATGGTTAATTATTCTGAACGGAGAAAGCTCCACAAGGTAAGAAGGTAAATTCTGTTGAGGAAACCTCCTCCTTGAGTGATAAGATTGATATTATTATGTCTATGCTTGTTAATGGGAAAGCCCATATTGATCCAAATAATGTTCCTTTAGCCTCTTTGGTTGCTCAAGAAGAGCAAGTTGATGTGAACTTCATAAGAAATAACAACTTTGGCAACAATGCTTATGGTAATAATGCTTATAGGAACAATTTTGGTAACAACAATTATAAGCCATATCCTCCCAACAATGGTAATGCTGATGGAAATTCTTACAATGATAATAAGAGTGCTCCCACTGAACTTGAATTTATTCTTAAAGAGTTTATTTGTAAACAAACTGCTTTCAATAAAACTATTGAGGAAAAACTCTCTAATGTTGAAAGAAATATAGCATCTTTGGCTGAAGCTCAATCTTCTTTAAATAAAATGGCTGCTAAACCTGAAACTAATGATAATCCCTTTGAAGCCACTAATGCTATACAAGTAAGAATTGATGAAAATGTTAGACTATTAGCTGAATTACATGGTAAGTGGGAAAGAGAAGATGAAATTGCTAGAAACATTAGTGGTTCCACTATTACCACCACTAGTTTTGAGGCTAGTAATAGTTCTACAAGTTTAGATGATAAATTTGATCTTGATCTTGATGGTTGCAACATCTCTGAAGTTATTAAGTTCCTACAAAAGCTTGCTAAAAGTCCTAATGCTAGTGCTATGAACATGGCTTTAAAAAACACATTACTGATGTTCTCATAAAGATTAAAGAAGAAAAGATGAAACATAAAGATTCTATTCCTATAAAACAAGAAGATGGTTGTGAACCCATCCTTAATATGAAAGTGAATGACTTTGATTTCAAAGCTTTGTGTGATATTGATAGTAGTGTTTCTATTGTGCCTAGAAGGATTTATGATATGCTTGATTTGCCTCCTCTTGAAGATTGTTATTTGAATGTCCCACTTGATGCTAATGCTAAAAAGAAACTCATGGGGAGTCTTAATGATGTTCTTATTATGTTTAACGATTCCTATGTCCCCGTTGATTTCTATGTTTTGGATGTTGAATACAATGCTTCTTGTCCTATTAGTTTGGGAAGACCTTTTCTTAGAACTGTTGGTGCCATCATTGATATGAAAGAAGGCACCATTAAATATAAACTACCACTCAAGAAAGGTATAGAACACTTCCCTAAAAAGAGAGAAAATATTTCTTTTGCTTCTCCTATGAAAACAAAATTTGGTCTTAATGCTTCTTCATTTGAGAACACTTGATTCTTTCTTTGCTTCTTATGCCTAACTTAAAGGCGTTAAAGAAAAGTACTTGTTGGGAGATAACCCGAGAGTTTTAGTTGAGTCTTGGAAGTTATTACCTCTGTAATAACCTCTCCATATCCTTTTTATTTTCTTTTTTTCCAAGAGTAACCTCTAATAAGACTGAAGTAATGATTGGGAAAGTTGCTGTCCCGAAACAGATTTATGTGCTTCACCGTAAAACTTCCTGCGAGAGCTCTGTATGTCGGATTGAGCTGTCAATTTTTTTGCTTCTGCCCCCTATTGGTATCTAAATTTTGTTAGTTCAACACTTTTTGATTTGAGCAACAGAAGGTCTTTGAAAAAGTTCGTCTTTACCTGCTGGTCTGTTTTGACAGATTTCGGCCATTTTCTGCATTTGCTTCTTGTTGGTTCCTTCTTGAGTTCTTTTGGGGAATTGAGCTTTTTGAGGGAAGTGCTACAGTAGCTAGTGTTCTAATGGAAGTTTATTTGGTGTTAGAACTGAACCTTGAGACTTATTTATCTTAAGTGCACTAATGTTGCTAATGAGATTGTGTGAAGTTTTGTATGAAGGAAAATTTTCAGGTGTATGGAAGGAATGAGTAATGAGATGAAGGATGGACTAAAGCTCAAGATTTAGGATGCCACGCGTGTTACCCCAAGAAACATCCAAGAAGTACAAGCATCAAATCTTGGGGGATGCCCAAGGCATCCCCTTCTTCATCAATAAAAATCCCAGGTTTCTTCCAAACGCTTCATTTTTATTGTTTCATGCACAGTTGTGTTTTTCTTGGAGCGTCTTCCTTTTCGTTTTTGTTTTGGTTTTTAGTTTTCTTGGTTTTCTTAGTGTTCTGAATAAGTTGGTTGGACCCCCTCTTTCATACTTTGGTTTGCAAATAGTTTGGTTTGGTTCGGAAAAGAGTAGGAAAGTTCATGCTTATGTGGTACAAAGATCTTGTTTTTGATTGTGGCCTATGCTTTGTCATTCCATGCTTGATTTTGTTTTGGATTTATGCTTAGTATTATTTTCTGTAGCGTGACTTGTTATAAACAATTGGGATTGCTTAATGTGCCTTGGATGAATCATGCGTTGTTTTAGCATATTAAAGCATAGTATAGTAGTATTCTCCTTTGATGCTTTATTTGGGTTGACTTGGCACATGCTCACACCATGTTATGACTATCTCAAGTCACCATAGCCTTTATGATCCTTTAGTTTTCAACTTGTAGTATCACTTTATGCTTTGATCAATGGTGTTTTGTCGCTCTGCATGATTATGGCCATTATTGCTCTCTTAGTTTGTCGCTCCCCATCTTTTGCTAGCCTCCACAACAATGTATGAGTTCCACTCATGCATCGAACTCCCTAAACCAAGTTATTCCAAAGAGTCCACCATACCTACCTACTAGCATATACTATTCCAAGTATATTCATGCTTTTGTTTACCATCCACTTGTTATGAAAAAACTAGTGATTAAATCTCTCACGAACTTGATGGCACACTTTAATTTACTTGCCCTTAATAAACTTGAACCATTGTGTCTTCTATGTTGTATATGCTTGCACTTATTTGTCAGGAATTAGCAGAACCATGCTTTCATGGGGAACGCTTTCAACATTGCACTTGGTACTTGTACCTAGTTGATATCATGCTCTTTTGTATATGGATGTCGTCGGTGTGAAATGAAAGGGGAGCTTGTAAGTCCATAGAGTTATGTATATGTGTTAGAGAAACGCCTGGGCCGCTGGTCTAATCCATGCTGACATGGTGGAAACCTACAGCGTAACCATAATGAGCTGTCTATGAAGCATTCTTCTTATAAAAATAGAGTCCTATGCTGGAAAAAAAAGAGAAAAAGAAAAAAAAGATACTATGAAAAGAGGAAAGAGAGAAAAAAGCACCATATTCCCATGGTAAACAAGAAGAATGCTGAGATGCTCGTTGTCTGCTTGCCTTGTCATTATGATATGGGGATTCTTCCGTATCATCGGGCAAGGGGTACCCCGTTGGCGGTTCTCAATGATACACATGTACTTACGATGACAAGAACTTACCGGTGACTAAACTTGAGTAGTATGAGGAGCGGCCCTCGTATACAAGGGACATGAGATTTCTGACTTATACTTCGGCAAGCATGTACACCATAGCTTGTTCACTTTAACCTTAATCACTTCAAGATGCTTATGATAGGGGCAATGAGAGCTGAAAGCTATGAGTAACATAATTTTTGGAAGCTCTTTATGAGACTTGAATCCCTACTTCCTTTTACAAAAGGCTTTTCTTCCACCATTATATTGAGTCTCCACCTTCTATCTTTATGCACCTACTTTGAGAGCATAGTGGCCATTCTTAGTTCTATGTGCATTGTCCTAAGACTAGTTGATTGATGCATAACTTGTTATTGCGTTTGAAACTATTGTATCTAGTCACTCTTATGAACTTTGAAGGTGTCCTATGCATTTATAATTGCTACTCTATTGAGGGACACGCTAAATACTTTTATACTATGTTTTCTTTATGTGAAACAATCAAACGTCTTGCAAAGCATTGTTATTCATGAATCTTTTGTTTGTGCTTTTTCATGTTGCATGATAGTTTCTTTGCTTATGGCTAGAACTTTGTCTTTCATGTTATAATTGAAGTACTATGATCCCAGCTTTGAACGTTTTGCAAATACTTTAATCAATTCTTTGATGGTGCATGTCACCTCAAAAATTATTTTCTTTTTATCACGTACCTACTCGAGGACGAGCAGGAGTTAAGCTTGGGGATGTTGATACATTGCAAATGTATCAATAATTTTTGATGTTCCATGCTTGGTTTTATCCACTTTCTTGTGTTTTGTTCCAACTTTCGAGTACTTTTCATATGATTTCTTGGACTAACCTATTAACAAGAGCCACAGTGACAACTGCCTGTTTTCTGCTGTTTTTGGTTCCAGGAAAGTCAGAAAATGAATATTCTCGGAATTGGACGAGACAAAAGCCAAAGTGCCTATTTTTCCGGAAGTGATCAAGTGCCAGAATACGAGACGGAGAAGGGCCAGGGAGCCACCACACCACCTGGCCACGCGGCCAGGCCTGGCCCGCGCCAGGGGGTGGTGTGGCTGCTCCCGGCACCCCCTCAGCCTCCCCTTCCGACTATAAGTTGCCCTCGGGAAGAAAACCCTAAGTACCCGATGAAAAATCCACGAAAGAGTCTGTAGCCGCCGTCATCTCCATCCCTAGATCGGGGGGGATCTGAAGCTCTTTTCGGCACCCTGCCGGAGATTGGAATTCACCCTGGAGGATTTCTTCATCACCATGCAAGCCTCCGGTGTGTTGCGTGAGTAGTTCATCCTTGGACTACGGATCCATGTAGTAGCTAGATGGCTGGTTTCTCCTCCTTTGTGCTTTCATGTTTAGATCTTGTGAGCTCCGTTCATGATCAAGATCATCTATTTGTAATTCATACATGTTGTGTTTGCGGGGATCCGATGGATATTGAGATGCTATTTCAGATCGATTATTGATTCTATCATGTCTTTGTTATTTGTGATCTTGCATGCTTTCTGTTGTTAGTAGCTATCTTGTCCAAGTAGATTCTAGCAACTCCAAGAGTTAGTATTTATGCTCGATAGTGGGTTCATGCCTATGGTAATCTGGGCAAGTGACAGAAATCTCTAAGGTACTAGATGTGATGTTGCTACTAGGGAGAAAACAACAATCCTTTGTTCATAGAACAATCGTATTGTTTACTTTACACGCAGTTCGTAAAGCAATAATCTGTTGCTTGCAACTTAATACTAGAGCGGGTTCGGATGATAACCTGAAGGAGGATTATTAGTCATAGATGTAGTTGGATGGCAGTCTATGTATTATGTTGTAATGCCCAATCAAGTCTCAGAGGAGTCAAGATGATTAGTATATGCATGTATTGCTTTCTCGGTGTTTGTTAATTGCCCCGCTGTAATTTGGTCACCCAAGATGTTATCTATCTTAAGGAGAGCCACCTCTAGCGAACTATGGATCCCGGTCCTCTTTCTTTACATACAATCTACAATTGTTTACTGTTTTGTGTTTACTTTCTGCAAACTATTACTTCTTTCCATTCGATACGTTTAATCCTTTGTTTTTCGCAAAATACGGTGAGATTGACAACCTCATCGCAAGTCCGGGACAAAGTTCTGTGGTTGTGTTGTGCAGGTCTCCACGTTGCTACTTGCACCGATAGTGCGCCCTGCCAAAGCTTAGCTAGTAACACCTTTGGGGTGTTTCCTTGCACCTACTGGTTCGATTAAACCTTGGTTTCATAACTGAGGGAAACTTGCTGCTGTGCTCATCATACCTTCCTCTTGGGGTTCCCAACGAGCTCTACATCAACACCACGCACCAGCACTTTTCTGGGCGCCGTGTATTGAGCCATCAGGGACTGCTGACCACAACCAAGTGAAATTTGAGAATGAAGCCCATGGAGCTTGCCCTATGGAGTATAACCCACGTAGAGCAGCCTATGTAGAATAGCCAAACTCTTTTTAATTCAGCCTTTTGGGCATTGCCCCCACCTCTCAAAATAAAAAAAACTCTGCCTACCCATGTTTTTAAGAAAATACTCCATTATGTGGCATTTTATAAATTGAGATGCCAGGCGTGCTTCCCTTTTATATTTTAAAACAGATAAACATAGACACCCAATTTTTTTTTAAGAAGATTAATACATAAATTGTAGTACTAATAAAAGTTTAATGATATTTATTCTATAAATATCTTTGTTGTAGTGGCAACACACTCAGTTTATGTTTATTTGATTTGAAGGTCTTTTGTTCGAATTGTATCTTGGATTTACATTTTTTTATTCTAGCAATATCGCATTACGGAGAGGCTGACATCACGGACCCACCAGCATGCAGCGTCCCTGGAGTTTGTTTTGAGGGTGGGTTCGAAACAAAAGTTTAAATAGTTGTATAGAGAGGCTCGCATCGGGGACCCACCAGACAGAACATACAAGGCTGCATCGGGGACCCACAAGCCAGAACCTACCAGAGAGGCTGACATAAGGGCCCTAGCAGTAAGACCATACACGGCTGCGACGGTGAAAACAGTGGACGCGCCAAAAAAAAGTCCATCATACACACGTTGCACTTACAGAGAAGCTGACATGTCGGACCCAGCAGGCCGAAGCATAGCCCATGAAATTAGCCTATCATCCCCAAGCATAGCCCAATACCTTCTAATTCGGCCTTTTCGTGGTCTTGTGGCCACCGACCATAGCCCATTCAACTTAGTAGTGAGCACATGGAATATAAGCAATGACTAATAGGGCATCCGTCCCGAGTTAGCCCAGAATCTTTTTAATTCGGCCTTTATGAGCATTTTTTGTACTCTGAGGCTGATATCTGGGACCCGAAAAAACAGTCCAAAATACACACGTTTCTTTCAAATTGAGGTTGTCAGCTGGGACCTAGCATAGACACGTTTCCTGCATAATGGTGGTTGACATCTAGGACCCAGCAAGTTGCCAAGGTCAAAATAGCGTACATGGCTAAAAAAAGTCCATGATACGCACGTTTCATTTATAGAGAGGCTGATATGTGGGACCCAGAAGCGCGGCCTTATATAGATGCTGCATCGAGCAACGTAGCCAGTTCGAAACAGGGAGGCGCGAGCGAGCAAAAAGTTCAGCATGTACATATTTCTTTTAATGAGAGGCTGAAATAGGGACCCAACAGCGTGAAATAGGCTGAAATAATGAGGCTGAAAAATGTCCTGTCATCGACTATGATTGAGGAGAGAAGGATAAAAAATTCCAGGCTATGCGTGCCGGAGAGAACAGCGCCGCCCGACGGCATCCCATTCGAAGAGCTGCAGTGGCTCCTACCGGTGCCGATGTCGCACCTGGTCGCTCGTCAACCGTTGGTGTTCACCCTGGAATACTGTCTTCGGATTCACAGGATTCATGAGTGAGATATACACATCTTAATATTTGTTGGAGTACTTGAACTGCTAGAAAGACTTACTACTTGTTCTTAGTAGTTGTTCTTAGGAGTATTTTTATGGAGTTCAACTACTCCTAATGTACTGGTACTTATCGTTTTGAGAGACGTGGTTCCTAGCTTAAGGTAGTTCTGAGTATTTTCTATAGAGTTCTTCCTCTGCTAATCTATTTTGCAATAATAACTAGGTACTGGTGCTTGTTTAGATCGACTGATAAAGTGTAGAATATGGTCTCGCTTTACTTCTGAATCAGGCCTAGCTACATCTATTGAATTTCAATGTGTGTATTGCTGAATCTGTCAATTATTGTGGATGTACTGCTAATTCGGTCAGTTTGAAATGCTACTAAATCTGTCAAGTGCTGCTGAATATGAACTGGGAATTGGTCGATATTTTTTTGGTCATATTCTTTACTGCTGAATCTTTTAAATGCTACTAAATTTATCAAATGTTCTGTTGATACTATTAGTACGTACAATACAATATTTTGTATAACTAACAGTGATGTACGTGTACTTGTTTAGATCAAGTGCAGCAGATTGTCTTGCTTTTCTTTTGGAACTTGGCATTTTATATAACTAATATTGATGTATTGCTACTTGTTTAGACCAAGTGCAGTACATGGCCTTGCTTTTCTTTTGGAACTTGGAATTTTATAGAACTAATACTGATGTACTGCTACTTGTTTAGATCAAGTGCGGTAGATGGTCTTGCTTTTCTTTTGTAACTTGGCCTTGTCATCAACTCATAATCTTGACCAGTGTTTGTCTTGATGTGAGAAGGAGGCATGCACAGAAAAGCAGACTTCATCGTCAGTTTTGCTTGCTCCAATGATTGAGTATATTAGGAGAACATGCCAAACTGAGCTTGGGCCAAGGTTTTTTTAGCTGGAATAAGAATTGATTCTCTCTGTACTGCTATTGAATTTCAAGAAAGCTACCGAATCTCTCAAATATTCCGTCGTTACTATTACTAAACAATTTGTGCAACTAATACTCATGTACTTGTATTGTATTTTACTGTCTGTATTGCTACATTGGTCACTTTTGACATTCTGTTGAATTGGTCAAGTGCTCCCGAATATTAACATCAAATATGTTGATAATTTTTCTACCTTATTCTGTACTACTGAATTTTGACATGAATATCTGCCAAAAAGAATTATCGCTTTTCCCCGCCCTCGCTGAGGTATTTGTTTCTAATCCGGTAGAGCACATCACAATGCAATTTTTATTAACCAGGCGAAGAAATCTAGTACTCCTTCTAATCCAAATTAATGTTCTTACATTTGTCTAGATTCTGACATATCTAGTCATGTTTTAGTGCTAGATACGTCCGATTCTAGCCAAATCCGAGAACATTAATTTGGATCGGAGGGAGTAGCTCATTCGGCCCCTCTTTAGCCTAGAACATTTTAATTTAGTCTTTTAGGGGTCAGGTTCTGCTGACCACAGCCCAGCGAAATTTTAAAAACGAGCCCATGGAGCATAGCCGAGAACATATTAGTTCGGCCTTTTACGGGTCAGCGGACTGCTGAGCACAACCCAGTGAAATTTGGGAATGAAGCCCACGGAGCATATCCTATGGAATATAACCCCGTAGAGCAATAGCAAAATTCTTTTTAATTCGTCCTTTTGGGCATTGCCCCCGACCTCTCATAATTACAAAAATCTGCCTACCCATGTTTTTAAGAAAATACCCTATTATGTGGCATTTTATAAATTGAGATGCTAGGAGCGCTGCCCTTTTATATTTTAAAAGAGATAAACATAGACACACAAAATATTTTAAGAAGACTAATACAGAAGTTGTAGTACTAATAAAAGTTTAATGATATTTTTTCTATAAATATCTTTGTTGTATTTGGCACTCAGTTTACGTTTATTTGATTTGGAGGTCTTTTGTTCGAATCGCATTTGTGTGTGTGTGTGTCTTGGGTTTACATTTTTTTTCTTCTAGCAATATTGCATTACAGAGAGGCTGACATCACGTACCCACTAGCATGCAGTGTCCCTGGAGTTTTTTTTGAGGGTGGGTTCAAAAAAAAGTTTAAATAATTGTACCTAGAGGCTCGCATCGGGGACCCGCCAGACAGAATATACAAGGCCGCATCAGGGACCCACAAGGCAGAACATGCCAGAGAGGCTGACATAAGGGCCTCAGCAGTAAGACCATACACGGCTGCCATGCTGAAAATAGCATACGTGGCAAAAAAAGTCCATCATACACACGTTGCACTTATAGAGAAGGTGACATGTCAGACCTAGCAGGCCCAAGTATAGCCCATGAAATTAGCCTATCAGCCCCAAGCATAGCCCAATACCTTCTAATTCGGCCATTTCATGGTCTTGTGGCCACCGACCGTAGCCTATTCAACTTAGGAGTGAGCCCATGGAATATAAGCCATGACGAATAGGGCATCTGCCCCGAGTTATTCCAGAATATTTTTTATTTGTCCTTTCTAAGCATTTTTTGTACTCTGAGGCTGACATCTGGGACCCGCAAAACAGTCCAACATACACACGTTTTTTTTCAAATAGAGGCTGTCAGCTGGGACCCAGCATAAACATGTTTCCTGCACAGAGGTGGTTGACATCTGGGACCCAGCAAGTTGCCAAGGTCAAAACAGCGGACATGGCCAAAAAAAGTCCATCATACACACGTTCCATTTACAGAGAGGATGATATGTGGGACCCAGCAGCGCGACCTTATACAAATGCTGCATCGAGCAACATAGCCAGTTCGAAACAGGGAGGCGCGGGCTAGAAAAAAGTTCAACATTTACACGTTTCTTTTAATGAGAGGCTGAAATGGGGGACCCAGCAGTGTGATCAAATGGCACATTTGTCGAGCAACGCTATCTAGTTCAGAACAGGGTAGCGCTAGAGAAGAAAAAATTCCATCGTACCTATGATTCTTCTAATGTGAGGCTGACATAAGGGACCCACCAACCTGAATAAACGGCTGATGCATCGAGCAAAGCTATCAAGTTCAGAACACGAAGGCGCTACAGAGGGTAAAAATCCATCATACACACGTTTCTTTTAATGAGAGGATGACATGTGGGGCCCAGCATCATGATTAAACGGTAGATGCATCGAACAGTGCTATCAAGTCCAGAACAGGGTAGCGCGAGCGAACAAAAAAACTCATCATACACATTTATTGTAATGAGAGGATGACATGTGGGCCTCAGGAGGTTGGTTAAACGGTAGATGCATCCAGCAGCGCTATCACCTCAGAACGAGGTAGCGTGAGCGAAGGAAAAAATTCCATCATACACATGTTTCTTCTAATGAGAGGATGACATGTGGGGCCCAGCATCGTGATTAGACGGTAGATGCATTGAGCAGCGCTATCATCTTCGGAACAGGGTAGCGTGAGCGAAGGAAAAAATTCCATCATACACAGGATCCTTCTAATGAGAGGCTGACATGTGGGACCTAGTAGCCTGACTAAACGGAAGATGCCTTGAGCTACGTTATCGAGTTCAAAGCAGGGAGGCGCGACCGAAAAGTATGGTTTGCTAGAGACATAGACGTCTAGGACCCACACGCCTCAAAAGACTTTGGCGAGTCAACATCGTGCGAGGAAACGAAAATCATGCTTCTGCCACGCGCTGCCCGAGCTTCATGCATGTTTTTAGCAGATCCACCGTAGTAGAGGGCCACGAAACCGGAAAAAATAGTTTTCCATCGGCCACGGTCGATCCGAGAATTTCGTCGCGGAAGACGCGCCTTCTACGACGACCGTCGGGCCAATTCGTTGCGGAACGAAACTTTTCTTGTAGTGTGTGTCAAACCATGGTCAGAAAGCATAGTAATATGTTTGAATTCAACCACATGCAATGAACCACCGGTTGGAAAGAGGTTGCATCACCACACCCACTTGAGTGTGTGTGTCCATGTGTATCATTGTGGGTTGGAAAAGAACACATGCAATGACACTCCAATATGGGTCAAACCATGGTCAGAAAGCTCAGGAACACGTTGGAATTCAACTACGACATGCAATGGAGCACCATTTTGAAAGAGGTTGCAGCTCCACACCCACATTGATGTGTGTGGCCATGTGGATCATTGTGGTTTGGAAAATAACACATGCAATGGAACTCCAATATGTGTCAAACCATGGTCAAAAAGCCCAGGAACATGTTGGAATTCAACTGCCACATGCAATGGAGCACTAGTTTTAAAGATGTTGCATCACCACACCCACTTGAGTGTGTGTGTCCGTGTTGATCATTGTAGTTTGAAAAAAAAACACATGCAATGGCACTCCAATATGTGTCAAACCATTGTCAGAAAGCCCAGGAACATGTTGGAATTCAACTACCACATGCAATGGAGCACCAGTTTGAAATAGGTTGCATCACCACACCCACTTGAGTGTGTGTGGCCATGTGGATCACTGAGGTTTGAAAAGAGCACATGCAATGACACTACAATATGTCAAACTATGCTAGAAAGGCCAGGACATGTTGGAAGTTAATTGCCACGTGTAATGGAGCACCATTGTGAAAGAGGTTGCATCACCACACCCACTTGAGTGTGTGTGGCCATGTGGATCGTTGTGGTTTGGAAAAGAACACATGCAATGACTCCAATATGTGTTAAACCATGGTCAAAAAGCCCAGGAACATGTTGGAATTCACCTGCCACCTTCCATTAAGCACCAGTTTGAAAGAGGTTGCATCACTACACCCACTTGAGTGTGTGTGTCCATGTGGATCATTGTAGTTTGGAAAAGAGACATGCAATGACACTCCAATATGTGTCAAACCATGGTCAGAAAAGCCAGGAACATGTTGGAATTCAGCTGCCACATGTAATGGAGCACCATTGTGAAAGATGTTGCATCGCCACAACCATTTGAGTGTGGGTGTCCACTGTGGATAATTGTGGATTGGAAAATAACACATGCAATGGCACTCCGATATGTGTCAAACTATGGTCAGAAAGCCCAGGACCATGTTGGAATTCCACTCCCACATGCAATGGGGCACCAGTTTGAAAGAGGTTGCATCACCACACCCATGTGGATCATTGTGGTATGGAAAAGAACACATGTAATGACACTCCAATATGTCTAAATCCATGGTTACAAATCCTAGGAACATGTTGGAATTCAACTGCCACATGCAATGGAGCACACCAATGTGAACGAGCTGGCATCACCACACCCACCTGAGTGTGTGTTTCCATATGGATCATTATGGTTTGAAAAAGCACACATGCAATGACACTCCAATATGTGTGCAACTATGGTAAGAAAGCCTAGGAGCATGTTCGAATTCAATTGTCACATGCAATGGTGCACCAGTTTGAAAGAGGTTGGATGATCACACCCACTTGAGTGTGTGTGGCCATGTGGATCATTGTAGTTTGGAAAAGAACACATGCAATGGCACTCCAATATTTGTCAAACCATGGTCAAAAAGCCTAGGAACATGTTGGAATTCAATTGTCACAGACAATGGAGCACCAGTTTGAAAGAGGTTGCATCACCACACCCACTTGAGTGTGTGTGGCCATGTGGATCATCGTGGTTTGGAAAATAACACATGCAATGGCACTCCAATATGTCTTAGACCATGGTCAAAAAGCCGAGGAACATGTTGGAATTCAACTTCCACATGCAATAGAGCACCATTGTGAAAGAGGTTGCATCATCACACCCACTTGAGGTATGTGGCCATGTGGATCATTGTGGGTTGGAAAAGAACACATGTAATGGCACTCCAATATGTGTTAAGCCATGGTTAGAAAGCACATGAATATGTTTGAACTCAACCACATGCAATGAAGCGCCGGTTTGAAACAGGTTGCATCACCACACCCACTTGAGTGTGTGTGGCCATGCTTATCATTGTGGGTTGGAGAAGAACACATGCAATGACACTCCAATATATGGCAAACCATTGTCAAAAAGCTCAGGAACACGTTGGAATTCAACTGTCACATGCAATGGAGCACCATTTTGAAAGTGGTTGCATCACCACACCCACTTGGGTGTGTGTGGCCATGTGGATCATTGTGGTTTCGAAAATAACACATGCAATGGCACTCCAATATGTGTCAAACCATGGTTAGAATGGCTAGGAACATGTTGGAATTCAACTACAACATGTAATTGATAAGGGGTAACCTCAAGGGTGGCTCGATCTCCACGGATCTCATGGTCAAATCGATGGGAACGAGAGGGGAAAGGGAGAAGGTAGTGGAAGCGGATTCACACCTCGCGAAGATCATGATGAACATAGGCAAAACTCACATGATACAAGGCCAATTTCTCCCGCCAGCGTCCACCGGTCCGATAGAATCCTCGCAAGGAAAGATCTATCAATGTGCTCTCGTCAATCCCAAGAGGAGAGGGAAGAACACCTTGGAGAGGGTCTTGACAACTTTGCAAATGGACACCGATGCCAAGGCCTTGTAGAACAAATAAGGCACGATGCAAACTCCAACGATGTGGTGATGATAGTCGGTCCCCTTGGTCAAGGGGATGAGGTAAAACTAAAGATTCCACAAGGGGGGTTTTCTTTAGTCTATCATCTTTGCCTAAGGGATACATGAGGGGTGGGGGATCTATTTATAGGCCAGCCACTTACATAGGGGTAGTTTGGGCATAAAACTAGGGTTGCAACATAATAAGGGGTACATGGGCTGTGGCCCAGCAGTTGAGGCGCGCAGGCCCACTCCTGACTGGTAGTACCAGACTTGATGACCGGTAGTACCGCTTAGGGGCGCGGTAGTAGCACAAGCCGGTCCTGGGGCATCCAGAGGCGATGTTGCGGGCTTCAGTCATGGCCGGTACTACCGCTAATGCCAAGCGGTAGTACCGTGGTAGTACCGATGACGGGAGCGGTAGTATCGCTCGCGTCTGTTTTCTTGGGTGACTTGGGATGAGCTTTCGGACTTAGCGGTGTAGATGTAGTAGCGTCCGTAGGACCGGTTGCGTCAGCTCCCCCTTCTAAAAGAGTCGTCCTCGACTCTATATGCTCATCGTGTAGAGGTGGTCGAGAGACATTCTTGATCCTGGGGTTCGCCATGTAGTCGTCCTCGAGAAGCTTGACTTGACAGCACTTCAATGTTCCTTCTCCTTCCATGAAGCCTACAAAGCTCACGACAAAAGCGATGCAACACTCAAAGAGTAGCCAATTCATGAAGATTATAGCATGAGTCCTCAAATAGAAGGAAGTCACCTTATGGTGTAGAGATAGATCTATGAAGGGTATCCATAGGTAACTCTCTACGGTTCGTCTTGTCAATTCTTAGTCCATAGAGGTTGACGCATAAGCAATTGTACATTGGGGATGCTCTCTAGAGGTCTTTTTGTCAATCAAGTGTAGAATAGATGCATGGTGAGTATAGAAGTGGGGAACATGCTTATCATGGCAATCATCAAAATCTCCAAAATTTGAGAAAGCTATGGGGGCCATCTCAATAGAAATCACATGAGAATTAATGTTGCAAGAAAAACAAGTGAAAGAGAATTATTCATCTTATTCGAAGCAACGGGAGAAATTGTAAAACATTCATGACAAAGCATGGTCCGAGATGTACCATTTTTAACATAATTGCAAGAAAACATTGGAAAGAACAATTGTTCAACAAAGTACAAGCAATGATATCATCAACGTAACATTTAGAGCATGGCATGTCTATGGCAACATCATCACAATCAAATAATTTCACATGCTCAACATTATGCAAAGGCAAAGTATCACATGGAAATATGAATGAAGCATATGTGATATCACAAACATCATCCATAGCATGCCAATCATCACAAGTCATCATGTCCACTAGTGGGATCATGGCATCATCAACACCCTTATTTTTACCTTGTTCATACCTCTTCTTGATGTAGCCATGGCGTAGCATCACCTTCATGCACCATGTACATCTTATCGGTCGGAGGCATCATCATCTCCAAGCTTGCCGCTTCTTGATCCATGGAACCTAGCACATCTTGAGAAAACACACTAGAGATAAAGGGTAAGTCGTTTGAAATCAAAATGGCCTCACATGAACTATCAACCACCAGTCTCAACTCACTCGGTGTATCACTCATGCCCTTCAAGTGGAAGAACTCAATCTCACATATTGTGGAGTGACTCATATCACTCGTGTTCTCACTCAAGTGGGAGCATAGAAACGATTCAAAGATGTCCACTAGGCACTATGCAAGTTTTAGCGATTCCCACCAAACCCGCATAGAAACGATTCAAAGATGTCCACTAGGCACTTGCGTGCGGGTGGAAAACGAAGTAATATCATTACACAATAGTCCGTGGTGGAACCCATAGAAGATATATATACAACAATGACTCCATGAGTCGAAAATAAAGATATACAATATAAAGATCCAAATCACCTTGAAAACGATACAACATCCGAGTACGGACAAGATGCAAATGGGGCTAAGAGCCCTGAAAAATAACCAATGGCGTCCATAACCTTGCCCAGTCCAAGATGGAAGGGTAACCCTGCTAACGACGTCGATCTCAAACCTGCTAAAACAAAAGGGGTGCCGACAAAGGGAAAAGGGAAAAGAGAGCGGTCAGCACTGAGGCTAGTACACAACGAGTCTAGAATTCAGTGGCTGTTGCCTACATAGGTATAGTGGACCGAAGCGGCAGCGAAGCATGCACTACACAACCTATATAGACTAGGGTGCTACAAAGTGGTATCAGATCTCAGCAGTTACGATACCCCATTGGTCCAGCTTGTAGGATAACCTAGCTAACTGCCGATGTAGAGTGTCAAAGTTATTTTTAAAATCGGTTGGATAGATGTG
The DNA here is from genome assembly GCA_910589775.1 of Avena eriantha. Taxonomy (NCBI): domain Eukaryota; kingdom Viridiplantae; phylum Streptophyta; class Magnoliopsida; order Poales; family Poaceae; genus Avena; species Avena eriantha. The sequence continues at coordinate 416,805,675 of OU342743.1, forward strand.
ACTAGGTCTGCTTTTACTCCTTACCGCTATGCTATTCTCCTCTTACCTCTGCGTGTTTTGAACCTGTTCTCTTATTGTTTCTTCGAGTCCAGGATTTCTCATGGTTGGGTTTCCGCTGCACCTTCAAGGTTTTGCTTGCCCTTTTATAACGGTGTTGTTACAATCATCAATCTGCATCTCGTTTGTTGTACCCTTCATCCAATCTTTTGACCTTGCAATCTCTATATGTATGTGCACCTTGACGAATATCCGTATCATTGAAAAACATATGATAATGACGAGCATTGGTTAATTTGGAGTATACCTTGAGCATGTGTTGTTCATGCCAATGGAACCATCACGGAACCTAGTCATCATGTATTTTCATATGATTTTTTGTATATTTTGGTGGTTTCTAAAGAGAAGACAACATCTACACCACAAGAGCCTACATCGATCCTTTGTTTCGGAATATCGCTTATAAAGATCTTCGTCTAAATTCCGAGAGTTGGTTGCACGATTCTGTTGGTCATGTACAGAGTAATGCTTTGAGTGCGGAATGGAGTAGCTACCATACCACTACTCTTATCATTCACTTTTGTACGTTGAATGGAGGATCAATGCGATTTTACTCCTTCCATTGAAGTTAAAGGTGGCCATACCTTTTGAGACCTTTAACTTCGTCTTTTGTTTATCCAAAGCGTTCCCTCAATGAACAGGAACAACGACCCCTTGTTGGTGGTGTTACCGATTTTCAAGATGGAGCAAGAAGTATTGTCAGTGGTGTTGCGAGGATCTACGTGAAGCAAGCATATTCAGACCGTCGACCTTCTTCCTCGTACAATTAGGTGGATCTCGAGGGCGAGATCCATTGTTAGTGGTGTCGAATTGTAGCACCCTAGGTAATACCACTACTATAAAATCACTTGTTGTTTTTATTTTGTGCATCATCATAATTACGTGCTCATGTAATCATGACACATTACATTTGAGCATCTTCATATGTGCATGCATATGTTGCCTACAACTATTTTACAAAACCAACCTTTGTTTTCTAATACCCCTGTCTTCATTTCAAATCAAACCCTGTTCATGTCGGATCTTTAATTTGTCTAAAACATATTTGCAACTATTTTGTTTTAAACAAAATAAAATAAATATATAATAATACAAAACCTATTTTTAAAACCCACTGGGGAGGCAGCCTAGCCATATAGGCCAAGCTACCTACTTCCCGGCAGGCCAGATCCAAATCCAAACACTAGACTAAAATAGATCTAAACTAACCCCAATTCCCTTGGCCCTAACTCAACCCCCACACCACACCTAATCCTACCCGTAGCAGCCTCCCGCACGTACCCCGCACGGCCAGCAGTAGCACAACGCGTGCCGCACATAACCCCTAGCATGCTATGCGTCGACCCAGCCCCACATGTGAACCGCGTCGCCCCGCTCCTCACCTGGCCTCACCACCTACCGCTACCGACAACCCGGCGACCGTGCCCACCAGCGCATGGGATGCCACTCTATTTCCAATGAGATCGATCCCCTGATCCCATCGCGAGCCGCCCTCACTCGTCTCTCTCCTATCATCGCTCGCGAGCCAGCAAGCCGCCTTCCTCCTCGTGAGCTATAACACCCCAGCATTAGAGCCTAGAAATAAGCTGAGATGAGGTGTGTGCAATGCATTCATGCATAGAAAATCTGGATAATTTTCGCGCTTTTAAATAAAAACTTGTCAAAATAATTGAAGCTTCTCTTAACTTGGTGGAACTGAAGTAGATCATCAAGTTGACTGCGATAAGTTTCAATATGACCTTTGCTAAAACCTTATTTGGGTAATCGATGTGGACATCCCTACGGTTACACCTACCCCAATTGCTACTGATGATGTTCCAGCTGCTACAAAGAAAAATCAATCCAATGAGATAAGGATTGGACCAATTACAAGAGCTTATGCTAAGCTACTAGAACAACGGGTGAACCTATTTCTTAATGAACCTGATGTTTTAGTTAATGATAATTTTATACTACCTAAGTCTTTGAATTATTGCATGATCAGGTACTTGGGAGAAGAAGGCGTAGCACGAAGCGAGGAGCTAATGGAACATGGCATGCTGATCAATGAAGAATGCGCGAGGGAGGAGAGGGATGGAGTGCAAGGAACTGTCCAAGATGAAGATCAAAAAGTGGAGGAAGTTCTCTGCCGCGGCAGAGAAAAGCACCAGTTTTCTGCCACGGCAGGCTATCGCGGCAGGAATACCGGACCAATCTCGGCCACGGCATGTTACCTCGACAGACAAACCGAACCAAACTCTGCCACGGCAGAGTCCTGAGGCCGAACCCCTTATGGGTCGGTTTGTACCCTAGTTGGGTGGGACCAACTCAGTCACCCCCTTAGCCGCCACACCCCCAGACTCTTAAATAGAGGGGGCGCACTAGTTTTAGGGTTTAGACCACGTTAAAATATGTTGGAGTTGTTTCTTTCATATAACCACTGGAATTACTTGTGATTGATTTTACCAACTGCAATTGAGTGTGATCTGTTGTTCCACTAGGAATTAGTAGATTGGAAACTACTGTTCGTGGTCGACGGCTACGTGTGCAAGAGTGTGATGTTGTGAATATCCCATAGGGTTCAAGAGCCGTTGCATTGGCATCAGGGTTCGAGCGGTAGAGTTCATAGCTACAGGCTAGTTATCTATCATCCACCATCATCATCGACAAGTGCTTGATGAGAAGATCGGGCCACCCCATATCATCTTGGTATCAGATTTCCTCGTTGCCTCGATAAGCATACACAAATCCATATGTAGATTAGTTTGTGTTTTTTATCCTATATAGAAAAAGGCCCACAAAAAGAGTTAGCCTAGATTACATCGTATTCGAGTAATACTTGTTGGTCGTGTTCCTCTTTTAATCTAGATCTAGATCTGTTCATCATTTTTCTTCTTGTTCTAGTCGAATCCACCTTAGTTTTCCGCCGCCATAGTCAGATCCGATCTTCGCAAGGAGCCCTAGTTCTTTACTCTTGGACGAGTCGGTTTGCAATTAAAAAAAATTCTTACCAGCTTCTGTCGCGGCACGGAATCACTCCATTTTTCTGCCATGACACCGACTCTGTCCCGGTTCGGACTCCTTCCGTGGCACGGTTTGGCTCTGCCGCGCGTTCGCCTCTGCTGCCTCTTCTGCCGCGGCATGATTTTGCGTCGTTTCTCTGCCGCACGCTACCTGTTCTGGCACTGCTCTGCCATGGCACACTTTTGTGCGTTTTCTCTACTATGGTAGGAATTATTTCTGCCACGATACGTTTTCAGCTATTTTTCTGCCACGGCAGCAATTCTTACAAAATGTGAAATTTGCACTTTCCCTGAACTTTAGCCACAGCCTTTCTATTTCATACGTGTAGGAACTTGCCCATTGAGACCAGTTTCCACTCCTACAGGCTGCTCCTAGGTTTTTGGTGCTCTACTTTGTAATTTGGCACTGTGTGATATATATTCAAAACAAAGAGAAAAAGAAAAATAGCAAAAGAAAAAGCAACACGAGCAAGAAGCTATACAAAAGAAAAAAAGAGAAAAAAAGAATTTGAGCAAAGAGGCCTAGTGATATCTTTGTGCACTTGTAGATTGAGCAATCTTCTGCCTGTTTACTTTGAGCTTTGCTAGTGTCTCTCGAGAGTAGTGCAACGCCCTTCATAGTTGCATTGCCACGTTTTTCTCCACGTGTGTGTTTCTTGGGTTTTTGTACGATCAGCACTAGGACTTGTTTGCGGTGTACTTAGGATACCATACCTATAGCTCCACCATAAATAACCTATGTGCTCTGTGATCGTTCTATATACCTTTGATATTCAATTCATCACATCAGTGCATAAGTCTTTGATTACGTTTGGTAAAGCATCTCTAGTCACTTTGGAACGGTAAGATCTACTTTCTTGTCAGTTGTGAGTAAGTTGTGAGAGTTTTCCACCAAACAGATTTTGATTTTTGCATTAACGTACTAATCATGTCTACTAGTGATGATGATGTTGTTTCACAGAAAAAGCAGGTTGAGGAGCTTGTTAATTGGCGCGAGACTATTGATGGGAATATCAAGGACATGCAAGAGGCAGTCGATCAGAATACTACGCAATCCATAATATTCAAACTCAAGTGACAACAATCAATGTCAATGTTGCCACCTTGCAGCGTTCGATTGAGGCTCTTATAACGGCAATTCAGCAAGGACACGAACACCAACCTGATGATGTGTTCGAGGATCTTGATGAGGGTAGTGTGGCCAATGCTGCTCCACATCGTGGCAGGGGACGTGCCAATCCCCCTGCACCTATTGTTGCTCCTCTTTATGGACGTGGATATGCCCCTTTGGGACGTGCACAGCGTGTTCCGAACCAAGATGATGATGATTTGGGCAAACCCAAGTTTTAAATTCCCTCTTTCAATGGTTCACTTGATCCTGAGGATTATCTTCCTCGGGAATTGAAGATTGAGAAGCTCTAGCGTTTATTTGATTATCCAGAAGACAAGAAGGTCAAGCTTGCAGCGTCAGAGTTTGATGGATATGGTTTGCATTGGTGGGATGCAATTGTGCAAATAGAAGGAACGACAATCAACTTCCTATAATGGATTGGCGTGAGATGAAGGGCATTATGAAGGATTGTTTTGTCCCCACCAATTACTTGCAATCAGTTTTTGATAAGTTGACACAGTTGAGGCAAGGAACCATGTCAGTTGATGAGTACTACATGGAGATGGAGATGCTTATGCAACGTGCTAACGTTTGTGAGCCCCTTGAGATGACTATGCAGCGTTTTCTCAACAATTTGAAGCTTCAAATCAAGAGCATTGTTTGTTATCACAAGTACGACACTATGAATGAGATATGGCACCATGCTAGAGAGGTCGAGTCACAGCTAGCTGAGGAGGCTAAGTGACATCCAGGTTTACGTCTACTAGCCGTTTTGTGGCCATATCTACACAGCCTACTATGGCGCCACCTACACCTGATGCTAGCCATCCTACACCATCGGCCAAACACCTACATCTAGGTTTGGTTCCAATGCTCGGAAGCCTGCTTCTCCTGCTACTAGCTTGGCTTCTAATATGTCAACTACGCGTACTCACAAGGTGTTGTGCCATCCTTGTGGAGGTATAGCACACTACAAGAAAGATTGTCCCAACAGCAAGGTGATGTTTGTCAACGAACATGGTGAGTTAGAGAGTGGAGATTAAGTTGATGACGATGATGATTATGATGGTGATAAAGGTACTGATGCTTATCCTGAGCATGCTCCTACCATTGTCGTATCTCCATGCATACTTAGTGTGCAACCTATTGATGAATCTCAGTGTTGCAACTTGTTCCAAACAAAAGCTCTCGTTGGACGTAACAAAGCTTGCAAGGTAATTATTAATGGAGGTAGCTGTAGAAATCTTGGAAATAAGGAGTTATGTGCCAAGCTGAATTTGACTTATTTACCTCATCCCAAGCCATACTACATACAATGGTTGATCATAAATGTTGAGATGAAGGTAAATCATATGGTATGTGTGAATTTTCAAATAGGGCCGTACAAGGATTCTATTGACTTTGTTGTGGTTCCTATGACTTTTTGCCATCTTCTATAGGGTCGGCTTTGGCTTTATGATCACCATGTGCAACACAATGGCCGAGCCAATACATATCACTTGGACTTCAAAGGAAAGAAGATTACTATGCAGCCAATGAGCCCACAAGACATTGTGAATGATTCTCATTAGAAGATAGAAGTGAATTTGAAGAAAGATCCTATAGCTCGGCGAGATTGTGTGATAGATATACCTGATGTAATTGAGCCTAAATCGAGTGATATAACAAAAAGTGAGAGAGTGCCTAATTTACTTATATTAGCCACCAAAGAGGATATCGGAGAATTTCGTGAGGATCCTACAGCCATGCCGCTTGTGCTCATGTATAATGGCGAGGTATTGGTTTCTAACAACATGACCCCTATTTCTCTTGGTGTCTCTTCTATTTTGCAGGTTTTGGGGATGTGTTTCCAGAAGATGTACCTGTAGGATTGCCTCCATTGTGTGGCATTGAGCACCAAATTGACTTGATCCCTGACACCACTCTTCCCAATCGTGCACCCTATAGGACCAATCCCGAAGAAACAAAGGAGATACATAAACAAGTATAGGCGTTGCTAGATAAAGGGTACATTCATGTCTCTCTTAGACCTTGTGTTGTTCCTATTATTTTAGTGCCTAAGAAAGATGGTACATGGCGCATGTGTGTAGATTGTGGAGCTATTGATAACATCACTTTACGATATCGTCATCCTATTCCATGCTTAGAGGATATGCTAGATGAATTGAGTGGTGCTGCTATTTTCTCTAAGATTGATTTGCATAGTGCTTATCATAAAATTAGGATGAAAGAAGGGGGTGAGTGGAAAACTGCTTTCAAAACAAAATTTGGTTTGTATGAGTGGTTAGTTATATCGTTTGGTCTTACTAATGTACCTAGTACTTTCATGAGATTAATGAATCATGTTTTGAGAGATTTTATTGGTCGTTTTGTGGTTGTTTACTTTGATGATATACTTATCTATAGCCACAACAAAACTAAACATTATGATCATATCCGACAAGTTTTGCAAGTGTTGCGTGATAATAAACTGTATGCTAATCTTGAGAAGTGCACATTTGCAAAAGATAAGGTCATATTTCTTGGATTTGTTGTTTCTAAGCACGTGGTAGAAGTAGATAAATCTAAAATTGAATCAATTTAGAATTGTCCTACTCCCATGAATGTAAGTCAAGTGCATAGTTTCCACGGCTTAGCTGGTTTCTATAGGAGCTTTTGTGAAAGATTTTAGCACCATTGCTGCACCATTGAATGATTTGACAAAGAAAGGTGTTCCTTTTGTTGGGGGCGTGGCCCAATATATTGCATTTGATACATTGAAACGTTTGCTTACTTCTGCACCATTACTTGCATTACCTGATTTTTCGAAGCAATTTGAAGTTGAATGTGATGCTAGTGGTATAGGCATTGGTGGCATTTTGATGCAAGAGGGTCGCCCTATAGCATACTTTTCTAAAAAACTTACTGGTGCTAGATTAAATTATCCTATTTATGATAAAGAATTGTATGCACTTGTTAGAGTACTTGAAGTTTGGCAACATTATTTGTTTCCAAAACAATTTATCATACATTCTGATCATGAAGCATTGAAATATTTGAAAGCTCAATCAAACTTGCATAGAGGATTAGCTAAACGGGTTGAGTTTATTGAGTCTTTTCCTTACATCGTTAAGTATAAGAAGGGAAAAGAGAATGTTGTTGATGATGCTTTATCTAGGAAGAACATGCTATTAACCAATCTTGATGTTAAAATTCCTGGATTAGAAGCTATTTCTGCACTTTATGCAACTGACCATGATTTTGCTGAACCATATCGTTTGTGTGCTCTTAGAAACGCATGGGATATGTATCATATACATGATGGATATTTGTTTCGAGCTAACAAACTATGTATTCTAGAATCATCGTTGCGTTTGTTTTTAGTGCAGGAATCATATGCTGGTGGTTTGATGGGTCACTTTGGGCATGAGATGACGTTGGTCATGCTTGCTGATCATTTTTACTGGACCAAGATGAGGCGTGATGTCTACATATTTGTGAGACGATGTATTACATGCCACAAGTCGAAATCCAAGTTGAAGCCTCATGGTTTGTATACACCTCTCTCTGCACCTACTACTCCATGGGAAGACTTTAGTATGGATTTTGTGCTAGGTATACCTAAAAATCAGAGAGGTCATGATTCTATATTTTTGGTAGTGGATAGGTTCTCTAAGATGGCTCATTTTATTGCCTGCCACAAAAGCGACGATGCGTCGCATGTAGCTAACCTGTTTTTCAGGAACATTGTGAGATTACATGGAGTACCAAAGACGATTGTTTCTGACCGTGATGTGAAGTTCATGAGCTACTTTTGGAAGACCTTATGGGGGAAGCTGGGAACAAAGTTGCTATTCAGTACTACATGTCATCCCCAAACAGATGGCCAAACGGAGGTGCTAAATCGAACATTGTCACAGTTGCTAAGGACTATGATAAAGAAGAATCTGCGGGAGTGGGAAGAGTGTTTGCCACATGTTGAGTTTGCATACAAAAAAGCAGTGCATTCAACTACTTAGCTTTCTACTTTTGAGGTGGTGTATGGCTTCAAGCCATTGATGCCACTTGATTTGTTGCCTTTGCCATTACATGAGAGACTTGATATGGAGGCATCAAAACGTGTTGAGTATGTGAAGAAGATTCATGGGAAGCCTCGAGAGGCTATTGAGAAGAAAGGTAAGAACATTGCTGCAGCAAGGAATCAAGCAAGGAAGCAATTGTTGTTCAAGCCTGGTGACATGGTATGGGTGCATCTACGCAAAGACAGATTTCCCCTACTTTGCAAGTCCAAGTTGAGGCCACATGGTGCTAGTCCTTACAAGGTGTTAGACAAAATTAATGATAATTCCTACTCGGTTGATATACCTATTGAGGAGTTTGGTGGAATTAGCAACAACTTCAACGTTTGCTGATTTGTCACCATATGCTGGAGAAGACCTTGGAGTGTCAAGGTCAACGCCTTTTGAAGGCGGGGGGAGATGATGAGGACATCCCTACAGTTACACCTACCCCAATTGCTACTGATGATGTTCTAGCTGTTGCAAAGAAAGATCAATCTAATGATATAACGATTGGACCAATTACAAGAGCTCGTGCTAAGCTACTAGAACAACAGGTGAACTTGTTTCTTAATGAACCTGATGTTTTAGTTAATGTGAATTTTATACTACCTAAGTCTTTGAATTATTGCATGATCAGGTACTTGGGAGAAGAAGGAGTAGTAAGGAGAGAGGAGCTAATGGAACATGGCATGTTGATGATGGAAGAATGCATGAGGGAGGAGAGGGAGGAAGTGTTGAGGGCAAACCTCTAGGGTGGCCCGATCTTTCACGAATCCCACTCAAATTGAGGATGGAGTGCGGGGGGAGCAGGGGGAATGAACACGACGAACTCACGCATGAAGAACGCGATGAACACACACATGCAAAACCACGATACACACTAATAGCTCACGCCGGCGGTGACCGGTCCAGTGCAATCCCTAGGATCAGCGTCGGGCGGAGGACTCTCTCTCGAACCGGCATGACGAGATGGGAGACTCGGTGAGATCTTGATTTCTTGGAAAAGGGACACCGATGCCAAGACCTTGTATAACGCGTAGGCACGATGCAAACTCCAACTAGGTTTGGGATATTTGGTGCTCCTTTGTCAAAGGAGCATGAGGCAAGAACTAGATAGATCCACAAGGGGTTTCCACTAATTCCAAATATCATGCCTCGGGTTTACAATGGAGGTGGGGGACTATATAGGCCAACCACAAGTTTAGGGGTAATTCAGGCATTAAAGTAGAGTTATGGGCGAACTAGAGGGGTACATGGGCCACAGAGCCCAGCTAAGGCTCACATTCCCATCTTTAGGCCGAATAGTCCGGGTCGAGTTGACCGAACAGTCCGGGGTGGCCGGACACTCTGGGTAGTGTTCGGGTAGTGTCTGAACTGGCATACAGAATGGTCGAGCCCAGACGGGGCTGGGGTAGGCCGGACACTCCGGCTGAGTCATGCCGGACACTCCAGCTGGATTCGGGTGGACACTCCGGCTTTGGCAGCTCCAGGACAGGTGCAGCTACAGCGCTCGTGGGTCGACGCGGCGGGGGTTTGTACCTGATGATGCATAGTGTAGTGGTATGAAGTAGCAAGCCGTCCAAGTGTATGTCAAAGTCATATGATGAGAGGAGTGAATTCACCTTAGCTTGAAGAAGTTTAGCTCGTGCACGGGTCATCGGTCCACTTGGGGGATGTGGTGGTGGAGATGTAGGAGCGTCCATAGGACGGGCTGCATCAGCTCCCCCTTGGGAGAGAGTCGTCCTGGACTCTTCATGGTTGTGATCTTGAACATCTCCATGGTAGGGTGAGAGATCCTTGACGTTGAATGTATTGCTTGCAAGGTACTTGGATGTCGGTATGTCGATGATGTAGGCGTTGTTGTTGATTCGTTTGAGGACCTTGAAGGGGCCATCTCGTCTTGGCTTGAGCTTGGCATAGCGTTCCTTGGGGGAGCGGTCTTTGCTTAGGTGTATCCACACAAGATCACCTTCTTCAAATATCATCTCCTTCTTGTCCTTGTTTAACCTTGAAGCTTGGTGAAGGACTTGTTGCTCGATAGTAGCTCTTGTTTCTTCATGCAGTTTCTTCATAGCTTGTGCGCGCTTCTCGACGTCCATGTTGGTGCGCTCATGAAGAGCTAGTGGTAGGATGTCGAGCGCGATGAGGGGCTCGTAACCATAGACAATCATGAAGGGACTCATCTTGGTTGTTGAGTGCTTGGCTCGGTTGTAGGCGAACTCGGCGTGGGGAATGCATTCCTCCCAATCCTTCAAGTTCTTCTTGATCAACACACGTAGAAGAGTTCCGAGGCTTCGGTTGACAACCTCGGTTTGTCCATCGGTTTGAGGATGCGACGCGGATGAAAAGAGGAGCTTGACGCCGAGCTTGGCCATGAGGATCTTCCATAAGTATGTCATGAATTTGACATCGTGGTTGGAGACAATTTTTCATGGAACATCGTGAAGACGGATGATTTCCCTAAAAAACAAATTGGGAACATGTGAAGCATCATTGGTCTTATGGCACGGTATGAAGTGTGCCATTTTGGAAAAGCGATCCACGACAACAAAGATAGAATCATGACCAGGCTTAGATCTAGGCAATCCTAACACAAAATCCATGCTAATGTCGGACCAAGGTGTATGAGGAATAGGCAATGGCATATAAAGACCATAAGGGTTACCTTGCAACTTAGCTTGAACACATGTCGTGCATCGTTGAACGTAGCGCTCCATGTCGCACTTCATCTTGGGCCAAAAGTAGTGAGTGGAGAGCATGTCCAATGTCTTGTCACGGCCAAAGTGACCCATAAGGCCTCCACCATGAGATTCTTGGAGAAGCAAAAGTTGGAGCGACGATTTCAGAATGCAAAGCTTGTTTTGTTTAAAGAGAAAACCCTTATGCAAATAGAAATCATCAACTCCTTTGTCAGTGGAGCACTTTGCGAAAATTGGTTCAAAGAATGGGTCGGAAGCATACAAAGATTTTATTTCCTCAAGACCCAACACGTTGATTTCAAGTCTCGTAAGAAGGCTTGTATGCTTGCAAGACAAAGCATCCGCAACTACATTATCTTTGCCCTTCTTATACTTGACAATGTACGGAAAAGACTCCATGAACTCGACCCACTTAGTGTGTCTCTTACTCAAGTTGGCTTGGCCTTTGAGATATTTCAACGACTCATGGTCAGAATGTATGATAAATACGTTGGGCCATAGGTAGTGTTGCCAAACTTGAAGAACACCAACTAAGGCAAAAAGCTCTTTGTCATAAATTGGATAATTAAGGCGAGCACCATCAAGTTTCTCGCTATGGTAGGCTATAGGATGTCCGTTTTGCATAAGGACTCCTCCAATGCCAATACCACTAGCATCACAGTCTATCTCAAATGTTTTTGTGAAATCCGGTAACTCAAGGAGAGGTGCTTCGGTGAGCCTCTTTTTAAGTTCATCAAAAGATTTTTTTTGTGCTTTGCCCCAAACGAAGGTGACATTATTTTTCGTCAACTCGTTTAGAGGACAAGCAATGGTAGAAAAGTCTTTCACAATGCGACGATAGAAACCGGCCAACCCATGAAAACTTCGGAGTCCACTCAGATTTGTTGGGATGGGCCAATCTCGTATGTCCTTTACCTTGGAAACATCAACTTCAATTCCCTTCGAAGAAACGACAAATCCAAGAAAAATCAACTTGTCTTTAGCAAAAGTACACTTGGGAAGATTAGCATAAAGATTTTCATGTCGAAGGATTTGCAAAACTTCCTTGACATGTGTTATATGGTCCTCAAGTGATTTGTTATAAACAAGAATATCATCGAAATAGACAACAACACGTTTTCCAATGAGAGAAAGCAAGATATGATTCATGAGGCGCATGAAGGTGGATGGGGCATTAGATAAACCAAAGGGCATAACCAACCATTCATAGAGACCAAGTTTGGTCTTGAAGGAAGTTTTCCACTCATCACCTTCAGCCATGCATATTTGATGGTAACCACTACGAAGATCAATTTTCGAAAAAATAGTGGCTCCACACAATTCATCAAGCATGTCATCGAGACGTGGTATGGGATGTCGATAACACACGGTGATAGCATTGATTGGACAGCTGTCCATGCATAACCGTAACATATCATCTTTTTTGGAACAAGTATCACGGGTACGGCACTTGGACTAGTGCTAACTTGGATCAAACCTTTGGAGACGAGTTGGTTGATTTGACGTTCAATCTCCTTTGTATCCTCCGGGTGCGTGCGGTAAGCGGCACCGTTGGGAAGTGGTGCACCTGGTATGAGGTCAATGCGATGTTCGATGCCGCGAAGAGGAGGTATTCCATGTGGAAGCTCTTCGGGGAACACATCCTTGAATTCCTACAAAACAATCATCAAAGATGGAGGAACATTGGTTAATTCAATAGTTCCTTGCGCTAGTCGCTTCCAAAGGAGGACATAGTGCAAGATGGATGGGTTGTTCCAAACATCTCCCATCTCACTTTTGGTGGCAAGGAGAACACTCTTAGTTTTTCTACTTGACTTTGGTTTGTGGCTCTCACTCACTATGAGGTGGTTCTCTCTCTCACCGCTCTTCTCACAAGTAGGTGTTGTGCTTTGCGCCCTTGCTAAAGCCTTTGCATTGTGCGCAATTATTTGGCTAGGAGTCATTGGTTGCAAAACACATGTTTTGTTGAGCCATTTGAAGGTGTATACATGGTGCGACCATCATGTTGAGCAGCCTTGTCAAATTGCCACGGTCGACCAAGAAGCATGTGGCAAACTGTCATAGGAACCACATCACACTCCACCATTTCTTTGTAAGGACCAATGGAAAAGGAGACCGATACGGTATGCTTGATCTTCACGAACCCTTGGTCACTTAGCCATTGCACGTGGTAGGGGTGCTTGTGCGGATGGAGGGTGAGGTTGATCTTCTCACACAACTCGATGCTAGCAAGGTTGTGGCAACTCCCTCTGTCAATGATCACCTTGATATATTTTCCATTGATGTCGGCTCGTGTTTGGAAGATATTGGAGCGTTGGTCTTCATGCTTTTGTGCTTGAGTGGTCAAGATCCTTGTGACGACAAGCGATGTACTTGCGTCATGTTCACACATGAGGAGTTCTTGGTCATCTTCCAATCGTTGTCTTGCCATTGCTTCCTTGACTCGGGCATCAAATTCATCTTCACTCACGTACTCTTGTTTCCACATTCGGCCGAATTGTGTCCTTTACCTCCACAATTGTAGCATTCACCATTGAAAGGTGTATCACTCTTTGCTTGTTTGCCACTTGGGGGCATTTTTCCTTGAGGAAGTGTGGGCTTGAAAGTTGTTGGTGTTGTGGTTGAAGCTTGCTTGTAGGTGAAGTATGTCTTGGGCTTGTTGTACTTGATATCCTCTTGCACTTGACGTTCAGCCTTTGTTGCGATGTGCACAAGCTCAACCATGGTGTTGTATGTTTGGAACTCGACGATGCGCTTGATTGGGTGATTCAAGCCAATAAGGAAACGTGCCATAGTTTTCTCCATGCGCTCATCAATGTTGGCGCGAATCAAGTTGAGTTCCATTTCCTTGAAGTACTCTTCCATGGTCTTTGTCCCTTGACGAAGCGATTGAAGGTTGTTGAAGAGGTAGCGCGTGTAGTGCGCGGGGACGAACCGGGATCTCATTTGAGCCTTCATGTCATGCCAAGTTGTGATTGGCGGTTCTTGTCTTACATCACGAGCAACTTGAACTTGTTCCCACCAAAGGTTGGCGTAATCATCAAACTCAAGTGAAGCCATGGCGACCATCTTCTCATTGCTATAATTGCGCATGCGAAAGATCTTGTCGACTTTCAGTGCCGACGAGAGGTATTCTTCAGGGTCATTGGATCCGTTGAACTTGGGCATTGTGAGCTTGAGCTTGCCAAATGTTTCTTCCTCATTGCGGTCATGTTAGCGATTGTTGCCATGCTGATGATGGTCTTCATCTTCCATGCGATCATTGTGACGACCTTGTTGATGATCTTGTGGCTGAGGAGGTGGAACTTGGTTCTGGGGAACTTATTGCGAAGCTTGCTCTTACTCTTGGCGCGGTTTTTGACATGGTTGAGGCGCTTGGGCCTCATGGTGGCGAGGGTGTGGAGCCTCTTGACGCGGTTGACGACGAAGGGGAGGCTCTATCCTTGGTTGGTGATGTTGGTTAGGCACATGGGCCTCATGGCAAAGTTCATGGTCGTGAGCCTCTTGATGTGGTGGGCGTCACTCAACTTGTACCACTTGACACTCCATGTTTTGTTGTGGTGGAGGAGGTGCCTCGTGATGATCATGGTGTCGGTGCGGACGTTCAGTGCGATGATGACGAGGAGGAGGATCTTGGAGAGCTTCACATCGATGACGAGCTCGGTTCTCCAAATTGGAGTCATCACTTGTTATGTCAAGTATGTGTCGCGGTCGATGGTGGTAGACTTGCGGTTGCACTTGTGGTCCTTCTTGTGGTTGCTCTTGTTGGATCACTAATGCCCTTGCATGATGACGGTGTGCTTCTTGCCTTGCTCTTGGCCTTGAAGAGAAATCACCATCATAGCTTGATCTTGCAGCGTGCCGTGGGGAAGGTGCATAGTTCGAAGAACTTCCATCTTCAACCACGGGGGCATCATTGCATCTTGGAGCACTTGGATGTAGATCTTGTTGAAGAGGTGCATGACGATGGGAAGAACTCGAAGAGCTTGCAGCACGGGAACGTGGTCTTGCCATTCCGTCAATGAGGCGTCGCAGATTGTCAGTTGTTTCGGTGACGGAGCGTTGGAGCGCTTCATTTTGGTGGCCGAAGTTGTGATGCATTGCATGCATTTGTCATTCGAGGCCGTCGAGCAGTTGTCGATGTTCTTGAACTCAGCTTGCGTCTCGCCAAATTGTTCATCTTGTCGCGTATCAAGGGCTTGGCAACATTCACAGAACTCTTGTCGAATCATGAAGTGACTTGCGCGCGTCATGTACGGTCCTTGATCTTTTCCTTGGGGAGGTGGTTGGCTCGACTCACCGTGCCTATACATGATGCAAAACACACAAGTATTGTATATGGAAGTGGAATATGGTGGTGTTAGCCTTGTACCTCACCTTAGGGATTGGACCAAACTAGAAACCACAAGTGAGAGCTATAAGAGTGCAAACTGGAATTGCAAAGAAAAGTCACACTAAAGAAAGAACTAACTCTCAAAAGCTTGTTGGTGGTAGGTTAGGATTGTGGAATGCCAAAGAACCAACCAAAAGAAAAGGGATAGTCAAAAGTGGGTAAAACCCAACAAAACTCAAGTCAAAGGCGAAGGTCAACAACTCAAAGGGGTGACGGGAACCTACGACTATATACACACACGTGGAGATTGTTGGGATTGACACGACTATGAAAATGAGCAAAAAAATGTCCTAACAAATACTATGCTCGGTGTCGTGCCAATACAAGGAGAGACCATGGCTCATTTGCAAAGAGGAAAAATGAGCAACGTATTTGTGCACTTGCCTTGGGCGCTCTTCTTTCTCTCTTTCTTACAAGCTTTGAGACTCTCTTTTACAAGGGGAGGCTATTTTTATTTTTATTTTGTTTTGTATCTTTTTCTTTCTTCTTTTTTTTGCTCTCCCTTGATGCTACGTAGTCACACTTGATATTGCTCTTGCACTCTCACTATCCAAGGACAAATGCACAATGCTCAAGAAAACACAAGAAGAGCCACTCTCATGGGATAGGTACACACAAAGGAAGATAGGGATTAACAAGGTGACGCAAGTTATACCTTTGTTGGTGATGATGAACTTGCCGTCGGTGTTGCGGCATGATGTTCGTGGGCCGTGGTGTCAATGTGCACGGGGATAGTTGATGCAGAAGCTTGCGGTTAGTTGCTGACATGCACACGAGACACGAGCAAACAAAGGAAATTAGCCAATGCGAGAAATGAGGCAAACCTGTCAAAACTGGCGTTACCGCCGGACACTCCGGTCAGTCTGTGTTGGACACTTGAGTCAGGCCGGATACTCTGGCGCGGGTTTCCTGCTCATGCTCTTGAGCGGATATCCTCGCCTCAATGCCTCAAATTCGCGAAAAACTGGCCAAGTCAGGCTGGGAAAACGCCGGATAAAGCTGGACCAACTCCTAAGACAAGGTTTGGTCGGATCAAAACCACAAATAACACTCCAAATCAAGAGATTGATCCAAAGGCAAATATGGGGCTATTTTTTTTGGATTTTCGAATTTTTGGTGGACAGAAGAAAATTTTGTGGGGGAATTTGTGAGCAACGAAGATCTTGATACCAATATGTTGAGGGAAAACCTCTAGGGTGGCCCGATCTTTCATGAATCCCACTCAAATCGAGGATGGAGTGCGGGGGAAGAAGGGGGAAATGAACACGACGAACTCACGCACGAAGAACACGATGGACACACACACGCAAAACCACGATACACACCAATAGCTCACGCCGGCGATGACCGGTCCGGCGCAATCCCTAGGCTCGGCGTCGGGCGGAGGACTCTCTCTCTCGAACCAGCACGGAGAGATGGGAGACTCAGTGAGATCTTGACGTCTTGGCAAAGGGACACCGATGCCAAGGCCTTGTACAACGCGGAGGAACGATGCAAAATTCAACAAGGTTTGGGATATTTGGTGCTCCTTTGTCAAAGGAGCATGAGGCAAGAACTAGATAGATCCACAAGGGGTTTCCAATAATTCCAAATATCATGCCTCGGATTTACAATGGAGGTGGGGGACTATATATAGGCCAACCATAAGTTCAGGGGTAATTCAGGCATTACAGTAGAGTTCTGGGCGAAGTAGAGGGGTACATGGGCCACATGGCCCAGCTCAGGCTCGGAGGCCCATCTTCAGGCCGGACAGTTCGGGTCGAGTTGATCGGGCGGTCCGGGGTGGCCGGACACTCTGGGTAGTGTCTGAACTGGCATACAGAATTTCCGAGCCCAGACAGGGCTGGGGTAGGCCGGACACTCCAGCCGATTGGCGCCGTACACTCCAGCTGGATTCGGGCGGACACTCCGGCTTTGACAGCTTTAGGATAGGTGCAGCTTCAGGCCTTGTGGGTAGACGTGGCGGGGGTACGTACCTGATGATGCACAGCAAAGTGGTATGAAGTAGCAAGCCATCCAAGTGTATGTCAAAGTCACATGATGAGAGGAGGGAATTCACCTTAGCTTGAAGAAGCTTAGCTCGGGCACGGGTCATCGGTCCACTTGGGGGACTTGGTGGTGTAGATGTAGGAGCGTCCATAGGACGAGCTGCATCAGGAAGCGCAAGGAACTGTCCAAGATGAAGATCAACAGGTGGAGGAAGTTCTTTGCCGTGGCAGAGATAAGCATCAGTTTTCTGCCACATCAGGCTATCGTGGCAGGAAAACCGGCCCAATCTTTACCACGGCAAGCTGCTGCGACAGAGGAACTAAACTAAAATCTGCCACGATAGAGTACTAAGGTCGAACCCCTTATGGATCGGTTTGTACCCTAGTTGGTCGGGACCAACTCGGTCACCCCCTTAGCCGCCGCACCCCCAGACTCTTAAATAGATGGGACGCACTAGTTTTAGGGTTTAGACCACGTTAAAATATTTTGGAGTTGTTTCTTTCATATAACCTCTAAAATTACTTGTGATCGATTTTACCAACTGCAATTGAGTGTGATCTGTTGTTCCACTGGGAATTAGTAGGTTGCAAACTACCGTTCGTGGTCAACGGCTACGTGCGCAAGAGCATGGTGTTGTGAATATCCCATAGGGTTCGAGAGCCGTTGCATTGGCATCAGGGTTCGAGCAGGAGAGTTCATAGCTATAGGCTCGTTATCTATCATCCACCATCATCATCGACAAGTGCTTGCTGAGAAGACCGGGCCACCCCATATCATCTTGGTATCAAATTTCCTCGTTGCCTCGGTAAGCATCCACAAATCCATCCGTAGATTAGTTCGTGTTTTTCATCCTATACAGAAAAATTGCCACAAAGAGTTGCCATAGCCTAGATTATATCGTATTCGAGTAATAGTTGTTGGTCGTGTTCCTCTTTTAGTCTAGATCTAGATCTGTTCAATGTTTTTCTTCTTGTTCTAGTCGAATCCACCTTAGTTTTCTGCTACCATAGTCAGACCCGATCTTTGCAAGGAGTCCTAGTTCTTTACTCTTGGCTGAGTCGGTTTGCAATTAA
The DNA here is from genome assembly GCA_910589775.1 of Avena eriantha. Taxonomy (NCBI): domain Eukaryota; kingdom Viridiplantae; phylum Streptophyta; class Magnoliopsida; order Poales; family Poaceae; genus Avena; species Avena eriantha. Next base: position 416,824,039 of record OU342743.1, read on the forward strand.
AAAAACTTCTTACCGACTTCTGCCGCGGCACGAAAACACTCCGTTTTTCTGCCGCGACACTGACTCTGCCCCGGTCCGGACTCCTGCCGCGGCACGCTTTGGCTCTGTCGCGCGCTCGCCTCTGCCGCCGCGGCAAAATTTTGCGTCGTTTCTCTGCCGTGCGCCACCTGTTCTGCCGTCGCTCTGCAGCGGCACACTTTTGTGCGTTTTCACTGCCGCGGTAGGAAATTTTTCTGCCACGACACGTTTTTTAGCTGTTTTTCTGCCACAACAGCAATTGTTAGAAAGTGTGAAATTTGCACTTTTCCTGAACTTTAGCCACATCCTTTCTATTTGATAGGTGTTTGAACTTGCCCATTGAGACTAGTTTCCGCTCCTACAGGCTGCTCCTTGGTTTTTGGTGTTGTGCTTTGTAATTTGGCCGTGTGTGATATATATTCAAAAAAGAGAAAAAGCAAAATAGCAAAAGAAAAAGCAACACGAGCAAGAAGCTATACAAAAGAGAAAAAGAGAATTTGAGCAAAGAGGCCTAGTGATATATTTGTACACTGGTAGATTGAGCAATCTTGTGCCTATTTACTTTGAGCTTTGCTAGTGTCTCTCGAGAGTAGTGTAACACCCTTCCTAGTTGCATTGCCACGTTTATCTCCACGTGTGTGTTTCTTGGGTTTTTGTACGATCAGCACTAGGACTTGTTTGCGGTGTACTTAGGATACCATACATATAGCTCAACCATAAATAACATGTGTGCCATGTGATCGTTCTCTATACCTTTGATATTCAATTCATCACATAAGTGCATAAGTCTTTGAATACGTTTGGTAAAGCATGTCTATTCATTTTGGAATGGTAAGATCTACTTTCTTGTCAGTTGTGAGTGAGTTGTGAGAGTTTTCCACCAAACAGATTTTGCTTTTTGCACTAACCTACTAATCATGTCTACTAGTGATGATGATGGTGTGTCATAGAAAGAGCAGGTTCTGGAGCTTGTTAATTGGCGTGAGACTATTGATGGGAATATCAAGGACATGCAAGAGGCAGTGGATCAGACTACTAGCACAATCAATAATATTCAAACTCAAGTGACAACAATCAATGTCAATGTTGCCACCTTGCAGCGTTCGATTGAGGCTCTTACAGCGGCAATCCAGCAAGGACACAAAATCCAACCTGATGATGTGTTTGAGGATCTTGATGAGGGTAGTGCGGCTGATGCTGCTCCACATCGTGGCAGGGGACGTGCCAATCCCCCTGCACCTGCTGCTGCTCCTCTTTATGGACGTGGATATGCCCTTTAGGGACGTGCACAACATGTTCTGAACCAAGATGATGATGGTTTGGGAAAACCCAAGTTTTCAATTCCCACTTTCAATGGTTCACTTGATCCTGAGGATTATCTTCCTTGGGAATTGAAGATTGAGAAGCTCTAGCATTTATTTGATTATCTAGAAGACAAGAAGGTCAAGCTTGCAACATCAGAGTTTGATGGATATGCTTTGAGTTGGTGGGATGCAATTGTGGAGAATAGAAGAAACGACAATCAACTTCCTATAATGGATTGGCACGAGATGAAGAGCATTATGGAGGATCGTTTTGTCCCCACCAATTACTTGCGATCAGTTTTTAATAAGTTGGCACAGTTGAGGCAAGGAACCATGTCAGTTCATGAGTACTACATGGAGATGGAGATGCTTATGCAACATGCTAACGTCCGTGAGTCCCTTGAGATGACTATGCAGCATTTTCTCAACAATTTGAAGCTTCAAATCAAGAGCATTGTTCGTTATCACAAGTCCGACACTATGAATGAGCTATTGCACCATGCTAGAGCAGCCGAGTCACAGCTAGCTGAGGAGGCTAAGACACATGCCAGGTTTACGTCTACTAGCCGTTTTGCGGCCAGATCTACATAGCCTACTATGGCGCCACCTAGACCTGCTGCTAGCCATCCTACACCATCGGCGAAACCAACACCTACATCTAGGTTTGGTTCTAATGCTCGAAAGCCCGCTACTCCTGCTGCTAGCTCGTGTTCTAATATGTCAATTGCGTGTACTCGCGATGTGGTGTGACATCCTTGTGGAGGTAGAGGACACTACAAGAAAGATTGTCCCAATAGCAAGGTGATGTTTGTCAACGAACATGGTGAGTTAGAGAGTGGAGATGAAGTTGATGACGATGATGATTATGATGGTGAGGAAGGTACGGATGCTTATGAGCATGCTCCTACCATTGTTGTATGTCCACACATACTTAGTGTGCAACCTATTGATGAATCTCAGCGTTGCAACTTGTTCAAAACAAAAGCTCTAATTGGACCTAATAAAGCTTGCAAGGTAATTATTGATGGAGGTAGCTGCAGAAATCTTGAAAGTAAGGATTTATGTGCCAAGCTAAATTTGACTTGTTTACCTCATCCCAAGCCATACTACATACAATGGTGAGATGAAGGTAAATCATATGGTACGTGTGAATTTTCAAATAGGGCCATACAAGGATTCTATTGACTTTGCTGTGGTTCCTATGACTGTTTGCCATCTTCTATTGGGTCGGCCTTGGATTTATGATCGCCATGTGCAACACAATGGCCAAAGCAATACATATCCCTTGGAATCAAAGGAAAGAAGATAACTATGCATCCAATGAGCCCACAAGACATTGTGAATGATTCTCGTCAGAAGATAGAAGTTATGGTCTCCCCGGATTATTCATCCGAGAGATCCCTATGATGCATATTTCCATGTTCCCATGATCAGTGAGCCGTGGAACATAACCGACAGGTACCATTACAACATCTGAAACATAACGAATTACAAGACATACATAGATGCCATTATGGCTACATCATCATTAGAAGCGGAACATCGCCAAGCGTAGAGCCCAACCCTGCCTCAACCTACTGGCAGCTGACTGGGAAGACGACCTAGCTCGCTGGGCGTCACCTGATTTCTCCCGAAGTCGAACCTCTGAAAGTCTAGCCAAGTAAATAGCCAGGGACACAGCCGTGAGTACTTTTGAATGTACTCGCAAACCACGAAGATAAGTGAACTAAGGAAATGCAATTCTGGCTGTGGCGAGATAGCTCTATCTGGGGTTGCTTTTGAAAAGCCTAAACTAACTTTGAAGTTATGGCATCTCCATATCTTTGTTGAAAAAGAGTCTTGAAAACATGCTTCTGTTTTATAAATCAAGACATCTCCATATCTTTGTTGAAAAAGAGTTTGGAAAATAGTTTCGTAGTTAAAACCCTTTTTAAACATCTTCGACCCCTCGGGTCAAAACAAAGCTTCCGAACTCGGGTTCCCCGGAACCTTCGTCCACTTTGTACTTGTTTCCCAAACAAGCACAATTTGGGTACTCCTAGCCAACACCTTTACAACCGTCCTTGACCGTGGACACGGCTATTTGAATAGGATATACTCTGTAGAGTTTGCGCACTTTCCCCACAAGAATTAATACATCAGCCGGGATACAACCACGGCCCACTACCACTGTAGATGGGGGTCCGGATAACCAAACCTAACCTTTCACTTGTTAACCATAGCAAATGCATGCTTTTCCTCTTGGGTTTCTTCTCCCCGACAATGAGTATGTGGCTCCCAGCCATAGTCCTTCATTCCGTACACGCGCATACCCAAGCCACAACTTGGCGTATACCTTAAATCTGGAGACTCCACTTCCTTCCGTACTACCTAAGTCATATCGTCCGCGGGAGACCCAATTTTTGCACCGGCCTCCTGCCAGTTTAGGCTCACTCCTGCCGAAACAAGCACCAGACTTCAGATCCTTGATCTGGTGGCGCCTGCCCGGAATTCCAGGGATTTCTCCCTATAAGCATGGTAGAAGTTCCTCGGCTAATTCAGACAAACTATGAGTTAAGCCCCAGGACCGGGGGTAATGTGGTTGCACGGATAAAAATTGTTCCAGTAAAGGCGTAGAACATCCCAACACATTCTCATGTCTCATCTTCCCCCTTTCTATTGTTAAAACTTTCACTAGGAACGATGCCTCTTCCCGGGGTTTTACCAAGCCGTTTTGAAACCTTTGGAGTGAGGAAATTCCCAAAACAGTTTATTTTCTCAAAAATGGGGTTTCCAAGGAGGTAGGATGCTAACCATCGTACTCTCAGTCTAAAGGGGATAAAATGATAGGTTCATCGGGGTGGTGCCTCAAAGGACACAAAGTAATAACTTGGAGGAGCCAAGTTACTATCGCAGTATTTATAAAACAAGACATACATGTAGATAATGAACTTTATAAAGAGGATACAAAAACAGGTAAAAGAGAGTAGGACATATATTAGAGTTCAGGAAATGGTGGCTTGCCTGTGATCAGCAATAAGTCGCTGGACTTCTTCAGATGACCAAGAATACCCAGTAATATAATAATAAGAAATCTCGTCTTCTCGTCGTTGGACACTCACACTATCATCGTCATCGGGTATACATGCAAGCATACAAGTCCACAATCAATACAAGACATTCATGCACCAAACCATACAGCAAAGAAACATCAGGATTACTACTGAACTTGGGAGGTTTTGGGAGAGGTTAGGTTCTGATGGTGGAATTACTGATTTGCCACTATAGTGTTTTCCCTTTGGAAGGTAGGAGTCTAGGACAAAGATCTTGAACTTAGATTCGGGTGCTGAGGTCTGTAGGATACCAATGTGCAAAAGTGATATCCTCAGATAGGTCTTGTCAAGACAAAACCATTACAAGTGGTTTCACTTGAATATCAAATTTCTAGATTTAATTATGCTTTTTATAGTGGAGTAAACCCTAGTTTGAGGAAATAATTCACCAGCAAAGTTCTGGAGCTCCAAAAATTATTTCCTTGGAGTGTAAGGCAATATTTGATGTACTGAACCACCTAGAGTTGGCATCTTGTCCATAGAATTACCAGAATACCCTCAGGAAATTCCCAAAGGCAGTTCTGTCAGATTCTTCTCTTTATCACCAGATTAAATCGACAGGAGCTATTGAGTTAACTCCTAGGGCATGTGATAGGTATTTAAAATACCATTCTGTAGAAATTGGATCCACTCTGTTTGGAGTTGTCAAACTTATGGAGTGATTTATTTAGTGAAAATACCCCTTACAGAAGTATTGAAATCACAAAAATTCAACTGGAACTCAATAAATTATGAGCTGCTAGGGTTTAGTAGAACTTATTCAAGGCAGACAAGGGCTGTTTTGGTTATTTTTGTTAAAGGCAACCTACTGTCCACGTTGGTATGGGACTTGTGCTGGGTGATAGGTATGTCAAATGCCTTCCTATTGGACTTTGGTTCATCTCAAATGGAGGTGTGAAACTCTGTGAGGAAATTAATTGGTGTACCAGATACTTTTTAGCAGATTAATTACTAGCAAATATTGGAATTTAATTTAGACTTGGGGTTGCATCTACATGTTTGAGGAAACATCAGAGTGCTAACAGAAAGTTAGATCTAGGCATTTGGACTTGGTTTCCCATTTTATTTGGATTAAATCCTAGCAAGAGCTTTTCTGGAATAAAAGGATCTGCTAAAAGAAAAAGGAAAAGGGTGGAATGGGCCGGATCTGGGGTGAACTGGGCCGCACGGAGGCAGGCCGGCTCAAGGTGGGGCAACACGACACGCTGGAGTCCGCGCTTAACCTGACAAGCGGGACCTGGCGATCAGCGGTGGACGGTGCCGAAGCGGTACCGACGGATCTTAGTCGTCCGTTCAAGTGGCGATAGACGACCCGGGGTCATCGTCTACGCGAAATAGAACATCGTGCGGCGAAAACCTAGGGCGGCGCCAGCGAGAGCAGGGTGGTAACCAGAGGGCTCGAGGAAGGTCGGGGATGGTGCAGGGCGACGCGGTCGACGGTGCTGAGCAGATCTGTGGGCGGCATGATGTAGTTTGACACCGGGAAGTAGCTCGTGCGACGACGGCCGAGAGTAGACTCGTCGGAGCTCGACGGCGACGGTGGAGGAGAGGGTCCTGGGCAAAAAGAAGAGCACCGTCAGGTAGAGGAGGAGGAGGGGAACTCATGGGCTGACATGCAGAGGGAATGGAGCAGAGGAGAAGGTTCCTTGCTCGATTTTCTTGAGGAGGCCGAAGCTTCCTCCTCTTCTTTTCTCGGGCAGCACAGAGCTAGGGAGAGGTAGGGAGTGCTAGGGGAGGTGAGTGGGAGTGAGAGGAAGGAAATGAGGGCAGGGGCGAGTTAGGGAAGGGCTGCTGGCCTTAATACCAAGAGGGAGGAATAGATGGGGTAAATTACCATCTTGGACAAGGGGGAGGGTAATACTAGCTAGGGGTTGGTCCAGGGGGAGATGGAGAGGGGCAGGATGGGGATTTGGTCTTGCAGGGGCAGAGTTGGGAGATGTGGTGATTAAATGGGCAAGATCCTTGTAAGATTTTTGTTGTCTCTCTCTCCTTCTACTAGTACAAGGGCAAAAGGGGGTAATTGGTGGGGTGGTGCTACAGTGGTGGTCGACCAGTGGTGTGTCCTTGTTGGTCCTTAGGATGGTTAACGAGATGGTTCAGGTGCATTTCCAAAAATGAACATGGTCTGAGAAGAGGAGGCATTCAAAAAGGTGATGTTGAAACTGTTTCCAGACTTAGCCAAATTTGGCAGTTTTGAGGATTTTGATTAGAGTAGGAGAGGGAATGTTCTTGGAGGGTTGCAAGGTATCTGAGCCTAAGGAAGTTGATGGTATTGAAGTGTAGATTGAGTAGAAGGGATCCATGCTTGGTATTGGTCTTCAAGGACATGGAAACATCAAGAATGGAGGTCCTCAGAATTGATCTGTTTAAGGGTGGTAGATGATCACTTAGCATCTTGTGAGGTGATCTTGCTTTGTCTTCTTGATTAGGAGGTGGTGATTTGGGAATCTCCTGATCCGAGTGATGAGCTCCTGGAGTGGATCAAACTACTTCCTAGGCAAACAAGTCAATCAGTAGATCAAAACAACTCATCAGACAGCATATCAAGGCAACTCATCTTATAAACAAATCAACTACTCTAGGGTTACCATCAAGCTTAGCTTGGGGTAGGGTTGGGTCATTTTGAAGAGGTTGAGTTTTGAATAAGAGGAGAGTCCTTGCTATCTCTACCAAGAGTAGAATCCAAATGCTTTTGGAAAGAGGTTTTGGGAACACTAGGGATAAGATTAGTTGAGTGTTCTATATTAAAAACATAAGGAGATTGTAGTGTATATCTCTCCAGAGTTTTGTCAATAGAAGCTACCAAAATAGTTTTGGTTGCATAGGCATGTTAGCTCCTATTTTGTAAATGCCAGAACGTTTGAGAATATGTAAAGTAAGCCAAGATAGTTTTTGGTAAATAGCTTTTGTCAACTGAGGGTGAGGTGAGGAGTATCCTAAGATACACTTTCATAAGCACAAGTGCAAACAAACAACAAGCAAGCACTGGACCAAAACACAAGAAAAAGTTTTTGTTCCCCCTGATTTTTGCATTCTAGACAACAAATCAGGGTTGCTGAAATTGGGATGTTACCGACCTTTCCCCCTTAAAAGAATCTCGTCCCGAGATTCGGGAGAATAAGGTTAGGGGATTTTGAGTCGGGTTGATACTAGGTGTCTTACGCGTACTATCCTTCCGACTTAGTCTTCGAATGGAAACACCTTAACAGCGAGGTTGAACTTCAATATTCTTGAAACTCGAGGGTAAGGCTAGCTTCAACCTTGATTACGGGGAAGAAATCTTCCTTCTGTAGGGGTCTACGGTGCTTCTCTTAAGTGGGTTATTGTATCCATGTCTGTGACAAGTCTGTGCTCTAAGATTGGTGTCTTCGGGTCACACTGTCGGGAAGAGAGGTTATCTATTTTGCGGGAAAGATGAAGTCTTCCCCCCTTAGGATTGGACCTGGGTAGGTCGGAGAATTACAAGTAGGGAGACTTTCTTATCAGGGTGACAAAAGAAAGATCTTAAGGTAGCGGACATTGAGTTAAGAGAGGATAGCATCATAGGTGTAGTTCTAGGGGAAATGGGCTAGCTTATTACAGGTGACACTCGTCGACTTTCGGGGAGTCCTGGAGTGGGTTGGGCTTCTCTCTTGATCTTTACTTCCATGGGGTGTTGTCACCTATCGAAGCGTGGGAAATCTTCAGGTTTTAGCTCAGGGGCAGCGAGCGGTAGGGTGACCATCTTTTATGAGGGAGAGGACCTTGGATGTCTTCGAGCTTCTCTTCCAAGGAAGTCTTGGCGGATTTTCTCTCGGGGCATTCTCTGCTGAAGTGACCGGGTAGGCCACACGTGAAGCAGATGCCCATCCTTCGGTGTAACTGTTTTGACGCCTTGCCTTTTCTGGTACCGGGAGGTTGACGGGCTATGCTAATGAGGGGATATACTGGACACTTTATGGGAACATGGTCTTGGCCTTCACAGATGAAACAGGTCATAAGTCGAGTTGGGCAAACTTTGGGTGGATGGGGTTCTCCGCAGTTGGGGCAGTGGTCGGAGCATCGGTTGGCTTGGTGCCCTTCGTCTCCGCAGCGGCTACATGCCTTCTTCGAGCTTCCGCTCGTCATGGCCATCCTAGGGGAGGTCTTGTTGGTGGCAGACATTTCGGGTTGGGTCTGATGCAATGACCTGGGTAAAACACGCAAGAAGGAACAATTCAAGCAAGCATAGCAATCAAGGAGGTCATTACATACCAAGTAAATCTACACCTGAGGGTGCTAATAGTACTTAGGCATTACAAAACGCGTTTAGGGACGTTACATAACTCTACCCTATTTATATATGGGCGAGTACCATGACGCGAGTGATTACTCGGAGGGTGCACCTGTGAAGTCGTGTTGACTCCTGGGTTTCACTACTGCAGATCCTCTGGGTTTGCGGAATATTCAGCTCGTCTTCAGTGAAGGTGAGAGTTGTGCCTTCCCATGGTGCAGGGTTGGACGTTGACTCGGTTGGCACGGGTGATTGGACGATAGGGTGGTACTCATCGAGGAAGGAGAGTTCGTCGTTAGTCCCGGGATTCTCGTCTTCAGGAGTTGGGGGTACTTCAAGGATTATCTTCCTTGCCAAGCGAGCATTGGTGGCTTGAAGACTCCTTTCACGCTTACGGAGTAGGTTGATATCCATCTTTAGAAGCAGATTCTCGCGTCTGGCATTGTCAAGATCTTCCTCGGAACGTTGGAGTAGGTATTCCATATTCTCTAGCTGATTCGAAATGCAGTAGCTGAGGAAAGACTCAGTAGGTAGTCCATCATCATCTCGCTTTCCAAACAAGTGGTAGGGAGTATCTTTCAACTCATCTTCATGGATCTTGTAGAGGCGCGCCATGATCTCCTATATGGCTCACACCACGCCATCTACCCAGTTGCTGTCGAGGAAGGTGAAGATTGTGGGCGCGGTGTCCTCATCGGGGGAAGGAATCACAGCCTTGATGACCCATTGCATCACATTGGTCTTACTGCGAGGAAGTTCGGTTCCATCAATAGTTGGCGGGGGTCTCTTGACTAACTTCAGTAGGTTGTGAAGTTTCTCTTCAAAGGGCCAGAAACTCTCTCCGATAATGATGCGTTCCGAGCGGAAGGAGGCCATCTACAGCAGATTTGTGAGATGGGGCTGGGTTAGTGACAGTGTGTAGGATTTTAAGCTTATGAAATTATATTAATTCAAGTTTTTGCAATAGAGGGGGAAAAGACATAAGCACTTTTGCAAATAGTCATCTTTTCTCCCTTGTCTGTATAGAAAATAGGTTTGTCGTTTCTTGTCTAACGTCCATGCTAACTAAGGTCTCCTACAGTCAGGATGGCTCTGATACCAAGTTTGTGGTCTCCTCGGATTATTCGTCCGAGAGATCCCTATTATGCATATTTCCACGTTCCTATGATCAGTGAGCCGTGGAACATAACCGACAGGTACCATTACAACATCCGAAACATAACGAATTACAAGACTTATAGAGATACCGTTATGGCTACATCATCATTAGCAGCGGAACATCACCAAGCGCAGAGCCCAACCGTTCCTCAACCTACAGGCAGTTGACTGGGAAGACGGCCTAGCTCGCTGGACGTCACCTGATTTCTCCCGAAGTTGAACCTCTACAAGTCTGGCCAAGTAAATAGCCAGGGACATAGCCGTCAGTAGTTTTGAATGTACTCGAAAACCACCAAGATAAGTGGACTAAGGAAATGCCATTCTGGCTGTGGTGAGATAGCTCTATCTGGGGTTGCTTTTGAAAAGCCTAAACTAACTTTGAAGTTATGGCATCTCCATATCTATGTTGAAAAAGAGTCTTGAAAAGATACTTCTGTTTTATAAGTCCACACATCTCCATATCTTTGTTGAAAAAGAGTTTGGAAAACAGTTTCGTAGTTAAAACCCTTTTTAAACATCTTCGACCCCTCGGGTCAAAAAAAAGCTTCCGAACTCGGGTTCCCCCGAAAACTTCGTCCACTTCGTACTTGTTTCCCAAACAAGCACAGTTTGGGTACTCATAGCCAACACCTTTACAACCGTCCTTGACCATGGACACGGCTATTCAAATAGGTTATACTCTATAGAGTTTGCGCACTTTCGCCACAAGAATCAATACATCCGCCGGGATATAACCACGGCCCACTACCATTGTAGATGGGGGTCCGGATAATCAAACCTAATCTTTCGCTTGTCAACCCTAGCAAAGGTATGCTTTTCCTCTTGGGTTTGTTCTCCCCGACAACGAGTATGTGGCTCCCAGCCATAGTCCTTCCTTCTGTACATGCGCATACCTAAGCCGCAACTTGGCGTATACCTTCAATATGGAGACTCCACTTCCTTCCATACTACCTAAGTCATACCGTCTACGGGAGACCCAATTGTTGCACTGGCCTCCTGCCAGTTCAGGCTCACTCTTGCCGAAACTAGCAACAGACTCCAGATCCTTGATCTGGTGGTGCCTGCCTGGAATTCCATGGATTTCTCCCTATAAGCATGGTAGAAGTGCTTCGGCTAATGCGGACAAACTACGAGTTAAGCCCCAGCACCTGGGGTAATGTGGTTGCGCGGATAAAAAATGTTCCAGTAAAGGTGTAGAACATCCCAACACATTCTCCTGTCCCATCTTCCCCCTTTCTTTTGTTAAAACTTCCACTGGGAACGATGCCTCTTCCCAGGGTTTTACCAAGCCGTTTTGAAACCTTTGTAGTGGGGAAATTCCCAAAACACTTTATTTTCTAAAAACTGGGGTTTCCAAGGAGGTAGGATGCTAACCATTGTACTCTCAGTCTAAAGGGGATAAAATGATAGGTTCATCGGGGTGGTTCCTCGAAGGACACAAAGTAATAACTTGGAGGAGCCAAGTTACTATCGCAGTATTTATAAAACAAGACATACAGGTAGATCATGCACTTTATAAAGAGGATACAAAAACAGGTAAAAGAGAGTAGGACATATATTAGAGTTCAGGAAATGGTGGCTTTCCTGTGATCAACAATAAGTCCCTGGACTTCTTCAGATGACCAAGAATACCCAGTAATATAATAATAAGAAATCCCGTCTTCTCGTCGTCGGACACTCACTCTATCGTCGTCATCGGGTATACATGCAAGTATACAAGTCCACAATCAATACAAGACATTCAGGCACCAAACCATACAACAAACAAACATCTGGATTACTACTAAACTTGGGAGGTTTTGGGAGAGGTTAGGTCCTGATGGTGGAATTATTGATTTGCCACTATAGTGTTTTCCATTTGGAAGGTAGGTGTCTAGGATAAAGATCTTGAACTTAGATTGGGGTGCTGAGGTATGTAGGATACCAATGTGCAAAAGTGATATCCTCAGATAGGTCTTGTCAAGACAAAACCATTACAAGTGGTTTCACTTGAATATCAAATTTCTAGATTTAATTATGCTTTTTATAGTGGAGTAAACCCTAGTTTGAGGAAATAATTCACCAGCAAAGTTCTAGAGCTCCAAAAATTATTTCCTTGGAGGGTAAGTCAGTATTTGATTTACTGACCCACCTAGAGTTGGCATATTGTCCAAAGAATTACCAGAATGCCCTCAGGAAATTCCCAAAGGCAGTTATGTAAGATTCTTCTCTTTATAACCAGATTAAATCTACAGGAGCTATTGAGTTGATTCCAAGGTCATGCGATAGGCACTTAAAATACCTTTCTGTAGAAATTGTATTCACTCTGTTTGCAGTTGTCAAACTTATGGAGTGATTTATTTACTAAAAATACCCCTTATAGAAGTATTTAAATCACAAAAATTCAACTAGAGCTCAAAAAATTATGAGCTACTAGGGGTTGGTAGACAGTGATCCTAGGGGGTACTGGGAATTGGAATCATGTCAGTACCACATTTGGTTTGACCTAGAGAATTTATTCAAGGCAGACAAGGGCTGGTTTGGTTATATTTGTTAATGGCAACCTATTGTCCACCTTGGTACGGGACTTGTGCTGGGTGATAGGTATGTCAAATGCCTTCCAGTAGGACTTTGGTTCATCTCAAATGGAGGTGTGAAACTCTATGAGGAAATAAATTGGTGTACCAGATAATTTTTAGAAGATTAATTACTAGCAAATTTTGGAATTTAATTTGGACTTGAGGTTGCCTCTGCATGTTTGAGTAAACATCAGAGTTCTACCAGAAAGTTAGATCTAGGGATTTGGACTTGGTTTCCCATTTTATTTGGATGAAATCCTAGTAAGAGCTTTTCTGGAATAAAAGGATCTACTAAAAGAAAAAGAAAAAGGGTGCAATGGGCCGGATCTGGGGTGAACTGGGCTGCACGGAGGCAGGCCGGCCCAAGGCAGGGCAACACGACGCACGGGAGCCTGCGCTTAACCTGACAAGCGGGGCTCGGCGGTCAGTGGTGGAGGGCGCCGAAGCGGTACCGGTGGATCTCAGCCGTCTGTTCAAGTGGCTATAGACGGCCCGGGGTCATCGTCTACGCGAAACAGAACATCGGGCGGCGAAAACCTAGGGCGACGCCGGCGAGGGTAGGGTGCTCACCAGAGGGCTCAGGGAAGGTCGGGGATGGTGCAGGGCGACGCGGTTGACGGCGCTGAGAAGATCGGTGGGCGGCACGATGTAGTTTGACGCCGAGAAGTAGCTCGTGCAACGACGGCCGAGAGTAGACTCGTCGGAGCTCGACGGCGACGACGGAGGAGAGGGTCCTGGGCAAAAAGAAGAGCACCGTCAGGTAGAGGAGGAGTAGGGGAACTGATGGGCTGACATGCAGAGGAAATGGAGCAGAGGAGAAGGTGCCTTGCTCGATTTTCTTGAGGAGGCCGAAGCTTCCTCCTCTTCTTTTCTCGGGAAGCACAGAGCTGGGGAGAGGTAGGGAGTGCTGGGGAGGTGAGTGGGAGTGAGAGGAAGGAAATGAGGGTAGGGGCCAGCTAGGGAAGGGCTGCTGGCCTTTATACCAAGAGGGAGGAATAGATGGGGTAAATTACCATCTTGGACAAGGGGGAGGGCAATGCTGGCCAGGGGTTGGTCCAGGGGTAGATGGAGAGGGGCGGGATGGGGTTTTGGTCTTGCAGGGGTAGAGTGGGGAGATGTGGTGATTAAATGGGCAAGATCCTTGTAAGATTTTTGTTGTCTCTCTCTCCTTCTACTAGTACAAGGGCAAAAGGGGGTAATTGGTGGGGTGGTGCTACATTGGTGGTCTACTAGTGGTGTGTCCTAGGGCTGAGGATGAGCTTTGATCAAGCTTTGGTGAAATTTGGAAGTGGTTTAGACTAGTGGTTTACTAGTTTGCCAAAATTCATCCAATTGTTGGTTGTGAAGGAAATCCAAATATTTGCATTGGACCAGAGGAGAAAATGGTGTTGGTGAGTACATGAGGTAAAGGTAGACTCCTAGGATTTATTTGAAATTTTTCAGAGGAATTGTAGTACTCTTAAATCCAATTATTCAAAAAGGACAGAAGCGGTTTTTAGGAGATCATTTGATAATTTTCCATTGGACAAGGATGGATTTTGGTGCGGAAGGGTCCCAAATGTGAATACACACTTAGGGGAATTTTTCCAAGATTTATTTAGGCATAAAAGTATTTAAAACAATTATTATTCCAATTCAGCCATTTAAGAAAATGGGCAAAAAGAAATAATAGAGCTTCTCAAAAATATTTAGTTTTGAGGAGGGAAAGTTAGGTATGATATATAGAACTCACCTGAGTCAAAAGTTGGAGAGGTTATATGGCAAAAACAATCCTTTATGGAGGGAGTTTTGGAGATTTTGACTATTTAAGTAATTAAATAGTTTTGGGCCATAATAATTATGGTTCATTATTGATAAATCTTGATGATCAAAATAGATGAGGTAGACAAGGGGTAGCAAGCAGTTGCAACCTTGAGGAATGAAATTCCAACTTGAATAAGATAAAAAAACAAGGAGTTCATGATCTAGGGTGATGTTATTTTTATACCACCAAAACATGCTTGTATCTTAGAGATCAGAGCTCACCTTGGTGCAAGGGATAGATAGGTGGGTAGACCAGGTCATATAGATGATCCTGGAAGGAGGATTTTGAATTAATTGTACTTGAGGTGATCTAGAAATGATGGCAAACTTTGTTGAAAATAAGACTGCCATGCAAAAAGAGTCATGATGCCTTCTAAACCATGTGGGTTTAAGCAGCACAAAGATCCACTTGGAGCAAGTGAAGTAGGTTTTCTTAGACTTCACTCAGAAGAACACAACCATGCAGAGATTTGCTCCATATAAGGTTGGATGGTGGTGTGAGCTTCTATCCAAGTAGGCATGATGACTAGATTTGCAGGAAAAGTTATTTTCTTGCCTGCAAAACCATCATGGACAAGTGGGTTGGAGGAGGAGATAACCAGAGGAAAAAGGTGGTCCTTGTTGGTCCTTAGGATGGTTAACAAGATGGTTCAGGTGCATTTCCAAAAATGAACATGGTCTGAGAAGAGGAGGCAATTAAAAAGGTGATGTTGAAACTGTTTCCAGACTTAGCCAAATTTGGCAGTTTTGAGGATTTTGATTAGAGTAGGAGAGGGAATGTTATTGGAGGGGTGCAAGGTATCAGAGCCTAAGAAAGTGGATGGTATTGAAGTGTAGATTGAGTAGAAGGGATCCATGCTTGGTATTGGTCTTCAAGGTCTTGGAAACATCAAGAATGGAGGTCCTCAGAATTGATCTGTTTAAGGGTGGTAGATGATCACTTAGCATCTAGTGAGGTGATCTTGCTTTGTCTTCTTGATTAGGAGGTGGTGAGTTGGGAATCTCCTGATCCGAGTGATGAGCTCCTAGAGTGGATCAAACTACTTCCTAGGCAAACAAGTCAATCAGCAGATCAAAACAACTCATCAGACAGCATATCAAGGCAACTCATGTTATAAACAAATCAACTACTCTAGGGTTACCATCAAGCTTAGCTTGGGGTAGGGTTGGGTCATTTTGAAGAGGTTGAGTTTTGAATAAGAGGAGAGTCCTTGCTATCTCTACCAAGAGTAGAATCCAAATGCTTTTGGAAAGAGGTTTTGGGAACACTAGGGATAAGATTAGTTGAGTGTTCTATCTTAAAAACATAAGGAGATTGTAGTGTATATCTCTCCAGAGTTTTGTCAATAGAAGCTACCAAAATAGTTTTGGTTGCATAGGCATCTTAGCTCCTATTTTGTAAATGCCAGAACGTTTGAGAATATGTAAAGTAAGCCAAGATAGTTTTTGGTAAATAGCTTTTGTCAACTGAGGGTGAGGTGAGGAGTATCCTAAGATACACTTTCATAAGCACAAGTGCAAACAAACAACAAGCAAGCACTACACCAAAACACAAGAAAAAGTTTTTCTTCCCCCTGATTTTTGCATTCTAGACACAAATCAGGGTTGCTGAAATTGGGATGTTACAGAAGTGAATTTGAATGAAGATCCTATAGCTCGGCGATATTGTGTCACAATTGTTCCTGATGTAACTGAGCCTAAATCGAGTGATATAACGAAAAGTGAGAGAGTTCCTAACTTACTGATATTAGCCACCAAAGAGGATATGAGCGAATTTCGTGAGGATCCTATAGCCATGCCGCTTGAGCTCATGTATAAGGGTGAGGTATTGGTTTCTAACGACATGACCCCTATTTCTCTTGGTGTCTCTTCTGTTTTGCAGGATTTTTGGGATGTGTTTCCAGAAGATGTACCCGCAGGATTGCCTCCATTGCATGGCATTGAGCACCAAATTGACTTGATCCCTGGTGCCACACTTCCCAATCGTGCACCCTACAGGACCAATCCTGAAGAAACAAAGGAGTTACAAAAACAAGTACAGGCATTGCTAGATAAAGGGTACATTCGTGTCCCTCCTAGACCTTGTGATGTTCCTATTATTTTAGTGCCTAAGAAAGATGGTACATGGCGCATGTGTGTAGTTTGTAGAGCTATTAATAACATTGCTTTTCGATATCGTCATCCTATTCCACGCTTAGAGGATATGCTAGATGAATTGAGTGGTGCTGTTATTTTCTCTAAGATTTATTTGCGTAGTGGTTATCATCAAATTAGGATGAAAGAAGGGGTGAGTGGAAAACTTCTTTCAGAACAAAATTTGGTTTGTATGAGTGGTTAGTTATGTCGTTTTGTGGTTCTTTAGTTTGATGATATACTTATCTATAGCCACAACAAAACTAAACATTGTGACCATATCCGACAAGTTTTGCAAGTGTTGCATGATAATAAACTGTATGCTAATCTTGAGAAGTGCACATTTCCAAAGATAAGGTCATATTTCTAGGATTTGTTGTTTCTAAGCATGGGGTAGAAGTAGATCAATCTAAAATTGAATCAGTTCAGAATTGGCCTACGCCTATGAATGTAAGTAAAGTGCGTAGTTTCCACGGCTTAGCTGGTTTCTATAGGCGCTTTGTGAAATATTTTAGCACCATTGCTGCACCATTGAATGATTTGACAAAGAAAGGTGTTCCTTTTGTTTTGGGCGCGGCCCAAGATATTGCATTTGATACATTGAAATGTTCACTTACTTCTGCACCATTACTTGCATTACCTTATTTTTTGAAGCAATTTGAAGTTGAATGTGATGCTAGTGGTATAGGCATTGGTGGCATTTTGATGCAAGAGGGTCGCCCTATAGCATACTTTTCTAAAAAACTTACTGGTTCTAGACTAAATTATCCTATTTATGATAAAGAATGGTGTGCACTTGTTAGAGTACTTGAAGTTTGGCAACATTATTTGTGGCCAAAACAATTTATCATACATTATGATAATGAAGCATTGAAATATTTGAAACCTTAATCAAACTTGCATAGACGATTAGCTAAACGGGTTGAGTTTATTGAGTCTTTTCCTCACATCATTAAGTATAAGAAGGGAAAAGAGAATGTTGTTGCTGATACTTTGTCTAGGAAGAGCATGCTATTAACCAATCTTGATGTTAAAATTCTTGGATTAGAAGCTATTTCTGCACTTTATGCAACTGACCATGATTTTGCTGAACCATATCGTTTGTGTTCTCTTAGAAACGCATGGTATAGGTATCATATACATGATAGATATTTGTTTCCAGCTAACAAACTATGTATTCAAGAATCATTGTTGCGTTTGTTTTTAGTGCAGGAATCACATGCTGGTGCTTTGATGGGTCACTTTGGGCGTGAGAAGACTTTGCTCATGCTTGCTGATCATTTTTACTAGCCCAAGATGAGGCGTGATGTGTACATATTTGTGAGCCAATGTATTACATGCCACAAGTCGAAATCCAAGTTGAAGCCTCATGGTTTGTATACACCTCTCTCTGCACCTACTACTCCATGGGAATACATTAGTATGGATTTTGAGCTAGGTCTATCTAAAACTCAGAGAGATCATGATTCTATATTCGTGGTAGTGGATAGGTTCTCTAAGATGGCTCATTTTATTCCCTGCCACAAAAGCGACGATGCGTCGCATGTAGCTAACCTGTTTTTCAGGAACATCGTGAGATTACATGGAGTACCAAAGACGATTGTTTCTGACCGTGATGTGAAGTTCATGAGCTACTTTTGGAAGACCTTATGGGGGAAGCTGGGAACGAAGCTACCATTCAGTACTACATGTCATCCCCAAACAGATGGACAAACGGAGGTGGTAAATCAAACATTGTCACAACTGCTAAGGACTATGATAAAGAAGAATCTGAGGGAGTGGGAAGATTGTTTTCCACATGTTGAGATTGCATACAATAGGGCGGTGCATTCAACTACTCGGCTTTGTACTTTTGAGGTGGTGTATGTCTTCAAGCCATTGATGCCACTTGATTTGTTGACTTTGCCATTACATGAGAGAGTTGATATGGAGGCATCAAAACGTGTTGAATATGTGAAGAAGATTCATGAGAAGACTCGAGCGGCTATTGAGAAGAAAGGAAAGAACATTGTTGCTGCAAGGAATCAAGCAAGGAAAGAATTGTTGTTCAAGCCTGGTGACATGGTATGGGTGCATCTACACAAGGATATATTTCCACTACTTTGCAAGTCCAAGTTGAAGCCACGTGTTGCTGGTCCTTACAAGGTGTTAGCCAAAATTAATGATAATGCCTACTCGGTTGATATAGCTATTGAGGAGTTTTGTGGAGTTAGCAACAACTTCAACATTGCTGATTTGTTACCATATGCTAGAGAAGACCTTGGAGCGTCGAGGTTGATGCCTTTTGAAGGCGGGGGAGATGATGAGGACATCCCTACCGTTACACCTACACCAATTTCTACTGATGATGTTCTAGCTATGGCAAAGAAAGATCAATCTAATGAGATAAGGATTGGACCAATTACAAGAGCTCGTGCTAAGCTACTAGAACAAGAGGTGAAATTGTTTCTTAATGAACCTGATGTCTTAGTTAATGAGAATTTTATACTACTTAAGTCTTTGAATTATTGCATGATCAGGTACTTGGGAGAAGAAGGCATAGCACGGAGCGAGGAGCTAATGGGAAATGGTGTGTTGATCAGTGAAGAATGCGTGAGGGAGGAGAGGGAGGAAGCGCAAGGAACTGTCAAAGATGAAGATCGACAAGTGGAGGAAGTTCTCTGCCGTGGCAGAGAAAAGCACCAGTTTTCTACCACGGCAGGCTGCTGCGGCAGGAAAATCGGCCCAATCTCTGCCATGACAGGCTGCCGCGACAGAGAAACCAAACCAAACTCTGCCATGGCAGAGTCCTGAGGCCGAACCCCTTATGGGTCAGTTTGTATCCTAGTTGGGTGGGACCAACTCGATCACCCCCTTTGCCGTCGCACCCCCAGACTCTTAAATAGATGGGGCACACTAGTTTTAGGGTTTAGACCACGTTAAAATGTTTTGGAGTTGTTTCTTTCATATAACCTCTGGAATTACTTGTGATCAATTTTACCAACTGCAATTGAGTGTGATATGTTGTTCCACTGGGAATTAGTAGATTGTAAACTACCGTTCGTGATCAACGGCTACATGCGTAAGAGCGTGGTGTTGTGAATATCCCATAGGGTTCAAGAGCTGTTGCATTGGCATCAGGGTTTGAGCGGGAGATTTCATAGCTACAGGCTAGTTATCTATCATCCACCATCATCATCGACAAGTTCTTGCTGAGAAGATCGGCCACCCCATATCAGCAATCTAATTTGATATATGTGTAGATCAAATACAACCAAGCTAACCCCACAACACATTTATTAAGGATCTTATAGAGATCATATCTAGGTATTCAGTATATCAACTGTTGAATACTCAATCAAGTATATAACTTAAAGTAAAGAAGCCCCATAACTAAACCTTGAGACATTTGCTTGCCATAGTTATTCCTACCATGAGCATCATGGTAGTTCTTAAACATTATCTCTTATCACATATAGAGTAGAAGAATAAACCAAGCCAAGACCATTCATCACATATCTTTATTGTCATTCTAACAGATGCCATTCCTATTTAACAAAGTCCTAGTGTCAATTGATCATCAATGTGGATTGATCAATTCCTGACCTAGAACTTATTGAATCTTAGCTCTGACCTATTATGTTGACCTTCCAAAGACTTTAAGTAAATTAATGAGAAGAAGGAACTAGTTTTGGTAGAGTTTGTCATCATCAACGAAATGCGATCCTTAGTGGAGATCAAACCATCCGATGTTGAAGGATTTAACTCACTCATGAGTGAAGTAGAAGAAGTATCTAAACCCATGAGTTAAGCTAGTGATCATGAAGCTATGAGGAAGGTACAAGTATTAGAGTATCCAATGATAATCTTGTTAAGCCAAGTAGGTATAAACCTAAAGTAAGCTTCCTTAACAAGATAAACTCTATAAAGAAACTAGTACAAGTTTACTACTTAGTGTTAATAGATCTTGATGTAACAATTAGAAGCCTAAGCTTTGCTTGATGAAAGGTTGGTGGTCACTACTTTCAAGTCATTTGAGAATCGATGACCAATTGATAAAGAAGAGTTGTGAGCATACCACATTATCCAAAACCTTAGTAAGCTGAATAATTTAGATTGATCATGTGAAGTCAAGCTAGAGTTTAATGAAGTACATCATATGAGTTGTATGGAGTAGTTGGAGGCATACTACTTTAACCAAGCTAATACAAGAACAAATTTGTATTATGGGAGTAGTACCATACCTATTCCAGGGGAGTGATAACCCTTGTTATATAAAGTAAGGATTGTAGTCTTGCAACCTTGGTAGCAGTTGCAAGATGGAATTAAAGGGATTAATGGATGGAGTTAGAAGTAGCTACATTGATGGATTCATCAAGGGTGTTTAAATAATAGAAGTTATATACTGGAGTAATAATGGAGAATGAGTATTGCTGAAGTGGCAAGACCATGTCATCATATGATGATGGATATGGTGGAGTCAGATGATTGACTTTTTCAGGAAGATGTGATTTTTGTGAATAAGATAAAAGAGAATTATAGGGTATATTTAGGAAAGGAATTCCTTATCTAAAGATAACCTTAATGGGGTATTAAGGTAAGGATTCTTTAGAAAACTTTAACCAAGGTCATATCAAACCATGAAAAGACCCATGCCCCCTTTGTTTAAACTCCTAGAATAAAGAGGGTAGTTAAATCAATTCCTACTTTTAGGTAGCCAAAGATTAGTAGCTCTTAGTCAAAAAAAGTTTCCAAGATATAATTAGAGAACCCGATGAGTGTTTATGGATGAAAACCTTGTCTAATTTATTATCATAAACCCTAATAGAAACTTAGTCTCATAAACCATCAAGATCACATTATGAAAGAAATATAAATAACTCACTTTAAGTTGAGGTGTTGCTCAGGGTCACAAAACATGATGGCAATGTGTCTTATCCTTAGTCTCCATCGACATTCATAATATAATATGATTTTATTAAACCCCACAAACTAGGTAGAGTTTGAATAAGAGAAATCACCAAATTTTGAGAACCATGAAATGTAAACCACCATATTATTAACCATAAAGATTAAGGACATTATAGTGGATATATATCAATTCTTAAGTGATGCTATATATGAGTAGAATGTTTTATATCATTCACCATTTTATATCATTACCATAATAAGTATCATGGTGTAAACAGAGTCCTTTTTATAAGATTTTTATATAAAATTTAAATACCTAAGACAATAATTCCTATTAATATTTCCTAATGAAAAGGACCTTTCATATAATTATGAATAGTTTTAATACACAATAAGAAATGTAGAGGAGATGGTTATAAATGCTTCATACAATAATATTTTTGACTTAAAAGATTTCTGGACATTTTAAACCCTTGTCGAAATCATATATGAAATAAAATTGTAAAAAACAGAAAACAGAAGTAGGAAAAAAAAGGGAAAACAGTAGGGTCCTGTGTTGGCCCGAATCCCAGTTACCCTTCCTCATATTCATCGCCCAGAGTAGCAGCAACAGTTTTCCGCTCACTCCACTGCAACCCAGTACTGGCCAGCCCAAATACCCTTTTGTCTAGCTTATCACTGTCGTCCACTACACACAACAGCCGAAGCAGCTCGTTGGCGGCAGCGCCTCCGTCGCCGGTGCCGAGATACTCGCTGTTTGTTGCCAGGGGAGGATAAGAATGCCACAAGGCCCTTTCCCCTCGACCTCATCTCCATTTACTTCCCCTCTCTCTCTCCCTCTCTATGCCGCGAGGGGCCGAAACCCTAGCTCGCCGGAGCTCACTATCCTCGCCATCTCCGACCACCCTAGGTCTAACGGAGGGCACCCTCGTTCTTGTCGTACTCTTCTCGTTCCCCCTAGCTAGGCCACGGAAGCCGTAGAAGCCCCTGACGCCTAGATTGAGACATCCTTCCCAAAGTCCGTCCACCGCCATGACCATCAATTCTGTCGTCACCTGACCTCGCCTCGCCTCCACATAATCATGGTGCGCTTCTCTATCTTCCTGAACTCCTTGATTCCTCTCTAGTCCTTCGTAACACCGCCTCCACGAGCACCTGACACCATCACCGTTATCTATCATCATTAACCATCCTCCAATGACCATTTGCTAGCAACGCAGCCACTACTAGAATCGCCGTAGTCTCTTTCTAGTGCACCAAACTGCGTCTGCTAGGGAACCGCAGATCGCCGCCTGCGATCACCATCTGGTGGTGAAAGCCGCGCTCGCATTATCACGACGCCAAGCTGGCGTCATCACCAGCTACCTCCGCTGGTTGACTAATCCTTGCCCACGTGGTTACCGACGTGGCCCATGGCCCACGGGTTAGTGTGTGTGGCTAGAATCGATCTCGGTGTAAAACGATATTTGCTGCAAATAAAATTTCTAGAAATTATTTAAACACTAGGAAATTTATATCTTTTGTTTTATACTTCAGAAAAAATATTATATATCAAAATATTCAGAAAAATAAATTCTATAATCTAAACATAATACCATATTTTCTTTCCCAATTTAAATAAGAAAATAATTATTATTAGTAAATAACTTATTAGGGATAAATCATAAATAAATATATTTTATTAATTAAAATCCATAAAAATAAGTATAATATACCAATTTTTTTAGAAAAACAAAATATACATTTATAAACTTATTTTGTACATTTTTGTAACACTTAACTAAGTATTTATGATTTATTAAGTCTTCATAAAATGATAAAACTTATGGAAATCATATCTTATTATTTTTAAATCACAAAAATACTTGTAATATACTAAAATGATCACAAAAATAAATTCTACATATTAAAAATATCCTCTTTCATAATTAAAGTCAAATAAAAGGTAAAGGTCTAATAAATCTTATTTAAACTCTTTTATTTTATTTTAACTAATTAAAAATATATAAATCTTTACTATCTCCTTTACTAATATTTGTTTAGAGTCTAAAAATGTAACAACAAGTTCAATTGATATTCAAGTGAAGTAAAAATTGAACTAATCATATTAAATATGTATATCCTAAAAATTACTATTAAGTGTATCTAAATTTTCTCAAAAAGATTCAATCAATTATAAACTCAACAAGAATAATATATTATTTATCAAACAAATTCTAATCACTTATAAAACCATCAAGCTCATATTTACTAATTCCTCTACTTGTCTGGAAAACTACTTAAATTTAAATCAAGTTCCTAAGTAATTAAAGTAGTGTCTATTTTATACTTATAAAGCATAACCTTAAGAAAACACCAATTCCATAAAGCAATGCTACTTGTATTCTAACTTTAGGAATCATTAAGAAGTGAACCACCTGTAATATGATGCCTTATTCAAAACATGTAAATCTCCACCACTTGTGATGTGATTGTTTAATGTAGTAATATTTTCCCCTTTGATCATCTTAGTTAATAAGAAATCTTAAAAGTGTAAGTTCATGATTGAAATGCTTTTACTTAAAAGCTAACTCTTTTAAAGAAAATGCAAATGAACTATATCTTTTGTCTTTAACTCTCTCAGTTATACTAGAAAACTTGAATAGAATCAACTCTGAATTATTTGTCAACACCTTGGGTGTTATGCCATTGTGTGTTACTTCATTGTACCTATAAATTGTTTCACACACACTCACAAGCCTTAATAAGAAGAACAAGTGTGAGTATGGTATAAAAATGAAACACATTCTAAAGAAACCATTCCCAGTTTCCAAACTCTAGATCGAATACAATTTGTCTGGGGTTCATGTTTATCAAATCACATTACATCACATATGCATCGTTGCATCTTGCTTCTTTAAACGTTAGTCCTTACCGGACCAATGATGCTGTTTACAGAATTTGGATCTTCTAGTATCTTGAAGATTGTGAGTGCATAATCTTGCAATCACAAAAGGCAAGTTCACAACTTGCTCATGTCCTATGGTTATTTTCTATCAAATTCTTGTAACTCAAATGTTGTCATCACCTGCATTTCAAAAAGGTCAGAAAACACTATTTTCATAATAATATGATTAAGGATTATTTACTAGATGGTAATAATCTACCAATACAGTTCCAGTGGTAAAGGAACATAATATCTAGGACTTAACAACCAATGTCACTAGTGATTCTAGTGCCGTATATTACGCGTGAACCATGAGATTTGGAATGGGACGAAGAAGTCAGCTAAATCATCTTCCTTTCACATGGACATATGACCTTATCGTGAGGTTGTAGCTTCCTTGCGGGGACTCAGCAGATGGGTGTGACTTCTAGTTCCCCCGCGATATTGGTTTCTAGAATTTCCGTGAGGGGCGGTCGGAGGTATATCTGCCTATATGGGGGTTGCTAGGGACATGGTCTGCTCACTGGAGTCTCCAAGGGGTTGCCAGGGTTATATCTTCCTATATGGGGGTTAACGGAGGTATATCTTCTTGAGGAGGTTGTGTCTTCATGTGGGGTCACGGAGAAGGGCCGTTATTGGCTTGGATCTTAGACTAGGCCTCATACTAAGGAAGTGTTAACGAGCCTATAACTCAGATGTGCAACAAAGCTAAGGTCTCTCATGGGTAAAGCAACACACATCTACAGAGTCTAAGAACTGTGACATGTTACTCCCTGTTCCGGGAAGGAGCTACGAACGCGGCAGGAAAGGAATCCCATGAAGGTTCTAGTTAACCTATGAAGGTTGTCAGACATAGTATTCAGAATAAAAGCAACCTTTGAAGAAATATTTACGAAAACCTCCATTGCCTACGACCTTTGGTCTATGGCTGTAGAGATAGTGCATCATACACTCCTTTTTAGTGAACTTGCTGAGTACGCCCATACTCAAACGTACCTTCTTAACCCTTACTAGGTTCTAAGCAGTTGAAGACGACGTCAACACCAACTTGTGCTCAAGAAACCATCATCCGCAGCTCAAGTTCTTCAATCAAGTCCATAAAGTCAACATATACATCAACCGAAGTGAATATGAAGGTCCTGATTAGATAGGAGTAGATACTCTAGCCATAAAACCAACTTCGGTAGAGCATTGCATTAGTATCAATTGCAATCCAATTAGGTTGGATGCTAGTCTTAGTATGCAGTTAGTTCTGAGTTATTATTTCTGGTTCTTCTTTGTAAGAAGTTTCTTTCTCTCTCTTTAACCTAGAGTATTCTCTGGATCTTTTGTAAAGAGTCAAGTTGTAATCTATAGTCATGTCTTGGACCTGCTGTGTTTCTGTTGTACCACTCTGACGGATGTAATACTAGTGAATGGTGCTTCATTGGTGTTAATGCAACGACTATAGTGTACTACATCATGTAGTGGTATGCTGGGTCACCGCATGAGCACTCTGTCGACATCGGTCTTCAGCCTCCTCGCGTCCCCTTCCGCCCTTCCACGCGTCAGGCACTGCCGAAGCCGGCTCCCCGCGCCTCACTTCGCCATTCCCGCGACCTGGTCCTCAAGCTCGCCGGCCACTACTCGTTCCGCCGCCAACGACGGCTTCCTCGCCTTCCTCCTAGAGGCGACCTCCAAGGCCGCCTCCCTGCAGTGCTGCCGCCATGCGCGTTTCCTCCCGAGAGCTCCTTCGTCGACCACGGCCTTCCCAAGGCTCGTCTTGCCGCATGACCCCTCGTCGGCACCATCCTGCACGACCTCCTCCGCCCCGCCCGCCTGCGCCTCATGCCCCTTCCTGCCCACGCGTGTCGCTGCCATGCCCTCTGCCCCATCTCGTGTTAGCCTCCAAAGGACGAGCAGCCCTGCACGCCTCCTCTGCTACGGTCCGATTGTCCCTGCAGCTCGCCAACCATCGACCAAGGTCGTCTGCCGGTCGTGATAAGGGGTGGCCCAATCTTCTCAGCAAGCACTTGTTGATGATCATGGTGGATGGTTGATAACTAGCGTGTAGCTATTATCTCTCCTAATCGAACCATGATGCCAATGCAACAGCTCTCGAACCCTGTGGGATACTCATAACACCACGCTCTTGCGCACGCAGCTGTCAACCATGAACGGTAGTTTGCAATCAACTAATTCCCAATGGAACAACAGATCACACTCAATTGCAATAGGTAATTTGATCACATGTAATTCCAGAGGTTCTTGAAAGAAACAACTCCAAAATATTTTAACGTGGTCTAAACCCTAACTTATGCGGTGCCCCATCTATTTAAGAAGTAGGGTCGGTGGCCAATGCTGGGAAACCGAGTTGGTACCACCTAAAATAGGATACAAACCGACCCATAGTCGGTTTGGCCCATGGCTCTACCGGGCAGACTTTGGTGCGGTTCTGGTGGCGTGGCAGCCTACCGTGGCAGCGCGTCATGTTGTTTCTATCCCGTAGCAGCCTGCCGTGGTAGATAACAGTGGCTTTTCTCTACCGCGGCAGAGATATTCCACCAAGTGTTGATCTTCACCTTTGTCAACTCCTTGCGCTTCCTCCCTCTCATCCCTCGTGCATTCTTCATTGATCAACACTCCATGCTCCATATGCTTCAGCTCCTCGCTCTGTGCTATGCCTTCTTCACCCGTGTAACTGATCATACAATATCACAAAGACTTAGGTAGTATAAAATCCTCATTGAGTTAAACATTAGGTTCATTAAGAAACAAGTTCACCTGCTGTTCTAGTAGCTTAGCACGAGCTCTTGTAATAGGTCCAATTCTAATCTCATTGGACCGTTCCTTCTCTGTAGCAACTGGAACATCTTCATTAGCAATTAGGGAAGGTGTAAGTATAGGGATGTCCTCATTTTCTCCCCCTTCAAAAGGCGTCGACCTCGACGCTCCAAGGTCTTCTCCATCATATGGTGATAAGTCAGCAACGTTGAAGTTGTTGCTAACTCCACCAAACTCAGCAATAGGTATATCAATCGAGTAGGCATTATCATTAATCTTGGCTAACACCTTGTAAGGACCAGCACCACGTGGCTTCAATCTAGATTGTCGAAGTAGTGGAAATCTGTCCTTGCGCAGATGCACCCATACCATGTCGCCAGGCTTGAACAAAACTACCTTCCTTGCTTGATTCCTTGTAGCAGCTATGTTCTTGCCTTTCTTCTCAATAGCCTCTCGAGTCTTCTCATGAATTTTCTTCGCATATTCAGCATGTTTTGATGCCTCCATACCAACTCTCTCATGCAATGGTAGAGGCAACAAATCAAGTGGCGTCAATGGCTTGAAGCCATACACCACCTCAAAAGGACAAAGCTAAGTAGTCGAATGCACAACCGTGTTGTATGCAAACTCAACATGTGTCAAACACTCTCCCACTCTTGCAAATTCTTCTTTATCATAGTCCTCAAAAATTGTGACAATGTTCTATTCACCACCTCCATTTGACCATCTGTTTGGGGATGGCATGTAGTATTGAACATCAGCTTCGTTCCCAGCTTCCCCCATAAGGTCTTCCAAAAGTAGCTCTATAACTTCACATCACGGTCAGAAACAATCGTCTTGGGTACTCCATGTAATCTCATGATGTCCCTGAAAAAAGGTTAGCAGCATGCCACACATCGCGCTTTTGTGGCAGGCAATAAAATGAGCCATCTTAGAGAACCTATCCACAACCACAAATATAGAATCATAACCTCTCTGAGTTTTAGGTAAACCTAGCTCTAAATCCATACTAATGTCTTCCCATGGTGTAGTAGGTGCAGAGAGAGGTGTATACAAACCATGCGGCTTCAACTTTGATTTGGACTTGTGGCATGAAATGCAGCGGCTCACAAATATGTACACATCACGCCTCATCTTGGGCAAATAAAAATGATTAGCAAGCATTAGCAATGTCTTCTCACGCCCAAAGTGACCCATCAAACCTCCAGTATGTGATTCATGCACTAAGACCAAAGGCAATTGTTGGGTTCATAGCGTAGAAAACAAAAACATTCCTACGATAGGAACTATACACAAAGATCTATCTACTAGATACAAGCAACGGGTGGATATACATCCATAGAGAACATACCCTCGAAGACAACAAAGCTTTATTAACGAGATGGAACTCGTGGATGATGTAGTCGTACACTTGGCGATCTCAGGATCGTGATGAAGTCCAGCAAGTCCAGCAGGTCTAGCTCCAGCACGTCCATCAGATCCAGCTCCAGCAAGTCTAGCACCACCAAGTCCAGCACCGCAAAGCAGCGGTGCATCCGTGATCGCACACACATCCGGTACCCCAACAACCTCCGTCCCTCGCTCTAGCAAAGCAGCGGAAGTAGCAACTCCTTTCCAGATAAAGTCATTGGGAACATGTATCTCGCTAATCCGAGACCATGGGGAATAACTAGAGGGGGAGAGAGATCCTTCACACGGAGGTTTGTGTTGTGAGGAGGAGAGGGGACCTTTTATAGGGAAGAGGGGGGCAGCCAAGGGCCATGGCATGGCAGCCATGGTGGTGCCCCCACCTCTTCCATCATTCATGTGGTGGATGCTCCACTCACATAAATATGCCTCCACTCACACTTCCACTCACATGCATTAAATTTCCACCAAATTTAATGCAAGCTCTCATTAAATAAAACTATTTTATTTATTTTATTCATAATTTTGTCAGTTACTTTAATTAACAAACATTCATATAAAACCCCCTGCAACATTTCAACATCACATGCAGAACCAGTTTCTGCAATTTCACCTGAAACAATTCCGGTTTCCATCAAAATGATTCCAGCGCTTTCTTATATATTTATGTAAAACATATTTGCTCCAAATGGTGTCGGTATCCCTTAAGTGTGTCACCCTACAGTTCGCAAATAATGTAGACATGATCGAGACCCTTCTCCGATCAATAATCAGCAGCGGGACCTGGAGATCCGCACGGACTCCCACATATTCAACGATGACTCTTTTGATCCTGTGAACCTTTAACGTCGTAACCAAATCCCTTTGTCTCGCGATATATTACATGTCCCAGATTCGATCATCGGTATCCCAATACCTAGTCTGATCTTGTTACCGACATGCACTCTTTTCTCGTTCCCGTGATATAACATTCTAGTGATCACATCACTTGCTTACAAGCTATCTTAATGTGATATCACCGAGAGGGCCTAGAGTATATCTATCTGTCATCGGGATTGACAAATTCCACTCTTGATCCATGTGCCTCAACATAACACCTTCAGAGTATCTGAACCCACCTTTATAGTCACCCTTTTACGGTGTGATGTTTGATGTTATCAAGTTACTCTTCCGATGTTAGCAATGAACATGATCTCATGGTCTAAGGACTAAGATTACTTCGTATGATGTTATAGCAATATAAAAATAATGACTTTGATCGTAATGATATACTTCGGATGAATGTTCATCACATCATTCCACCAATGCTGTGACCTCGTTATTAACAACATCCAATGTCCATGATCAGGAAACCTTGATCATCTTGTTAATCAACGAGCTAGTTTATATGAGAGGCATTACTAGGAACTTTGTATTTTGTTTATTAAACACACATGTATTTACGTTTCCAATTAATACAATTATAGCATGAAAAATAAACATTTATCATAAACACGGAATAAGATAATAACCACTTTATTATTGCCTCTCGGGCATATTCCCTTCAGTCTCCCACTTGCACTAGAGTTAATAATCTAGTTTGAAAAACTTTGCGTATTGAACACCTATGGCTTTCTAGTGTTGCATATACGCGATTGCTAGTGGTTAACATAATCTCCGAATCTCACAGTTTCAGGTCCGTGTGTATTTGCATGTCTTTGCGTCTCTACGCATCACTCATTCTCAAATGAGATGGCATTGTATAAATTTGGTCCTTTGGTTCGTTCGGGTTAAAATATGTTGATATTATTGTCATACAATATATCCACATAGTATTAGCCCACTTTGAACCACACCTATTTTGATAACAAACTACATAACCCAAATGCCCTCCTTTGCTGCTACTATAGCAGTCATATACTTAGCCTTTTGTTGTAGTATCCGTCACAATGTCACAACTTTGGAACTCATCCAAATTCATAATGGAACATCTTTTCCATTAGATTGTGCCACCTAGAGTCTAAATTGAGATAAATTTAATTTGTATCCTGTGACAAAACTAGTATCAATGTAACACTTTACAATGAACTACCTTTATCTATTTGTCACTTATACATGATATATTCTTAGTTCTTCCAAAGCTCATAAGAATATCTTTACTATCGTCCAATGATCATCTTATGAATCATTCTGGTATTTGCTCATAACATTTAGAGCATAGGACATATCTGGATATATACATATCACGGTATAATCGATGAAAATCTTCATGTGATTTTACTCACTAGGTGTTGAAACACTTGAATTTTGATACAATCATTTCCATGCAGCAAGAACCTTTCTTGTTGTTTCCATATTTTCCCCTTTCAATATCTCATATATGTATGTCTAGCATAACCATATTAGCGCCTCAATCTATCCATATAGACATTGATGCCAAATATTCCGGTTTTTCCCAAGTCTTTCATCGAAATCCTATTTTGATGAAATGCTTAACTTGTGTCAATAAAAGAAACATGATTTCCAATCAACAATAATTACTCTGCATAATGTATTGGAAATTTGTCTCAGTGCTCCCACTTAATTTCTTGCAAATGCAAGCATCTTCATCGTCTCTGATGAAATTAAACTCCTTTAACATTTTCATCATGGTGAAGATTCCAACTCCGCTATGCTCACTTCAACTATTGAAGTTTGGATGCCCTTTTAGCATCCTTTGAATTAACAAAACCCTTCGGACCGGGTCTTGTACATGTCCTAGGTAACCATTCTATTAGAAGAACATTGTTTTTTTTGTTCAACTACCATACACCAAATTAAATGTAGTGGTTGCTACATTAATCCGTCAAGACTAAATACCGCTATGAAAGATCAAATCTTGTCATAGTCAACTCCTTGAACATTGTCGTAAACTTCTTTCCGACATGTTGACTATTTCATAGATGTTAAACATCCATGTCTATTTATTTATAGATCCAAACACGACCGATAGGCTTCATGCCTTTCTAGAGAGTCTTCCAAGTTCAGAAACTTGATTTCTCGTGTATGGATACTACCATAGATTCTATGACTTCTAGTCATTTTATAGATTCAGGGCCCATCATCGCTTCTTTGTATGCACTCGGTTCATCATTGTCAAAACAATAAAGACTTCTGTTTCAAATCTTACTATTTGATTCTTACCGACCCACATGGTTCAATAAGAACTCTAATCTCCAAGATCACACCCTTTGTAATCACGGGAGCCATGAGCATTGTGGCAGCCACCAGGACACTTTCCGGCGCTGCGCTACTTAGCACATATAGCTAATGTTCAACAACCTTATCAAAGTTCTATTGTCCTCTCACTTAACTTTTCATGAAATATTCCTTCTCACGAAACTTGACGTTCTAAGCGACAAACTCTTTTGTCCTCGGTGTTATGGAGGAATTCCCAACAAATTCTTTGGGATAACCTACAAAGTCGTTCTTATCTGACTTTGGTTGTAAACATTTTACTTATGCATAGCATACTAAAATTTAAGAAAAGACAATTCGGGTTTTATCCCAAACCATTACTCATATGGTGTCATTTCAATGGATCACGATGTTGCTCTTTTCAGTGTAAAAGCGGTAGTCTCTAAGGCTTTAATCCTTCAAACATAATGGCAGTTTTATAAATGACACCTTTGATCTTACCATGTCAAACAAGGTTTGATTTGATCTCTCGAACATACCATACTCCTGTGGTTTATCGGGAAATGCAAATTCATGGAACAATTCCTAAAAACTTAGGTGTTTTGCTAAACCAGTAACTCAAATATCTTCCTTTATGATCAAATCATAAACTCTTTTATTTTCTTGTTACAATGATTTTTCTCTTCATCTTGAAAGTCTTTGAGCAATTTTCAAATATTTCATACTTCTTCCTTATTAAGTAAATATATAGATATATTCACTCAAGTTTCTGGAGAAAGCATATCAAGAAAAAAGATCCATCGCATATGGCTACACATAATGGACTATATACATCAACATGCATAATATCCAATAAGTTAGTCATATGTTCCTCTTTGGCCTATGGACGGAGTTTCAATTATCTCGAGGAAAGTTTCACAAGCGTCAATTATCAAAATCAAAGGACTCCAAAAATCCATCAACATGGAGTTTCTTCATGTTTACTTTCCAATATAATTCAAACAATGATGTCACTTCATAAGTGATCTTCCAATCATTTGTCTTACGACATTTTAGCAATAATGTTTATGGATGTGATTTCTCCAACTAGACTTGTAAAAGTTTATCCATCCTTTATGGAATACGGTAATTATTTGAATAACCACTATTCTCATAATACCAGAACAAAATAATAATTATTAAAACAAATCTTGAAGGCTAGGTTTGATGACAACGAAAAACACAATAACACTTTATTTGTTTTCGATGAACATCATCACTTATTCTCTTGCTAGTTACTTAGGCCGTTGCAGTTCATGAATTGTGTTGTTCTGTATGACACTTCACACCAACCAATTCAGTATCCAATACCCGTATACAATACGTAAGAACCACATTGTTTAACAAGCAAGGAATACATCCATAACATGTATATCTTCTATATACCTAAGTTGGACATATCCAACCTTTTATTTTCTGCCAAATATTTTATAGATTCTCTTTCAACAATTCCTTTTCTTTTAAAAGAATCTATCAACATCAATAGTGGTGTCATTCACAAGACACATAGTACAAAGTGTATATAATCAAATACTAATACCTTTGGACTTGCACTTTGAAGTGGATCACCCTCATCAAATGTTTGGTGTTTTTTCAAAAATCCATTCTTTAGTAATATATTATTGTAGTAAACATTTTACCTACATCTTCTATTCATCCTTATCATTACAATATTCATGATCAAGCTACTATAGACTATAAGGAGGAATCACGAGTATTGATATGGGGTGGCCCGATATTCTCAGTAAGCGGATGGCGATGATGATAGTGGATGATAGATAACTAGTGCGTAGCTATGATCTCTCCCGCTCGATCCCTGATGCCAACGCAACAGATCTCGAACCTTGTAGGATATTCACAACACCACACTCTTGCGCACGCAGCCGAGACCACGAATGATAGTATGCAATCTACTAATTCCCAATGGAACAATAGATCACACTCAATTATAGTTGGTAGATTCGAACACAGGGTATTTCCAGAGGTCCTATGAAAGAAACAAGTCCAAAATATTTTAACATGGTCTAAACCCTAACTTGTGTTGGCTACAGAGGTTTATATGAGGGTTGGGGCGTCCTCCCCTCTAAGCGGGCCTAAAAACAGCCATAACTTGGCCCAAACTAACTCGGTTCGACTCAACCTGATACATACCGACCCATATATGGGTTCGGCCTTATTGGCACGCAGTCCAAACGTCGTGGAACACCTCAAACATGTAATTTTTGGTGTGCCATCTCTCTCTCTTGCTCATACGTGATTTCCTCATTGCCTCCTAGTGCGCATGCCTCCCGCTCCTCCCTCGCGCACTTGTTGATATTGGAAATCAGCGCTTGTCCTTCTTGCTGCAACTCTCCTCCTCCTCCTCGCGCTATGCTTGTGTTATCAATAAACCTGATCATACAAAGATGCATAGACTTAGGTAGTATAAAGTTCTCATTAAGTAAAACATCAGGTTCAATTAGGAATGAATTCACCTGATAGTCATTATTGATTTGACTCAATATTTCCTTCCAGTTCAGGCAGTCCGAATCATCATAATCCCTGTATATATCCTCATCTTCCTCCCTTTCTTCATGAAAAGCCGTCCTCGGCTTTGGGTAAGCTGAAAGTGGGAGAAACAAAAAGAACAACGTGTACGCAAAGTATATGTATATATAACATGTTGTATTATTGTTGTTCATATGAAAAGTATGTCCAGTATAATCAAGCAACTTAAATTGCAGGTATAAGATAAGTACAAAGAATCATGATGATGGTGAAAAACAACTAAATAGATAGTCATGTTCTTCAATATTAAATTAAGTTTTCTCAAAGAAGATCTATGATCAAATTTGTGAACAAGATCAAACCAATTCAATATGTTTGAAAACCAAATTGAATCATGCCATGCTTCAACTGCGCTACTCTGATTATTATGAACATGATCATGTTGTCCAGTATGTAAAATGCAACTCAATTTGCAAATATAAATGAAGTATAAAGCATTAGCACAACTAGGCAATGAATTTCGGGACAAACACAACGAATATGAAAACTTGGGTTCTATTCTAGCAAGATTACAATGATCCAACATAGGTAAAATTACTTGTGTTGGCTGCATTATATTAACTTGATCTGACTTTAGTTTCATATTATCACAAATTTTAGCATATATCCCACAACACAAAGTCGTCGACACACAACATGTATGGCTGAGAACAGCATGTTTCAGTTCAGCGATTCGATCACAAGTAATGCATATGTTATCCACAAGAAATTTTTCATGCATGCTATATTCACCAATCAGATTGAAAGTGAAACAAGGAGAATATGTGCTAGAATTCAGAAATGAAATTTCAGAAATCTTATCCATAGCACAACGCATACTCATAGGTTCATTTAGCATGATGGAATACACAATATCAGCAGGTGGTATTCGAGCAAGTATTTCCTTATGTGTTATCAATACCACATGATCAAATTTCGAATTTGGTAAACTATCACATGGTGCTGAAATAGTAGTGCAAGGCAAATCACAAGGAGGCTTCAGTAAAGGAATAGACTCACAATATATCGCACATGTTGGCTGAAGCTCCAAATCAGTACCAATGTCATTAACAATCTTATTAGTTGTAGTAGGTACTACGACATCCTCCTGAAGTAACAATACCAGATCGTGTGATGCAGGTTGTAAAATAGGCGGCTCCCTTTGTTCAAAAGCAACCTGCACATCACAAGATACAACACTAGGAGTAGACATGATTACGTTAGTAGACAACCCACATTTCTCATTAGTGTCCACTCTCAAAATTTCTAGAAGAGGCCATTTGCAGTTGTTCAAAAACATAGAACGTAGAAATTGCTTGAAATCTTCCCAAAGGATTGTTTTACCCATGATAGCATACACAATCCTCGCGTCCTTCCACCAACGAGCTACCTCTTCATCCACACGTCGGTGAGCAAGAATGTATTCTATATGGCCATTAAACTTGCTATCGAACGTACGACATCTCGCAAAACCAAATCCCATATCAATTTCCCAAATCTGATATTCTGTGGGTGTGGCAGAACTTTCCAATCGCCACTTGATTGTAGTTGGATCATATGCCATGCCAACCACAATAGCTAAATAGTCATGGTAAACATCATCTTATTTCTGCTTCACATCAACATTAGTAGAAGTCATGATTAGTACATTAGTGCAAAAACACAAAGCTGTTTTGGTGGCACACTCACAACTCACTAAAAAACTGACAAGAAAGCAGATCTTACCGTTCCAATGTGAATAGTGATGCTTACCAATTCGAAATCAAGGACTGATGCACTGATGTGATGAAGTGAATACCAAAGGTATAGAGAACGATCGCAGGACACACAGGTTATTTATGGTGGAGCTGTAGGTATGGCATCCTAACTACACCGCAAACGAGTCCTAGTGCTGATCGTACGACAAAGACCCACGGAAACGCACACGGTGGAGATAAATGGGGTAATTGCAACTATGAAAATGAGCTCAATAAAGTGAGGTATGTCAGAGGAACGCTCGTGTTGCAATGCACAAGGAGAGACGCTAGCAATGTCTCAACGAAACGGGCACAAGATTGCTAGCTGAGCAGCCCGCAGAGCACTAAGCACGCTAGTCTCGTAGGATAATTTTAGACACAAAGAAAGGTTTACTAAGGCTCACAAGGATAGGTACGCTATGTGGACTCAGTAAAAAAATAAACAAAAAAAGAAAAAAATTTAACCTGAGAATTGGTCTCTGCCACGACAGATAAATGGCCTAAAATCCTGCGACGGCAGGATGTCGGCAGACACAAAAATTTCTCGTATGAGGACAGACCTGTCTGTGGTACAGCGACGGTCCGAATTTTCTTTTCGGATTTTTTTTTGCTTTGCTTCCACACTAGAGCACAGACCCGTCTGCGGTCAGGCGTGAGGCAGCGAGCCGAATTTTTTTTCTTTGTTTTTGTACTGCAACGTGAAGCAAACTCATTACAAGTCTAGATCCGATCGGTTTGCTTTTTTTCTCCTTCTTTCAAACGGATCTACAACCTGAGACTAAAAGAAAACAGATCTACTAGATCTAAGACTCAAGAACATGATGAACAGTCTAGAAATAGTCTAGGGACTCCGACAACGGATCAAAAACAGACGAAAACTAGACAAAAACTACGACTCAGATTTAGAAGAAAGGCTACACAAAAGGATTACGATCAGCAACTAGAACTCACGAACAGTGTTATCTAGGCTATGGCAATGAACTATGAACCCTAATATTTTTGTGTGGCTTTTTCTGTATAGGACAAAAACAACTAATCTATGGATGGATTTGTGGATGCTTACCGAGACAACACTGGAAATCTGATACCAAGATGATATGGGGTGGCCCGATCTTCTCAGTAAGCGGATGGCGATGATGATGGTGGATGATAGATAACTAGTGCGTAGCTATGATCTCTCCCGCTCGATCCCTGATGCCAGCATAACAGATCTCGAACCTTGTAGGATATTCACAACACCAGACTCTTGCGCAATCAGCCATGACCACGAACGGTAGTATGCAATCTACTAATTCCCAATGGAACAACAGATCACACTTAATTATAGTTGGTAGATTCGAACACAGGGTAATTCCAGAGGTTCTATGAAAGAAACAACTCCAACATATTTTAGCGTGGTCTAAACCCTAACTTGTGATGGCTATGGAGGTTTATATGAGGGCTGGGCCGTCCTTCCCTCTAAACGGGCCTAAAACAGCCATAACTTGGCCCAAACTGACTCGATTCGACTCAAACTGATACATACCGACCCATATGTGGGTTCGTCCTTATTGGCACGTAGTCCAAACATCGTGGAACACCTCAAACATGTAATTCTTGGTGCGCCATCTCTCTCTCTCTTGCTCATACGTGATTTCCTCATTGCCTCCTAGTGCGCATGCCTCCCGCTCCTCCCTCACGCACTTGTTGATATTGGAAATCAGCGCTTGTCCTTCTTGCTGCAACTCTCCTCCTCCTCGCGCAATGCCTGTTTTATCAATAAACCTGATCATACAAATTGAGTTCAACTAATCCAAATTAGAAATGAACTCCCACTCAAAAACGACATCCCTCATGCCCTTTTGGTCATTACATGAACCAAATCCACTACACCAAGTCCGATCATCATGTGAGTCGGTGTAGCTTCAAAGGCGAGCATCAATATGGGCATCACATCAACTATATGACTCATGCTTAACCTTTCGGTCTATGTTCCGAGGCCATGTCTGTACATGCTAGGCTCGCCAAGTAAGAACCTTAGTACTCGCATGTGTAAAACTGTCTTACACCTATTGTATGAAAGCGTAGAGTCGAGTACACCCGATCATCACGTGATGTCTCGAAACACGATCCATAGAACGGTGCATACTTAAGGAAGAACACATTTTATCTTGATATTTAAATGAGGGATCATCTTATAATGCTACTAAAACACCAAACTAACTATATAAGATGCAAACATCATATGTGAAAAGTGGGATGATATGGTCCATGCATTTGATCACCATCATATGCATCGTGGTATGATCTCTATCATTCCTTTATGTGTAAGGTCAAGGTATATGGAACTTACACGTTAGGTGTGTTGTAAGGGTATCTACCATACATTAACTTACAACATTACCATATCATGAAACTAGCCCACCAACAATCTAAACTAGACGCCTCTAATTTATCCATTGTAAGTTCTACGTGGCTTAGGGCTTTCGAAGATAGAACCGGTCTTACCTACGAACATGGAACCACAACGATGATAACTAAGTTATTAGAAACTCGTTGTAAATCAGATATTGACTATAGTAGGAAAGACAGACACCCGCCAGCCACTTATGCAAAACTAGTTGCATGTCAGTCGTGGAATCGGTCTCATGTGCGATGACATGTAAAGTTGGTCCGGGCCGCTTCATCCCACTATGCCACCAATATCCAAAATACATGAAAGAAGCAATAACATGATCATCATCACCCACATACTCTTATGTGTTCTACCCATGCAAAGCACCTACGCCTAGATCAGGCTCTGATACCACTGTTGGGTTCACAACATAGAAAACAAAAAAAATCCTACGATGGGAACTATACGCCAAGATCTATCTACTAGATAAAGCAATGGGTGGATATACATCCTTTGAGAACATACCCTCAGAGACAACCAAGCTTTGTTAAGGAGATGAAACTCGTGGATGATGTAGTCGTACACTTGTCGATCTCAAGATCGTGATGAAGTCCAGCAAGTCCAGCAGGTCCAGCTCTAGCACGTCCATTAGATCCAGCTCCAGCAAGTCCAGCACCACCAAGTCCAGCACCACCAAGTCCAGCACTGCAAAGCAGCGGTGCATCTGTGATCACACACACCTTAGTACCCCAACAACCTCTGTCCCTCACTCCAGCAAAGAAGCGGAAGCAGCAACTCCTTTCTAGATAAAGCCACTGGGAACATGTATCTCGCTAATCCGAGACCATGGGGAATAACTAGAGGGGGAGAGAGATCCTTCACGAGGAGGTGTGTGTTGTGAGGAGGAGAAGGGGGCCTTTTATAGGGAAGAGGGGGGAAGTCAAGGGCCATGCATATAAATATGCCTCCACTCACACTTCCACTCACATGCATTAAATTTCCACCAAATTTAATGCAAGCTCTCATTAAATAAAACTATTTTATTTATTTTATTCAGAATTTTTTCTATTACTTTAATTAACAAACATTCACATAGAACCCCCTTCAACATTTCAATATCACATGTAGAACCAGTTTCTGCAATTTCACCCAAAACAATTCCGGTTTCCATCGAAATGATTCCAGCGCTTTCTTAAATCTTTATTTGAAACATATTTTCTCCAAATGGTGTCGGTATTCCTTAAGTGTGTCACCCTACAGTTTGCAAATAATGCAGACATGATCGAGACCCCTCTCCGGTCAATAATCAGCAGCGGGACCTGGAGATCCGTACTGACTCCCACATATTCAACAATGACTCTTGTGATCGTGTGAACCTTTCACGTCATAACCAAATCCCTTTGTCTCGCGATATATTACATGTCCGAGATTCGATCATCGGTATCCCAATACATAGTTTGATCTCGTTACCAACATGCACTCTTTTCTTGTTCCCGTGATATAACATTCTAGTGATCACATCACTTGCTTGCAAGCTATCTTAATGTGATATCACCGAGAAGGCCTAGAGTATATCTATCCATCATCCGGATTGAAAAATTCCACTCTTGATCCATGAGCCTCAAAATAACACCTTTGGAGTATCTGAACCCATCTTTATAGTCACCCTTTTACGGTATGGCGTTTGATGTTATCAAGTTACTCTTCCGAGGTTAGCAATTAACATGATCTCATGGTCTAAGGACTAAAATTACTTCGTATGATCTTATAGCAATATAAACATAATGACTTTGATCGTAATGCTATACTTCGGATGAATGTTCATCACATCATTCCACCAATGTTGTGACCTCGTTATTAACAACATCCAATGTCCATGATCAGGAAACCTTGATCATCTTGTTAATCAACAAGCTAGTTTATATGAGAGGCATTACTAGGAACTTTGTATTTTGTTTATTAAACACACATGTATGAACGTTTCCAATTAATACAATTAAAGCATGCAAAATAAAAATTTATCGTAAACATGGAATAAGATAATAACCACTTTATTATTACCTCTCGGGCATATTCCCTTCAACAATGACGATTCTGGAATGCATAGTTTGTTAGCTCTAAACAAATAGCCATCATGAATATGATATGTATCCCATGTGTCTTTGAGAGCACACAAACGATATGATTCAGCAAAATCATGGTCAGTTGCATAAAATGCACAAATAGTTTCTAATCCAGGAATTTTAACATCAAGATGTGTCCATAACATGTTTTTCCTAGACAAAGCACCAACAACTACATTCTCCTTTCCCTTCTTATACTAAATGATGTAAGAAACAAATTCAATAAACTCAACCCATTTAGCTTATCTTCTATGCAAGTTCGATTGAGCTTTCAAATACTTCAATGCTTCATGATCGGAATGTATGATAAATTCTTTTAGCCACAAATAATATTGCAAAACTTCAAGAACTCTAACAAGTGCATACAATTCTTTATCATAAACATGATAATTCAATCTAGCACCAGCAAGTTTCTCAGAAAAATATGCTATAGGATGATCCTCTTGCATCAAAACGCCACCAATTCCTATACCACTAGCATCACATTCAACTTCAAATTGCTTTGAAAAATCAGGTAATGCAAGTAATGGTGCAGAAGTAAGTAAACATTTCAAAGTATCAAATGCAATATCTTGGGTTGTGCCCCATACAAATGGCACACCTTTCTTAGTTAATTCATTCAATGGTGCAGCAAAAGTGCTAAAATCACAAAGCGCCTATAGAAACTAGATAAGCCGTGGAAACTATGCACTTGACTCACATTCATGGGGATAGGCCAATTCTGAATTGATTCAATTTTAGATTGATCTACTTCCACCCCACTCTTAGATACAACATATCCCAGAAATATAACCTTATCTTTTGCAAATGTGCACTTCTTAAGATCAGCATACAATTTGTTATCACGCAACACTTGCAAAACTTGTCAGATATGGTTACACTGTTCAGTTTCATTGTGGATATAGATAAGTATATTATCAAAATAAACAACCACAAAGTAACCAATAAATTCTCTCAAAACATGATTCATTAATCTCATGAAAGTACTAGGTTCATTAGTAACACCAAATGGCATGACTAACCACTCATACTGAAGGGAATATGACCGAGAGGCAATAATAAAGTGGTTATTATCTTATTCCATGTTTATGATAAATGTTTATTTTACATGCTATAATTGTATTGATCGGAAACGTCAATACATGTGTGTTTAATAAACAAAAAGGGTTCCTAGTTATGCCACTCTTATAGACTAGCTCGTGGATTAACAAGATGATCAAGGTTTCCTGATCATGGACTTCGGATGTTGTTAATAACGAGGTCACAACATTGGTGGAATGATGTGATGAACATTCATCTGAAGTATAGAATTACGTTCAAAGTCATTATGTTTATATTGCTATAACATCATACAAAGTAATATTTATCCTTAGACCATGAGATCATGTTAATTGCTAACATCGGAAGAGTATCTTG
Organism: Avena eriantha; assembly: GCA_910589775.1. NCBI lineage: Eukaryota > Viridiplantae > Streptophyta > Magnoliopsida > Poales > Poaceae > Avena > Avena eriantha. The sequence continues at coordinate 416,865,713 of OU342743.1, forward strand.
ATAACATCAAACGTCACACCGTAATAGGGTGACTATAAAGATGGGTTCAGTGCTACGAAGGTGTTATGTTGAGGCTCATGGATCAAGAGTGGAATTTTTCATTCCCGATGACGGATAGATATACTCTGGGCCCTCTCGGTGATATCACATTGAAATAGCTTGCAAGCGAGTGATGTGATCACTAGAATGTTATATCACGGGAACGAGAAAAGAGTGCATGTCGGTAACGAGATCAAACTTGGTATGGAGATACCGATGATTGAATCTCGGACATGTAATAGATCGCGAGACAAAGGGATTTAGTTACAAGTGTTAAAGGTTCTCACGATCACAGAAGTCATCGTTGAATGTGTAGGAGTCAGTACGGATCTCCAGGTCCCGCTGCTGATTATTGATCGGAGAGGGGTCTCGATCATGTCTGCATTATTAGCGAATCGTAGGGTGACACACTTAAGGGATACCGACACCATTTGGAGCAAATATGTTTCAGATAAAGATTTCAGAAAGCACTGGAATTATTTCAATAGACACCAAAACTGTTTCGGGTGAAATTGTTGAAATTGGTTCTGCATGTAATATTGAAATGTTGCAGGGGGCTTTATGTGAATGTTTGTTAATTAAAGTAATTAAAAAAATACTGAATAAAAATAATAAAAAAGTTTTATTAAATGAGAGAGCAATAAATTTGGAGAAATTTAATGCATTTAAAGTGGAGACTTTAAAAGGGAATGTGAAGAGGCATTTTAATGTGGAGGGGTTACCACCACATGAAAGGAGGAGGTGAAGAGGCACCTCCTCCATGCGCCGTCCATGAAGGAGGGGCACCCCCTTCCTCCTATAAAAGGCCACCCTCTCCTCACTTCTCAAACACACCTCCTTGTGAAGGATCTCTATCCCCCTATAGTATTATTCCCCATGGTCTCGGATTAGCGAGATACATGTTCCCGGTGGCTTTATCTGGAAAGGAGTTGCTGCTTCCGCTGCTTTGCTGGAGTGAGGGAAGGAGGTTGTCGGGGTACCGGACGTGTCTGCGATCACGGATGCACCACTGCTTTGCGGTGCTAGACTTGGTGGTGCTGGAGCTAGATCTGAAGGACGTGCTGGAGCCAGACCTACTCGGACTTCCTCACGATCTTAAGATCGGCAAGTGTATGACTACATCAACCACGAGTTCCTACTCGTTAACAAAACTCGTTGTCTTCGAGGGTAAGTTCTCGTTGGATGTATGTCCACCCGTTGCTTTCTACCTAGTAGATAGATCTTGGCGTGTAGTTCATACCATAGGAAATTTTTTGTTTTCTATGCTGCGGACCCAATAGTGGTATCAGAGCCTGATCTATGCGTAGGTGCTTTGCACAGGTAGTACACATATGTTTATATGTCGGCGATGATGATCATGTTATTGCATCTTCTATGTATTTTGGATATTGGTGGCATAGTGGGATGAAGCAGCCCAGACCAACCTTACATGTCATCGTACATGAGACCGGTTTCACGACTGACATGCAACTTGTTTTGCATAAGTGGCTGGTGGGTGTCTGTCTCTCCTACTATAGTTAATATCTGATTTACAACGAGTTGCTAATAACTTGGTTATGCTCGTTGTGGTTCATGTTCGTAGGTTAGAACGGTTCTATATTCGAAAGCCCTAAGCCACGTAAAACTTGCAATTGATAAATTAGAGGCGTCTAGTTTAGAACGTTGCTGGGCTAGTGTCTTGATATGGTATTCTTGTAAGTAGATGTATGATAGATACTCTTACAACACACTCAACGTGTATGTTCCATAGACCTTGGCCTTACACACAAAGGAATGATAGAGACCATACCACGATGCAAGTGATAGAGATCAAATGCATGGACCATATCCTCTCACTTTACACATTAGATGCTAGCATCTTATACTGCTAGTTTGTCGCTTTCTGTAGCATTGTAAGATGATCCCTCATTTAGATATCAAGATAAAAATGTGTTCTTCCTTAAGTATGCACCGTTTTATGGATCGTGTTTCGAGACATCACGTGATGATCGGGTGTACTCGACTCTACGCTTTCATACAAACGGGAGTAAGCCAGTTTTACACATGCGAGTACTAAGGTTCTTACTTGGCGAGCCTAGCATGTACAGACATGGCCTCGGAACACAGACCGAAAGGTTAAGCATGAGTCATATAGTTGATATGATGCCCATATAGATGCTCGCCTTCGAAGCTACATCAACTCACGTGATGATCGGACTTGGTGTAGTGGATTTGGTTCATGTAATCACCAAAAAGACACGAGGGATGTCGTTTTTGAGTGGGAGTTCATTTCTAATTTGGATTAGTCGAACCAAATTTGTCATAAATTAAATCAAAGTGAACTTGCATAGTTTGTTGTAGTCATTGGCATTCGTTTTCTACCTTATGCTTAGTTTTATTATTTGAGATAATATAACTATAGAATTCTGGATATTTACTTTACGAACTGGTATCGTATTATTTTGAATATCAATTTAAAGTTTATAAGTCCTATTGCAAACTTTCAGCAAACTCTATTTACTCCATGAAGTTTAATAAGTAGTATTAAATCAAGAGTAAGAATTCCAATGTTAGTATCTAAAGTATCATGTTTGCCTCCATGATTATTGATATTCAAAAGTTGTTTTAATATCAAGATTATATTGGTGCTGAAAATTGTTTCAGAAAACATCATGTGTGAAAGATATTGTGATATCTGAAACAATGTTTTTGGTTGCATTATGATAGAGTATAATTTAGCAAAATACATGTTCTCATATTGTATCAGAATTTGTGAATGTTGGAGATGCTAGGCATCCGAATCTACCAAAAAGGTGTTGGGAACTGATATTATACTCGCGATTCTTCCTTATAGGCTATAGTAGCTTGATCATGAAAGTTGTCATGATAAGGATGAATAGAAGATGTAAGTAAAATGTTTACTACACTAATAGATTACTAAAGAATGGATTTTTGAAAGAATGCCAAACATATGATGATGGTGATCCACTTCAAAGTGCAAGTCCAAAGGTATTAGTATTTGACTATATACAAGCTTTGTACCATGTGTCATGTTGATGACACCACTATTGATGTTGATAGATTTTTTAAAAGAAAAGGAATTGCTGAAAGAGAATCTATAAAATATTTGGCAGAAAATAAAAGGTTGGAGATGTCCAACTTGGGTATAGAAGATATACATGTTATGGTTGTATTCCTTGCTTATTAAACAATTTGGTTCTTAGGTATTGGATACCGAATTGGTTGGTATGAAGTGTCATACAGGACAACGCAATTCATGAACTGCAATGGCCTAAGTAACTAGCAAGAGAATAAGTGATGATGATCATCGAAAACAAATAAAGTGTTATTGTGCTTTTTCGTTGTCATCAAACCAAGCCTTCAAGATTAGTTTTAATAATTGTTATTTTGTTCCGGTATTACGAGAACAATGGTTGTTCAAATAATTACCGTATTCCATAAAGGATGCATGAACTTTTACAAGTCTAGTGGGAGAAATCACATCCATAAACACTATTGCTAAAATGTCGCAAGACAAATGATTGAAAGATCACTTATGAAGTGACCTCGCTGTTTAAATTATATTGGAAAGAAAACATGAAGAAACTCCATGTTGATGGATTTTTGGAGTCTTTGATTTTGATCAATTGACGCATGTGAGACTTTCCTCGAGATAATTGAAACTCCGTCCATAGGCCAGAGAGGAACGGATGACTAGATTATTGGAAATTGTGCATGCTGATGTGCATAGTCCATTATGTGTAGCCATATGCGATGGATCTTTTTGCTTCATATGCTTTCTTCGAAAATTTGAGTGAATATATCTGTATATTTACTTAATAAGGAAGAAGTATGAAACATTTGAAAGTTGTTCAAAGACTTTCAAGATGAAGTGAAAAATCATTGTAACAAGAAAATAAAGAGTTTATGATTCGATCATAAAGGAAGATATTTGAGTTACATGTTTAGCAAAACACCTAAGATTTGAGGAATTGTTCCATGAATTTGGATTTCCCGATAAACCACAGGAGTATGGTATGTTCGAGAGATGAAATCAAGCCATGTTTGACATGGTAAGATCAAGGGTGTCATTTATAAAACTGCCATTATGTTTTAAGGATTGAAGCTTTAGAGACTACCACTTTTACATTGAAAAGAGCACCATCGTGATCCATTGAAATGACACCATATGAATTATGGTTTGGGATAAAACCCGAATTGTCTTTTCCTAAATTTTGGTATGCTATGCATAAGTAAAATGTTTACAACCAAAGTCAGAAAAGCATGTCCTTGTAGGTTATCCGAAAGAATTTGTTGGGAATTTCTCCATAACACCGAGGACAAAAGAGTTTGTTACTTGGAACATCAAGTTTCTTGAGAAGGAATTTTTCGTGAAAAGTTAAGTGGGAGGACAATAGAACTTTGATAAGGTTGTTGAACCTTGGCTATATGTGCTAAGTAGCACAGCGCCGGAAAGTGTCCCGGTGGCGGCCACAATGCTCATGGCTCTTGCGATTACAAAAGGTGTGATCTCGAAGATTAGAGTTCCTATAGAACCGTGTGGGTCGGTAAGAATCAAATAGTAAGATTTGATAAGCAAGTCGTTATTGTTTTGACAATGATGAACGGACTACATGCAAAGAAGCGATGATGGGCCCTGACTCCATAAAATGACTAGAAGTCATATAATCCGTGATAGTATCCATACACGAGAAGTCAAGTTTCTGAACTTGGAAGACCCTCCGGAAAGGCGTGAAGCCTATCGGTCGTGTTTGGATCTATAAAGAAATAATACATGTATGTTTAACATCTATGAAATAGTTGACATGTCGGAAAGAAGTTTACGAAAATTTTCAAGGAGTTGACTATGAAAAGATTTGATCTTTCATAGCGAAATTTAGTCTTGACGGATTAATGTAGCAACCACTACATATAATTTGGTATATGGTAATTGAATAAACAAAACAATGTTCTTCTAATAGAACAGTTACCTAGGACGTGTACATGACACGGTCCAAAGGGTTTTGTTAATTCAAAGGGTGCTAAAAGGGCATGCAAACTTCAATAGTTGAAGTAAGCATAGCGGAGTTGGAATCTTCACCATGATGAAAATGTTAAAAGAGTTTAAATTCATCGGAGATGATGAAGATGCTTGCATTTGCAAGAAATTAAGTGGGAGCGCTGAGACATATTTCTAATACATTATGTAGAGGACATATTGTTGATTGGAAATTATGTATCTTTTATTGACACAAGTTAAGAATTTCATTAAAATAAGATTTCGATGAAAGACTTGGGCAAAACCGGAATATTAGGCATCAATATCTATATGGATAGATTAAGGCACTAATATGGTTGTGCCAGACATACATATATGAGATATTGAAAGGGTTCAATATGGAAACAACAAGAAAGGTTATTGCTGCATGGAAAGGATTGTATCAAAATTCAAGTGTTTCAACACTTGGTGAGTAAAATCACATGAATATTTTGATCGATTATAGCATAATTTGTATATATCCATAATGTCCTATGCTCTAAATGTTATGAGCACATACCAGAATTATTCATGAGATGATCATTGGCCGATAGTAAAGATATTCTTATGAGCTTTGGAAGAACTAAGAATATATAATGTATAAGTGACAAATAGTTAAAGGTAGTTCATTGTAAAGTGTTACATTGATACTAGTTTTGTCACAAGATACAAATTAAATTTATCTCAACTTGGACTATGGGTGGCACAATGTAATTGAAAGGATGTTCCATGATGGATTTGGATGAGTTCCAAAGTTGAGACATTGTGACGGATACTACAACAAAAAGGCTAAGTATATGACTGCTATAGTAGCAGCATAGGATGGCATTTGTGTTAAGTAGTTTGTTATCAATCTAGGTGTGGATCAAAGTGGGCTAATACTATGAAGATATATTGTGTGACAATAATATAAACATATTTTAACCGGAAGGAACTAAAGGTCTCACCAAAGGACTAAATTTATACAATGCCGTCTCATTTGAGAATGAGTGATGCGTAGAGACGCAAAGACATGCAAATGCACACGGACCTGAAACTGTTAGATCCGGAGATTATGTTAACCACTAGCAATCGCGTATATGCAACACCAGAAAGCCATAGGTGTTCAATACGCAAAGTTTTTCAAACTAGATTATTGACTCTAGTGCAAGTGGGAGACTGAAGGGAATATGCCCGAGAGGAAATAATAAAGTGGTTATTAACTTATTCCATGTTTATGATAAATGTTTATTTTACATGCTATAATTATATTGATCGGAAACTTCAATACATGTTTGTTTAATAAACAAAAAGGGTTCTTAGTTATGCCTCTCTTATAGACTAGCTCGTTGATTAACAAGATGATCAATGTTTCCTAATCATGGACATTGGATGTTGTTAATAACGAGGTCACAACATTGGTGGAATGATGTGATGAACATTCATCTGAAGTATAGCATTATGATCAAAGTCATTATGTTTATATTGTTATAACATCATACGAAGTAATCTTTATCCTTAGACCATGAGATCATGTTAATTGGTAACACCGGAAGAGTATCTTGATAACATCAAACGTCACACCGTAACAGGGTGACTATAAAGATGGGTTCAGTGCTACGAAGGTGTTACGTTGAGGCTCATGGATCAAGAGTGGAATTTGTCAATCCCGATGACGGATAGATATACTCTGGGCCCTCTCGGTGATATCACATTGAAATAGCTTGCAAGCAAGTGATGTGATCACTAGAATGTTATATCACGGGAACGAGAAAAGAGTGCATGTCGGTAACAAGATCAAACTAGGTATGGAGATACCGATGATCGAATCTCGGACATGTAATATATTGCGAGACAAAGGGATTTAGTTACAAGCGTTAAAGGTTCTCATGATCACAGAAGTCACCGTTGAATGTGTAGGAGTCAGTACGGATCTCCAGGTCCTGCTGCTGATTATTGATCGGAGAGGGGTCTCGATCATGTCTACATTATTCGCGAACCGTCGGGTGACACACTTAAGGGATACCGACACCATTTGGAGCAAATATGTTTCATATAAAGATTTAAGAAAGCGCTCGAATTATTTCAATAGACACCGAAACTGTTTCGGGTGAAATTGCTGAAATTGGTTCTGCATGTAATATTGAAATGTTGCAGGGTGTTTTATGTGAATGTTTGGTAATTAAAATTCTGAATAAAAATAATAAAAGAGTTTTATTAAATGAGAGAGCATTAAATTTGGAGCAATTTAATGCATTTCAAGTGGAGACTTTAAAAGGGAATGTGAAGAGGCATTTCAATGTGGAGGGGTTACCACCACATGAATGGAGGAGGTGAAGAGGCACCTCCTCCATGCGCCAGCCATGAAGGAGGGGTACCCCCCCTCCTCCTATAAAATGCCACCCTCTCCTCACTTCTCAAACACACCTCCTTGTGAAGGATCTCTCTCCCCCTCTAGTATTATTCCGCATCGTCTCGGATTAGCGAGATACATGTTCCCGGTGGCTTTATCTGGAAAGGAGTTGCTGCTTCCGCTGCTTTGCTAGAGCGAGGGAAGGAGGTTGTCGGCATACCAGACGTGTGTGCGATCACGGATGCACCACTGCTTTGCAATGCTGGACTTGGTGGTGCTGGAGCTGGATCTGAAGGACGTGCTGGAGCCGGACCTGCTCGGACTTCCTCACGATCTTGAGATCGGAAAGTGTACGACTACATCAACCACGAGTTCCTACTCGTTAAAAAAACTCGTTGTCTTCGAGGGTAAGTTCTCATTGGATGTATGTCCACCCGTTGCTTTGTACCTAGTAGATAGATCTTGGCGTGTAGTTCACACCGTAGGAAATTTTTGTTTTCTATGCTGCGAACCCAACACATACAACCCAAATTTTTTTTAAAGCATTTTTCGATTCATCCCCTTCTTTCATTCTAATTTGATGGTATGCACTATGCAAATCAATCTTAGAGAAAATAGCAACATCACTCAATTCATCTAGCATATCCTCTAAGCGTGGAATAGGATGACAATATCGAATAGTGATGTTATTAATAGCTCCATAATCTACACACATGCACCATGTACTATCTTTCTTAGGAAGTAAAATAACAGGAACAACACAAGGGCTAAGAGAAACATGAATGTACCCTTTATCCAGCAACACATGTACTTGTTTCTGTATCTCCTTTGTTTCTTCGGGGTTGGTTTTGTAGGGTGCATGGTTTGGTAATGTGGCACCAGGTTTCAAGTCTATTTCATGCTCAATGCCATGAAATGGAGGCAATCCTGTGGGCACATCTTCTGGAAACACATCGCCAAAATCCTGCAAAACAGTAGATACACCAAGAGAAATAAGAGTCATGTCCTTAGAAACCAATATCTCGCCCTTATACATGAGCACAAGCGGCATCACTGTAGGATCCTCACAAAACTCTCTCATATCTTCCTTGGTGGCTAACATCAAAAGATTAGGCACTCTCTCTCTCTTTTCGTTATATCACTCTTTTTACGCTCTATTACATCATGTACAACTGGAACACTATCTCGCCTATCTATAGATGCATCCTTCAAGTTCACTTTTATGTTTTGACGAGGTTCATTCACAATCTGGTGTGGTGTCATCGGCTACAAATTAATTTTCTTTCCCTTGAATTCGAAGTGATAGGTATTTGCTCGGCCATTGTGTTGCACATGGCGATCATACAGTCAAGGCCGACCCAATAATAGATGGCATATAGTCATAGGAACCACATCAAAATCAATAGAATCCTTCTATGGCCCTATCTCAAAATTCACATGTACCATATGGTTTACCTTCATCTCACCATTCTCACTCCACCATTGCATGTAGTATGGCTTGAGATGAGGTAAATAAGTCAAATTTAGCTTGGCACATAACTCCTTGCTTGCAAGATTTCTATAGCTACCTCCATCAATGATTACTTTGAAAGCTTTGTTAGGACCAACTAGTGCTTTTGTTTGGAACAAGTTGCAACGTTGAGAATCAACAATAGGCTGCACACTAAGTATATGTGAATACACCACAATGGTTGGTGCATGCTCAGGGAAAGCATCCAGAACTTCCTCGCTGTTATAACCATCGTCATCAGCACTACTATGATCAACTTCATCGCCACTCTCATAATCACCTTGTTCATTAACAAAACATAACTTTGCGGTTTGGAAAATCTCGCTTGTAGGGACCTCTACCCCCACAAGTATGGCACTCCACATCGCGAGTATGCGTTGTTGACATACTGGAACCTGAGCTAGCAGGAGCAGCAGGTTTCTTCGCATGGGAACCATAGGATGGCGTTGGTGCATGCTTGTCCGAAGATGGTGAATGATGGCTAGCAGCTGCTGCAGGTTGTGCCATAGGAGGTGGAGGTGTAGACCTTGCTAAAAACGACTGGTAGAAGGAAACCTCGCATATGCCTTTTCCTCTTTAGCTAACTATGATTTGGCCTCTCTAGCGTGATGCAATAGTTCATTCATAGTCTCGTACTTGTGATGACTAACAATACTCTTTATTGGTAACTGCAAATTGTTGAGAAATTGTTGCATGGTCATCTCAAGTGATTCACGAACTCTAGCACGCTGTATAAGCATCTCCATCTCCATGTAGTACTCATCAACTAACATGGTTCCTTGCCTCAATTGTGTCAACTTGTCAAAAACTGAACGCAAGTAGTTGGTGGGTACAAAATGGTCCTTCATGATGCGCTTCATCTCTCGACAATTCATCACAGGAAGTTCATTGTCGTCTCTTCTATTTTGCACAATAGCATCCCACCAACGTAAAGCATATCCATCAAATTATGACACTATAAGCTTCACCTTCTTTTCTTCTGTATAGTCATACAAATGCCAGAGCTTCTCAATCTTCAACTCCCATGTGAGGTAATCTTCAGGATCAATTGAGCCATCAAACTTGGGAATTGAACACTTTGGCTTGTCCAAACCATCATCAACGGCTTGGTTAGGTACATGTTGAGCATGCCCAATAGGAGCCCATCTGCGTGCATGTGCAGGTGCAGGTGCGGGTGTAGGGGGGTTAGCACGTCCCCTGCCCGGATTTGGGGCAGCACCAGCAACAATTCATTTAGCATTGTCTTCACCAGCATCGTCAAGTGGTTGTTGCTGCCATTGCTCAATTGCTACTGTCGAAGCATCAATAGAACGCTACAAAGCTATGACATTGGTATTGATAGTCGTCACTTATGTTTGAATGTTAGTGACTCCCTCTTCATTTTCTCCCAAGGCCACTTGCATGTCCTGAATATTTTTGTCAATGGCATCTGTCGTGTGAGTGAACACACGTGTCAAATGGGATTTCATTGCTTCCTATTCTCCCCAATTAACAAGATCTTCATCCTTCTTTTTCTATGACACAACATCATCATCACTAAGAGACATGATTAGTAGGTTAGTGCAAAAATCAAAATCTGTTTGGTCGAACACTCACAACTCACTCCACACTAACAAGAAAGCGGATCTTACCGTTCCAGAGTGAATAGACATGCTTTACCAATTCGAAATCAAAGACTTATGCACTGATGTGATGAAGTGAATATCAAGGGTATGGAGAACGATCATGGGGCACACTAGTTATTTATGGTGGAGCTATAGGAATGGTAACCAAACTACACCGCAAACAAGTCCTAGTGTTGATCGTACAAAACCCAAGTAACACACACGTGGACATAAACGTGGCAATGCAACTATGAAGGGTGTTGCATTACGTTGGAGAGACACTAGCAAAGCTCAAAGTAAATAGGCACAAGATTGCTCAATCTACCGGTGCACAAAGATATCACTAGGCCTCTTGCAGAATTCTCCTTTTCTCTTTTTTTGTACTGATTCTTCCGCTTTTTGCTTTTTCTTTTGCTATATCCTATTTTTTTGAATATGTATCATACTAGAAATACGGCCAAAATTATTAAGCACTGCACCAATTACCTAAGAGCAGCTTATAAGAGCGGAAACTAGTCTCAATAGGTAGGTTCCTAACCCCTTTAAATAGAGTGGTTGTAGCTAAGGTTTGGAAATTGCTAAATATCAACTATTGTATTTCAGTGCCATGGCAGAAAAACAGGCCAAAAACGTGCTGCGGTAGAGCTGGCGGTAGAACAACAGTGCGCAGGAAAGGAACGGGTGAAAATTGTGCCACGGCAGGACTGGCGGCAGGCCATCAGCGCACAACAGAGAAAAATCATGCCGCGGCAGGACTGCGATCCATGCTAGAGACACACTCGCGGTAGAGAAACATCGTGTTTCTGTGTCGTGGCTACGGATTTTTTTTTGAAGTCTGACTCGGCCAATAGTAAAACAACCAGGACTCTTTTGCTTGGATCGGATCTAGGCTTTGTCAGGGCGGAAAAGAAGTGGTGGGGAACACATATGAACAAACTAGATCTAATTGCAATCTAAACCAAAACAAAACTTGAACCTAGACTCCTATAGATTACTATTAATCGGATCTACTAGAAGCATACGACTAGCAACTAAAACTTGAAATCAATGCAATCTAGGCTATGGCAAATCTTTTTGTGAGGCTTTTTATGTATAGAACTAAACAAAAACTAATCTATGGATGGATTGAGGATTTCTCACCGAGTAAACAAGGAAATCTGGTACCAAGATGATAAGGGGTGGCCCAATCTTCTCAGCAAGCACTTTTCGATGATGATGGTGGATGGTTGAAAACTAGCCTGTAGCTATGATCTCTCCCGCTCGAACCATAATGCCAATGCAACAGCTCTCAAACCCTGTGGGATATTTACAACACCACACGCAGCCGTCGACCATGAACGGTAGTTTACAATCTACTAATTCCCAATAGAACAATAGATCACACTCAATTGCAGTAGGTAATTCAATCATAGGTAATTCTAGAGGTTCTTGAAAGAAACAACTCCAATATTTTAACGTGGTCTAAATCCTAACTTATGCGGCGCCCCATCTAAACAATTCCAATGCTAGGAAACCGCGTTGGACCCAACTAAACTAGGATACAAACCGACCCATAGTGAGTTCGGCCCATGGCTCAGCCCTGCAGACTTTGGCACGGTATCGGTGGTGCGGAAGCATGCCGTGGCAGCGCGTTACGTTGTTTATGTGCCGCAGCAGCCTGCCATGGCGGAGAATAGTGGCTTTTCTCTTCCGCGGCAGAGATCTTCCACAAAGTGTTGATCTTCACCTTTGTCAGCTTCTTGCGCTTCCCCCCTCTCCTCTCTCGCGCATTCTTCATTCATCAACATGCCATGCTCCCTATGCTTTAGCTCCTCGCTCTGTGCTACACCTTCTTCACCCGTGTGCCTGATCATACAATAGCACACAGACTTAGGTAGTATAAAACTCTCATTAATTAAAACATCAGGTTCATTAAGAAACAAGTTCACCTGTTGTTCTAGTAGCTTAGCACGAGCTCCTGTAATAGGTCCAATTCTAATCTCATTGGACTGATCCTTCTTTATAGCAATTGGAACATCTTCATTAGCAATTGGTAAAGGTGGAAGTATAGGGATGTCCTCATTAGGTCGCTCCTATATGCACTCGTATCCAGCAATGACATCTCGTGCATCCTCGTAGCACAACCATGCATCCGACGCCAAGATCTGCAGTAGCTATCAAGTTCGTCAGTGTACAGTGGAATGCCAAGACCACTCAACTGTAGCCGTTTGTGCCATCGCCAAGATCTCCTCCAAGGTCATGGCATGACAGTTGTACTCGTCAGGCGACAAGTGTCGTAGAGATCTTCCCAACACTGTTGTGTTACCCGGAGGATGTGCTGATCCGCAAGCCCGAGATGAACCCGAGGGATCACGAAACGACAAGCTCACCGGCATGGACCCTGAAGCCCCGATCATGGAACTGGAGGCACCGAACCCCGTAGATCTTCATCACTGACGGCAAGTTCATTGAACCCGTACCCATATATGCCAAGACCTCCATCGTGGAACCCCAAGTTCTCCGACATTGAAACCGAAGGCCATCGCCACCAGAAACCAAATTCCCTGCTGTGGAACGTGAGGGTCTCCATCATGGATCCGATGGCCGAGACCCCGAAGAATGAACTGAACCCTCGGAACCAAGTTCACCAAAAACCCCTAATGTGTTACCCCTTTATGAGCCCCTATTTTTATGTATGAAATACAAACTTGTTGCATATTAAATTATTCATGATGGCATAGATGTTTGGTGGTTTGTGGGTACTTGGTCGACTCACCTAATAATTAAATATGGAGACCATATGTGGGCTATTCTTGTCTTATATTGGCTCCATTTTAATTTGTATAGCAAACTTATGGCATGATTTGCCTTGCTAAGACAACATTTAATTTGCAGGGTATCTAAAATAACTTGAATCATATAATTAATTGTCGGGACCCCGGTTCCGCTTAATATTGCCTAATTGCACCGCATCTATGCCATGTCATGCATCATATCATAAACATGTCGTTTCTTCCGTCGTAGTATTAAATAGTGTATCCGTTGTTTCTTCTAGTGCTTTACTTCTTCACGGATTATGTCATTGAGTTGATGCGAGCTTCGACCCGGACTTTGGTGAATCATAGGCAATGTTTCCCACACGAGCATTCTCCCCCTTTCTACCTATTTTATCTTTATAGTCTTTATTTTCTCCTATTGATCTATTGCTATCTGTGTTGTGATGCTCTAGATTCCGTACCACTTTATATCCCTTACAGCCTATATTGCCACGGACACCTCCTATTACCTATTGTTTGGTAGATAGTTAGCCTTGCGAGTCGTAGTTGCTTGCTCAGGTGTTAGCTCGAGTTGTCGAGCACCACAGTTGTTGGAAGGTATCCATACGCTTTATGTTGGAAACGATCATGACTTTAAATACAACTTGATATTAAAATACTGGGAATAGTTATAACTAATGCAGAGGCATCGGTGGGCAATAGATAATATTTGGTTTTTAACCACTCACTTGTGTCTCGTCAGCCCCGAGTACTTGATACTTGTTCCTTGACTATCATACTATCCGCATGTGGGACCATGAATCCCCTTAGCCAGAGCTTGATTCATTTCTTATTTCTTGGGGCCACAAAGTAGTTTGGGGATTTATTACTATCCTGTACTTATGCCATGCTTTACTGCTTTATTCACGATTGCACGTGGAGCGCTTGTACTGTTTTGGAACATGGAATGTTTTCGCGGTATCGACAAGCCCAGTCACACTTTCGGGTTCCCAATCGTTTACATACATTGACACAAACCCTAGGTCTGTCTCGGAGCCGGCCAACTTTGTTGCGGGTAGCTTAGTGGTGGCCCCCTAAAATATTTTATGAATCTTGTGATTGCTTTGTCGTGAAAGCCTCATTTGGTTTTTATTTGGTTTTTCCGAGCTTGATCGTGCATGTGTTGCTATTTGTGCACCCTTGCAGGGAAAATCTTTCTGAAAGCCATGTCCACAGTTATGGACGACTTGGAGCACAATATCTCGATCATAGACAATCATAACTAAAGTAGTGCTATAAATTTGACTTTTACATGTCTACTAATCAGTTTCACTACAACAGAATGATTAAATAAAAGTGCCAAAAACTACTGGATTTGGGATGTCTCATGCTAATTGTATCTGACTAGTAAGTATCACAACTACAACAAAATGGTTAACTAAAACTGCCCACTACTTATGATATCAGGATGACTCATGCTATCTATATCTAACTAGTAAAGGCTGCAACTATAATGGAATGAATAAAATTTCCAATTGTGTGAATTCCTCGGTTTGACTTCCTCGTTTGGTCTGGAAGGGGAATGTTAGGATTAGTATGTTTTGCTTTTACTATCAGGTTGGTTCCGAATAGGTCTTTCTTATCCCTCTCTAATAGCCGACAGTTGTATCGAGTCTCTATAGGTTATGTAGTGCATGCTTCGCTGCCGCTTCAATCCACCATACCTATGTAGGCGAGAGCCGCTGAATTCTAGACTCGCAGTGTACTGGCCTCAGTACTAACCGCTCTCTTTTCCCTTTGCCCTTTATCGGCACCCCTTTTGTTTTAGAAGGTTTGAGATCGACGTTGTTAGCAGGGTTACTCTTCTGGCTTGGCCTGGGCAGGGTTGTGGACACCATTGGTTATTCTTTAGGGATCTTAGCCCCATTTGCATCTTATCCATACTCAGATGTTATATGGTTTTCAAGGTGATTTGGATCTTTGTATTATATATCTGTATTTTTGAATCATGGAGTCGTTGTTGTATATATATCTTCTGTGGGTTCCATCATGGACTACTGTGTAATGATATTACTTCGTTTTCCACACAAACGCAAGTTCCTGGTGGACATCTTTGAATCATTTCTATGTGGGTTTGGAGGGAATTGCTAAAACTTGCAAAGGGCCGATTCGAGGGTGTTACATAAATGTCTCTCATACTCATGGGATTGGTACCACATCGTCACTCAAGCATGTAGGGATATGCTCGGTTCTCTCAACTCCATGCGCCTCCTTGGCTTGTGTAGATACACACTTGACGTACTCGTCCAACTTGGCGAAGTAGAGTTCTTCGTCTTCCTCATCCATGAAGTTACATGCATCATCTAGGACATCAAGTCTTGGCGTTGAAGCTTGATGGCGTGGAGGAAGGCTTGCACTTGATGGCATTTTGGTGGTGGCACGAGTAGTTGAAGGTGCCTTTTGATGGTGTCGACGGAGGTCATTGGCGTGCCTTGCCAAATGGTGATGTAGGTGGTACACTTGGTCATCCACATGATGCTCAGGACGATGATCCTTGTCCTTGGCACTCTTCTTGTGCTTGTGGTGCAATCTTGAGGTAGACTCGTTAATTTTGGTGAGGATGCTAATGTTCTTGGCAAAGTTGTCGTCCATGTTCTTCTTGAAGTGGTTAAGGGTGCTTTGGAACTTGTCCATTAGATGGTGGACCTTGGCACTCTCGAGGTGGAGGCTCCGTCTTGGTCGACGCGACTTGTGGATCTGATCGTTGTCGTCCTTGAAGTTGTCCATGCTTGGGGAGTTATTATTGTTTTAGAACTCCATAACACCCAATCATGTGGAGCCATTATCGGTGTAGTGCTCCATCATGTCATCCATGCTTGTGGAGGCATATGCACGGTGGGTCATCATGGATTCTTCATAGAAATCATCGTCGGCTCTCGAGTCCCTAGACATGATTCACAAGACCATGTGGTGTATATGGAAGTGGTACGGGGTTAGGGATACAACTTCAAGCCTTACTTTACATTGGAAAAAAGTATCGTGCAAGTGGCCACACTTGAGAGCAATCAAAACCAAGTAAAATGAAGCTCATGCGGAACACCAAAATGAACTAACTACTAAAAAACACACACACAAAGCTTATGGTGGATGGGTATGGAAAGTGGCATGTCCAAGAACATTCTGAAATCAAGATATTGTAATGGCAAGTAAAGAACCACGATGATCACAAATAAAAACAAGTCAATCCACAAGATAGGAATTATGTACAAGGAAACACACACGATGGGATAAATGGGACTTGTGTGACGGAGAAGGTGAGTTAAGAACAAAATGATTACCTAGAGAAGACTATAAGCTCGTGTCGCACAAGTGCAAGGAGAGACGCTAGTTCGATTGTAATAAAATTGGTGGGCTACAAGATATGCACAATAAGTACCACATATATGATGTTCATCGAGCTTGCGCTTCCTATTCTATGATTCACTTGTTTCTTTCTATCTTTCCTATTTTTTTCTCTTTTTCCTTTTTTTAACTTGCCTCTTCCTTGTGCCAACAACTATACAAGTCAACTATATGAGATAGCGCGCTCACAACTTTTGCTCGGAAGTCTACAAGGTATCAAATGTGCATAACCGAAGCAATCATAGGAGGAACTAGTCTCTATAGATGTTTTTTGATCGCAAAGATAGTGTAGCTCACAAAGGAATGCAAGTGGGGAGAAGTCGCAGAATGTTTATACTTTTTGTCGCCGATCTTCACCCTTTATTGTTGGATTCCGCCTTGATCACGGAATCTGGATGGGATGGATAGCATGAACCACTTGGATCATGATGTAGATATCTTTTTCCTCTTCTAAAAAAGCTAAAGAACACCAAAATCCGAGTTGTGAGAGGCTGAAATCTGGAATCTGCTGATTTCTTTCTGGCCCAGGTGGTAGTACCGCTTTTTAGACCCCGGTAGTACCGAAAAAGTGCGGTACCACTTTTGGGCACGGTAGTACCGATTATTCATGAGACGTGAATATTTGATGCGATTTCGCTATTTTGGGGCGATTTGGGCGGAACATCTTTAAGAAAAACACCAAATCGAAGGGGTAAATGATTGAATTAGGCTATCAGAACGCAGGGGAAGGTAGATCGACAAGTTTAGCAAGTAATCCATTGATCAAAACCTACCAAAACACACTCAAATCACAGATGGGTCCAAAACACGAATTGGGGCTATTTGTGGTGAAATTTTCGAATTTATGGGGAAAAGACCAAATCGATGAGAAATCTGTGGCAACCAAAAGTTGGTGATACCTGATGATAAGGGGGTGACTTCAAGGGTGGCCCGATCTGCACGGATCTCGTGGTCAAATCAATGAGAAATTGAAGGGAAAGGGAGAATGTAGCGGAAGCGGACCCATACCTTGCAAAGAACATGATGAACATACGCAAAACTCACACGATACAAGGCCAATTGCTCCCGTTGTTGGCCACCGGTCCAATAGAATCCTTGCAAGGAAAGATCAGTCAACATGCTCCCATAAATCCCAAGCGGAGAGGGAATAACACCTTTGAGAGGTTCTTGACAACTTGGCAAAGGGACACCGATGACAAGGCCTTGTACAACGAGGGAGGCACGATGCAAACTCCAACGAGCTGGTGACGATAGTCGGTCCCCTTGGTCAAGGGGATGAGGAAACACTAAAGATTGCACAAAGGGGGTTTCCTTTAGTCTATCATCTTTTCCTAAGGGATACATGAGGGGTGGGGGATCTATTTATAGGACATCCACTTACATAGGGGTAGTTTGGGCATAAAACTAGGGTTGCAACATAATACGGGGGTACATGGGCTATGGCCCAGCAGTTGAGGAGCGCATGCCCACTCCTGACCGGTAGTATCGGACTTGATGGCCGGTAGTGTCGCGGGCTTTAGTTCTGGTTGGTAGTACCGTGATGTCGAGCGGTAGTACCAGGGCGCGGCAGTACCGCTGATGGGAGAGGTAGTACCATTTGCGTTTGTCTTCTTTTGTGACTTCGGGACGAGCTTTGGGACTTGGCGGTGTAGATGTAGTAGTGTCCATAGGACGGGCTGCATTAGTAATGGAGCACCATTGTGAAAGAGGTTGCATGACCACAACCACTTGAGTATGAGTGTCCATGTGGATCATTGTGGTTTGGAAAATAACACATGCAATGGCACTCCGATATGTGTCAAACCATGGTCAGAAAGCCCAGGAACATGTTGGAATTCAACTTCCACAAGCAATGGAGCACTAGTTTGAAAGAGGTTACATCACCACACCCACTTCAGTGTGTGTGGCCATGTGGAACATTGTGGTTTGGAAAACAACACATGCAATGACAGTACAATATGTGTCAAACCATGGTCAGAAAACATAGGAACATGTTGGAATTCAACTGCCACATGAAATGGAGCACCATTCTGAAAGAGGCTGCATCACCACACCCACCTGAGTTTGTGTTGCCATGTGGATCATTGTGGTTTTGAAAAGGACACATGCAATGACACTCCAATATGTGTCAAACCATTGTCAGAAAGATCAGGAGCATGTTCGAATTCAATTGTCACATGCAATGGAGCACCAGTTTAAAAGAGGTTGCATTACCACATCCACTTGAGTGTGTGTGGCCATGTGGATCATTGTGGTGTGGAAAAGAACACATGCAATGGCACTCCAATATGTGTCAAACCATGGTCAAAAAGCCCAGGAAAATGTTGGAATTAAATTGCCACATGCAATGGACCACCATTGTGAAAGAGGTTGCATCACCACTTGAGAGTCTGTGTGGTAATGTGGATCATTGTGGTTTGGAAAATAACACATGTAATGGCACTCCAATATGTGTCAAACCATGTTCAGAAAGCACATGAACATGTTCAAATTCAACTACCACATGCAATGTGATATGGGGTGGCCCGATCTTCTCAGCAAGCACTTGCTGATGATGATGGAAGATGATAGATAACTAGCATGTATCTATGAATTCTCCCGCTTGAACCCTGATGCCAATGCAACAGCTCTCGAACCTTGTAGGATATTCACAACAGCACGCTCTTGCGCACATAGCCGTCGACTACGAACGGTAGTTTGCAATCTACTAATTCCCAGTGGAACAACAGATCACACTCAATTATAGTTGGTAAAATCGATCACAGGGTAATTCCAGGGGTTCTATGAAAGAAACAACTCCAAAATATTTTAACGTGGTCTAAACCTAACATGTGTGGCGCCCCATCTATTTACGAGTCTGGGGGAGGCGGCCTAGGTGAGATCCGAGTTGGTCCACCCCAACTAAAAGATACAAACCGACCCAAAGTTGGGTTCGTCTCAGGGTTCTGCTTTGGGAGAGTTTGGGCCTGTTTCTCTGCCGTGGCAGAAAAGGACTCTCTTTCTGTGCCGCGGTAGCCTGCCGTTGTAGAAAAACGCGTAGTTTCTCTGCCGCGGCAGAGATCCTGCCATTTGTTGATCTTTCTCTTTGTAGCTCCATGCGCTTCCTCCCCCTCCTCCCTCGCACATTCTTCATTGATCAACACACCATGCTCCATATGCTTCAGCTCCTCGCTCCGTGCTACGCCTTCTTCTCCCATGTACCTAATCATACAATAGCACAAATCCTTAGGCAATATAAAGTTCTTATAAATGAAAGCATCATGGTCAACTAGGAACGAATTCACATGATAGTCATTATTAATTTGACTCAATATTTCCTTCTAGTTCAAGCACTCAAAATCATCATAAGCCTTGTATATATGCTCATCATCCTCCCTTTCTTCATGAAAAGCCATCCACGACTTTGGGTAAGCTGAAAGTGGTAGAAACAAAAAGAACAACGTGTACAAAAAGTATATGTATATATAACATGTTGCATTATTGTTGTTCACATGAAAAGTATGTCCAATATACATCAACCAACTTATATTGCCAGTATAAGTGAAGTACAAAGAATCACGATCATGGTGAAAAACAACTAAATAGATAGTCTTGTTCTTCAATATTAAATTCAGTTTTCTTAAAGAAGACCAATGATCAAATTTGTGGACAAGATCAAACAAATTTAATATGTGTGAAAACCAAATTGATTCACACCATTCTTCAATTGCGCTACTCTGATTATTATGAACATGATCATGTTGTCCAGTATGGAAGGTGCAACTCAATTTGCAAATTTAAGTGAAGTATAGAGCAGTAGCACAGCTAGACAAAGACTTTTGGGACAAACACAATGGATATGAAAAATTGGGTTCTATGCTAGCAAGATTAAAACGATCCCACAGAGGTAAAATTACTTGTGTTGGCTGCATTATATCAACTAGATCTGACTTTAGTTTCATACTATGACAAATTTTAGCATATGTCCCACAACACAAAGTCGTTGACACACAACATGTATGGCTGAAAATAGCATGTTTCAGTTCAACGATTCTATCACAAGTAATGCATATGTTATCTACGAGAAAATTTTCATACATGCAATATTTACCAATTAGATTGAAAGTGAAACAAGGAGAATATGTGCTAGAATTTAGACATGAAATTTCAGAAATCTTGTCCATAGCACAACTCATAATCATAGGTTCATTTAGCATGATGGAATACACAATATCAGTAGGTGATATTCGAGCAAGTTTTTATTTATGTGTAATCAGTACCACATGATCAAAATTTGAATTGGGTAAACTATCACATGATGTTGAAACATTAGTGCCAGGCAAATCACAAGGAGGCTTTAGTAAAGGAAAAGACACACAATATGTCGGACATGTTGGCTGAAGATCCAAACAATACCAATGTCATCAACAATCTCCTTAGTTATAGTAGGTACTAACACATCCTCCACAAGTGACAATGCACAGTCCAGTGATACAGGTTGTAAAATAGGCGGCTCCCTTTCTTCAAAAGCAACCTGGATATCACAAGAAACAACACTAGGAGTAGAGATGATTACATTAGTAGAAACCTCATTCGTCTCATCAACTCTCACTCTCGGTTCTTCTATGACAGGATCAACATGTGGTTTGGCCGATGGTTCAGGATGTCTAGCAGCCGCTGCAGGTGGCACCATAGGAGGTGGTGTAGATCTGGCCGCAAAACGGCTAGTATATGGAAAACATGCACGTGACTTAGCCTCCTCAGCTAGCTGTGATTCGGCCTCTCTAGCATCAGGGTGCAGGCGGGAGTGGGCTGCCCGCGGAGCCCACTACCCAAGCCCACATAAAAGGCTACGTGGGACACCCGCGGGTAAACAAGAAAAATTGGTGGGTTTTTGTGGGAAGCCCGCGATCGAGCGAACATCAAAAAAAAATTCGATCCAAATTAATATTTTTACATTTGTCTAGATTTAAATATATCTAGTCATATTTCGCGGTATATGTGAGTATACGTGGGATAATGGACACCCGCATAAGTTTCGTGGGCTCCCGCGGGACACCCACTTAAATTGTGTGGGACTGTGCGAGCGTATGCGGGCCTCCCGCGGGCAGTCCCACCCGCACCCTGACTCTAGCATGGTGCAACAATTCGTTCATAGTCTCATACTTGTGATGACGAACAATGCTCTTGACTTGAAGCTTCAATTTTTTACGAAAACGCTGCATAGTCATCTCAAGGGATTCACGAACTCTAGCACGTTGCATAAGCATCTCCATCTCCATGTAGTACTCATCAACTGACATGTTACCTTGCCACAACTGTGTGAGCTTGTCAAAAACGGATCGCAAGTACCTTGGCTGAATCGCCGCTGAAGGGCCTCAACCAAACGCGGCAAGGTGGACACATTTACTTGATTGCTATCACTTGAGTTTGAATATTAGTGACTGCGGCACTATTCTAATCCACCCCTCTTGCATGTCCATCATAGTCCCATCAATAGACTCGCGCCAAGTAACAAGCTCCTCAACCTGCTTTTTCTGTGACACAACTTCATCATCTCTCAAAGACATGATTAGTAGGTTAGTGAAAAAATCATAATCTGTTTGGTGGAAAACTCTCACAACTCACTCACAACTAATAAGAAAGCATATCTTACCGTTCCAAAGTGAATAGAGATACTTTACCAAACGCAATCAATGACTTATGCACTGATGTGATGAAATGAATATCAAAGATATAGAGAACAATCGCAGGGCACACATTTATGGTGGAGCTCTAGGTATGGTATCCTATCTACACTGCAAACAAGTCCTAGTGCTGATCGTACAAAAACCCAAGAAACACACACGTGGAGAAAAACGTGGCAATGCAACTATGAATGGTGTTGCACTACTCTCGAGAGACACTAGCAAAGGTCAAAGTAAACAGGCACAAGATTGCTCAATCTATGGGTGTAGAAAGATATCACTAGTCCTCTTGCTCAAAATCTCTTTTTTCTATTTTTTTTGTATAGCTTCTTTCTCTTTTTGCTTTTTCTTTTGTTATATGCTATTTCTCTTCTTTCTTTTGAATATATATCACACACAGACAAATTATAAAGCACAGCACAAAAATCCTAGGAGCAGCCTGTAGGAGCGGAAACTAGTCTCAGTGGGCAAGTTCCTACACCTATGAAGTAGAATGGATGTGGCTAAGGTTAAGGAAAAAAGTGCAATTTTCACAATTTGTAAAAATTCCTGCCGTGGCAGAAAAACTGATCAAAATCATGCCGTGGCAGAAAAAAATTCCCGCCACGGCAGAGAATCTGAACCGTGGCAGACAAGAACTCATGGCAGAGAAAAGGCTAGAAATCGTGCGGTGGCAGGAACACCGAACTGTGGCAAAAACAAACTCGCGGCAGGAAAACAGGTTGTTTCCGTGTCGCGGTAGAGTCGGTAGGGATTTTTTTTATCTGACTCAACCTAGAGGAGCAACCTAGGACTCTTGTATGGATCGGATCTGACCTTATGGCATCGTAAAAATATGGTGTATTCAACGAGAAAAATAAAACCTACGAAGAACAGATCTACGAAGAAAAGATCTACGAAGAACAGATCTATATCTAAACTAAAAGAGGAACACGACCATCAACTATTACTTGAATACGATATAATCTAGGCTATGGCAATTCCTTTTGTGGGGCTTTTTCTGTATAGGACGAAAAACAAGATCTAATCTATGGATTGATTTGTGGATGCTTACCGAGGCAACGAGGAAATCTGATACCAAGATGATATGGGGTGTGCCGATCTTCTCAGCAAGGACTTGTCAGTGATGATGGTAGATGATAGATAACTAGAATGTAGCTATGAACTCTCCCGCTCGAACCCTGATGCCAATGCAACAGCTCTCGAACATTGTAGGATATTCACAACAACACGCTCTTGCGCACATAGCCGTCGACCACGAACGGTAGTTTGCGATCTACTAATTCCCAATGGAAAAACAGATCACACTCAATTATAGTTGGTAAAATCGATCACAGGGTAATTCCATAGGTTCTATGAAAGAAAGAACTCCAAAATGTTTTAACGTGGTCTAAACCTAACTTCTGTGGCACCCCATCTATTTAAGAGTCTCGGGGCCGCGACCTAGGTGGGATCCGAGTTGGTCCCACCCAACTAAAATATACAAACCGACCCAAAGTTGGGTTCGGCTCAGGGTTCTGCTGTGGCAAAGTTTGGGCCTGTTTCTGTGCCGCGGCAGCCTACTGTGGCAGAAAAATGCATTGTTTCTCTGCCGCCGCAGAGATCCTGCCATTTGTTGATCTTCTTCTTGGTAGCTACTTGCGCTTCCTCCCTCTCCTCCCTCGCGCATTCTTCATTGATCAACACGCCATGCTCCATATGCTTCAGCTCCTCGCTCCGTGCTACGCCTTCTTCTCCCATGTACCTAATCATATAATAGCACAAAGACTTAGGCAATATATAGTTTGGATCATGGTCAACTAGGAATGAATTCACCTGATAATCATTATTGATTTGACACAATATTTCCTTCCAGTTCAAGCACTCAGAATCATCATAATCCTTATATATATGCTCATCACAATGGAGCAACGGTTTAAAAAGAGTTTGGATCATCACACCCACTTGGTTGTGTGTGGCCATGTGTATCATTGTGGTTTGGAAAAGAACACATGCAATGACACTCCAATATGTGTAAAACCATGGTCAGAAAGCTCAAGAGCATGTTAGAATTCAACTGCTACATGCAATGGAGAACCATTGTGAAACAGGTTGCATCACCATACCCACTTGTGTGTGTGTGTCGCCATGTGGATCATTGTGGTTTGGAAAACAACACATGCCATGACACTCCAATATGTGTCCAACCACAGTCAAAAAGCATAGGAACATGTTGGAATTCAACTGCCACATGCAATGGAGCACCAGTTTGAAAGAGGTTGCATCAGTAAACCCACTTGAGTGTGTGTGGCCATGTGGATCATTATAGTTTGGAAAAGGGAACATGCAATGACACTCCAATATGAGTCAAACCATTGTCAAAAGCCCAAAAACATGTTGGAATTCAAGTGCCACATGCAATGGAGCACCAT
This sequence comes from Avena eriantha, assembly GCA_910589775.1. NCBI lineage: Eukaryota > Viridiplantae > Streptophyta > Magnoliopsida > Poales > Poaceae > Avena > Avena eriantha. Next base: position 416,890,429 of record OU342743.1, read on the forward strand.
TGTGAAACAAGTCGCATCACGACACCCACTTGAGTATGCGGCGATGTGAATCATTGTAGTTTGGAAAAGAGCACATGCAATGACACTCCAATATGTATAAAACCATGGCCAGAAAGGCTAGGAACATGTTGGAATTCAACTGCCACATGTAATGGAGCACCATTGTGATAGAGGTTGCATCACCACAACCACTTGAGTTTGTGTGTCCATGTGGATCATTGTGGTTTGGAAAAGAGCACATGCAATGACACTCCGATATTTATCAAATCATGGTCAGAAAGGCTAGGAACATGTTGGAATTCAACTGCCACATGTAATGGAGCACCATTGTGAAAGAGGTTGCATAACCACAACCACTTAAGTGTGGGTGTCCATGTGGATCTTTGTGGTTTGGAAAAGAACAGATGAAGTGGCACTCTGATATGTCTCAAACCATGGTCAGAAAGACTAGGAACATGTTGGAATAAAACTGCCACATGCAATGGAGTACCATTTTGAAAGAAGTTGCATCACCACGCCCAGTTGAGTGTGTGTGGCAATGTTGATCATTGTTGTTTGTAAAATATCACATGGAATGACATAACAATATGTGTTAAACCACTGTCAGAAAGCCTAGGAACATGTTGGAATTCAACTGGCACATGCAATGGAGCACCATTCTGAAAGAGGTTGCATTACCACACCCACCTAAGTGTGTGTTGCGATGTGGATCATTGTGCTTTGGAAAAGAACACATGCAATCACACTCCAATATGTGTCAAACCATGGTCGGAAAGCCCAAGAGCATGTTTGAATTCAATTGTCTCATGCAATGGAGATCCGGTTTGTAAGAGGTTGCACCACCACACCCACTTGAGTATGTGTGGCCATGTGGATCATTGTAGTTTGGAAAGAAACACATGCAATGGCACTCCAATATGTGTCAAACCATGATCAAAAGGGCAAGAACATGTTGGAATTCAACTGCCACATGCAATGGAGCACCGGTTTTAAAGAGGTTGCATCACCACACACACTTGAGTGTATGTGAACGTGCGGATTGTTGGGGGATACCCCCGAGTAGGGTCACGCCGGGGTATAAAGGCCAAGTTAGCTGAATTTCGGCAAGGCCAAAGCGGATGCTGGCTGGGTCACCTCAAGGCAGGCCGAATCACGGGGTAACCCGGACCAGGGGGCGTTCACCTTACTAAGTCTCAACTGACTTAAGGAGTAAGTCGGAGGTGCATGTTTTATTTGTATGCAGGAACGGGCGTGGCCGGATCAACTATGGTCCGGGTCATGTCTAGCTTCTAGGAGAAGGAAGGAATCTCGCTGGTCAAAAGAAGCCCCGGTACGCACTACCCGAGCGAAGAAAGCAAGGACAGGACCACCGGGGCGTGGCCGACAAGGGTGACGACGCCCATGTCGGCTGACGCGGGCGTCGTAGAGGCTCACGTAGCCTCTGCATGTGTGACGCAGGGGAAAAGCACCCCGGTCGGCTTACTACTTTGGGGGGGAAGCATATTCTTAGGAATATGCTTCCACGTATTCCCTAGACAGAGACCGAGCTCCCTCTATAAAAGAGGGGCTAGGGTTTTAGTAGAAGGGGTTGGTTTTTTACTATTCTTGTTTTGGCTAGGGTTTTAGGTGCGATCTGCGGATGAGAGTAAGAGAGCTCCTTCTTCCTCCTCTTGCCAATACAGCTCAAGGAGCACTTGTAATCTTGGAAAACAGAGCAATACAAACAACTGTATGGAGAATCACTTCACTATCTCTCCCTGGATTCCCCTAGCGTGTATTAGTCCCCACCTTTAGCCTATCCATGGCATCTGCCATGATACCACCACGACAGTTGGCGCCCACCGTGGGGCTAGCGGCGCTAGCAGGGGTCAAGATCCGGACGGGAAACATCATCGGCACCGGCGAACGCATCGTCTGTGGGCTCGTTCAGCGTTTTGGAGCGCTGGACTTCGTCAGCGACAACGCTTGCTGCTTCGGCACGCGCCCTATTCCGTGCAATGGCCTCTTCGTCAAGCTCGGCGCGCACAAGGTCTACGTCGCTGTTGACGTGTTGTGTGTTCATCCGCGTCACGTCGTCGAGGCGGGGGAGCCACCCCTCACCATGGTTCCCGGGACGCGTATCGCTCGCTCCCCGAACCATGCAGAGGTGATGATGACCGCGCCAGGTGCAGGCGCACGCAAGGATCCAGTGCCAGATCCGGAGATAACGCCCAAGGCACCTAGGAAAGGTAGAGGTCCTCCACTAGAGAGGCTAGAGAATGTGTTGAGGGAAGCAATGGACAGCTTGGCAAACCCTATAGTAGCGGCAGTAGATCCGGCTTCAGCGCAGGCCGAGCTAGAAGAAACTAGGCAAAAAATACGAGTGGGCGCAAAGAAAATAGCCGTGGCTCAGCAGTCGTTGAATATGACGCTGCGGGAGTACGCAAAGGCGAACAAAGTTGACGCTGTAAAAGTGAAGGGAAGAAATCTCATGAGCGAGATGAACAAAGAGGGTGATTCTGGAATTGAGGAATCAGAAAACTGTTTGTCTGTGGGGCTGCCGAGGTATAGTACCCCAGCAAAGAACCTCAGAGCAGCGGATGCAGCGGCGTCCGAGTTAGAGGGTCTGACAGGTGAAGCCCGGCAAAGACAACAGGATAGTGTTAATGAGCTGGTTCGGATTGCGAATAGGCAAAACGAGGAGCTACTCAGAGCTAACCTGGAGAGAGCTAGAGCCTCCAAAATCGTCCATTCGGCGATGGGTAACCCGGAGAAATCCGCTGGAGCCACATCGTCCCCTCATGGTGGTCCAAGGAGAGAAGAGGTAGTAACCTCGCCCAGACGGAACAGACAGATCGTCCCGTATGACCCAACGCGGGCAGGGAAAGGAAAAGAAGCACAGAAAAATGATGATCGACAGAGTGTGAGCCGAGGTGAGGCTGGCCGAGGTAACCGCGACCAAGGCAATGCCGGTCAAGGGAACATTGTCAACGACAATGCCGGATAGCGAAACTCGGCTGGAGCAGGACAACTGCAACAGCGGAATATACCAAGGCAAGAGCAAAGTGCCGGCCGAGGTATGCAACAAAAAGACGCGCCACAAGAGCAAAACCGGTACAATGACGGTGATTCGGAGATGGCAAACGCGGGATACCCAAGACTGGACTATCATGTGATAGGATCAAGATTGGGAATCAGGGATTTGATGCCGGATGATGCCAGGTTGAAACTGGATCGACTGTATAGGTCGGAACAGATCGAATGTCAAGGTCCACCGGGTCCTGCGTGTTTTGGACCCCGGATCATGAAGGAGCCGCCGGTACCCAACTTCCAATTACCTAGGGGCACGAAGACGTATGACGGCAGTACCAAGCCAGAGGATTGGTTGATAAACTATGCTACGGCTGTGAAAATTGCCACTGGTAAGTTGAGATGGGCTGTACGATATGTACCCCAGATGTTGGAAGGACCGGCAAGGGTATGGCTGAACAATTTGCCACCCGGAAGCATCAACTGCTGGATAGACTTTGTGGAAATGTTCATCAGCAATTTCTCGAGTACATATCAGAGGCCAAATAGGCCGCAAACCCTAGCTATGTGCAAGCAAAGGCCAAATGAGACAGACCGGGAGTTCTTGCCCCGGTGGTGTACCGTGAGAAACTCGTGTGAGGGCGTGATAGAATCACAGGCCATAGCATGGTTCGCACAAGGGTGCAGATATGCAAGCGAGCTGTGGATGAAGTTGCACAGGAAAATGCCAACTACGTTGGCAAAGATGATCTAGATTGCAGATTCGTATGCTTTGGGTGATCCGACTCAACCTAGGCTCGCATCAAACGAGTCAAACGATAAGTACTATCAAAGGGATGGAGCCGGATCATCCCGGAGGAATGACTACAGAGGAAAAAGGAGAGATGATAGACCAGATCATCGATACGGTTTGCACCAAGTTGCAGCTGTGAATCAAGATCAGCCCGGAGCAGGGGGCAGTCAACCCCAAAAAATTGGAGGGCAGTGGACTCCGAGAAACGATGGCAAGAAAACTTGGACACCAGAGCAAAAGAAGCAGTGGCAAGAAAGGAAAGACCGTCCGAGGTATACTTATGAGTCGATGTTGGACCAGCTGTGTAAATTTAACACGCCAAATCCGAACAACCCAGCAGGTCATACGACGAGGCAATGTGAGTGGATGCGCAAGATTGAACAAGGTGGTTTGGGGAATGCTCAGGCACCCCAGAATGATCAGCCTCTGTAGGATTTACCCCGGCAGCAATTGCTCTCCGGAGAGAACTCGCAACAGCTAATGTTGCCTCCCCCTCCGCCGAGGTATGATAACAATGAGAGAAGGGATGCAGTGCATCAAGTGGAAAATAAGCATCAGCCGGATCATAGATACCCCCGAAATGAGGGGAGAAACGAGTACAGAGAGAACCATCAGAGCTATTGTGTGTTCACCACTGAAGAAACAGATAGAAAGAGCTTGCAACGTAGGCAATATGGAGGTGAATGCAGTAATGCCTACAGTGACGAGGTACATGCCTTGGTCCGATCAGGAAATCGCATGGAGCATCAGGGACCATCCCAAGGTTATGCCAAGCCCTGGTTCATATGCGTTGGTGCCAGATCCGACACTCATTGGACCTAGCATTAACGTAAGGTTCTCAAAGGTACTGATCGACAATGGCAACAGCATTAACATCATGTATGCGGACACAAAGCGCAAGTTGGGTATCTCGGAGAACATGCTGCAGGCCACGAGGACAACTTTCCATGGCATTGTACCCGGCATCTCTCGTCAGCTTCCTCCGTGAGAATCGGGACATTTTTGCTTGGTCCACATAGGACTTGCAAGGTGTTCCGAGGGAGTTGGCCGAGCACTCTTTGAATGTGAGACCCGGAGCTAAGCCAGTGAAGCAACCTCTCCGCCGCTTCGCCGATGATAGGAACAAAGTCATTGGGGATGAGATAGCTCGGTTGCTAGCTGCAGGATTTATCATGGAAGTTCTTTACCCGGATTGGCTGTCTAATCCGATGCTGGTGGGGAAGAAGAAGGATGACCCGAACGTGGCGGTGGTTTGGCACATGTGTATCGATTACACGAACCTGAACAAGGCGTGTCCAAAAGATCCATTCCCGTTGCCAAGAATAGATCAGGTCATACACTCAACTACTGGATGTGAATTGTTGTCATTCATTGATGCATATTCTGGTTTCCAGCAGATACCTATGAATCCGGATGATCAAATAAAGACTGCGTTTATTACCCTGTATGGGGCTTATTGCTATCGCACCATGCCGTTTGTTTTACGTAATGCAGGGGCAACATACCAAAGATGTATGCAAAAATGTTTGCACGACCAAATAGGCCAAAATGTACAGGTGTACGTGGATGATGTGGTTATCAAGACCAAGGAAAGCAAAACGCTCCTTGACGATATCAGGCAAACGTTTGCAAACCTAAGAAGGTTTCGGATGAAACTTAACCCGGAAAAATGCACCTTCGGTGTCCCGGCTGGGAAATTGCTTGGTTTTCTTGTTTCCAGCCGAGGTATCGAGGTTAATCCAACCAAAATACGGGCCATCGAACGAATGGAACTGCCGAAGTGTCTTAACGATGTCTAGAAGTTCACAGGTTGCCTGGCCTCGTTAAGTCGGTTTGTATATCGGTTGGGAGAGAAGGCATTGCCTCTTTACCAACTCATGAAAAAGTCGGATAAGTTCGTTTGGACGCCGCAGGCCGATGAAGCCTTTACTCACCTGAAGAAGATGTTAGCCACGGCACCAGTGCTAGCCTCACCACTATCAAAGGAGCCAATGTTGCTCTATATAGCCGCAACCAACCAAGTTGTAAGTGCAGTGATAGTGGTGGAGCGTGACGAGGAAGGTAAGTCGGTGCAAAGGCCAGTGTATTACTTGAGCGAGGTGTTGTCAACCTCAAAGGAGAACTATCCACACTATCAAAAGGTGGCATATGGCGTGTACATGGCCACCAAGAAACTGAAGCACTACTTTCAGGAGCAGCCCATTCGGGTCATATGTGAGGCCCCCATATCCGAGATAATGAGTAAGAAGGATGCGAGTGGCAGAACTGCAAAATGGGCAATTGAGCTAGCTCCTTACGCTCCGCAATATGATAGAAGAGAATCCATTAAATCTCAAGCTGTGGCGGACTTTTTCGTGGATTGGGCCGAGGTGCAATACGAATGGCCACTCCCAGATCCGAACTATTGGTGAATGCAATTTGAAGGATCAAAAACCAAAACCGGGCTAGGTGCCGGAGTTGTACTCACGTCGCCAAAGAAGGACTAGTTGAAATATGTGCTGTAGATCCATTTCGCGGCATCAAACAATGTTGCTAAGTATGAAGCACCTGTGCACAGGCTCAAGGTGGCAAAGGAGATTGGGATACGTTGGATCGTATGCTTTGGCGACTCGGATTTGGTGGTGCAGCAAGTGTCGGGGGTGTGGGACGCACTAGATCCAAACATGGCACTGTACAGATTTCATGTGCAGAAGATATCTGGTTACTTTGAGGGATGCGAATTTCACCATATACCCCAGGTGGAAAATGAGGCTGCCGACATGCTTTCGAAGGTCGGGTCAACCCGACAAGCAATTCCACCGGGTGTAGCATTAGAGTACCTCAGGAAACCATCCATCAGGCCCTCCCCAGAAACCGACTCAATCTATGTCCCGGAGGACACAGAATCCGGAGCTGTGCCCATGGACATTGACATGGGAAGTGGAGCGCAGAACCCGGGGACTGCCTCGGCAAACCGGGGGACTGCTTCGCAAGACCCGGGGACTGCACAGTGTGATCCGGTTGAAGTTATGCTAGTGGATCAGATGGAGATTGATGAGGATGTTTCCCTGTGCGCGTAATACCAGCTTGGGCACTACCTATATTTCAATTCATCAAAGATGGAACGTTACCCACTGAGGAAGTGGTGTCCAGGAAAACACAGAGGAGGAAAGGCGTACACTATCATCAATTCCGAACTATACAAAAGAAGTGTGACCAATGTCCTCCAGCGATGTGTTGACCCGGAAGAAGGTCTTGAAATCATCCGGGATATACATCAGGGGGAATGCGGGCATCATGCCTCGTCCCGAGCCTTGGTAGCAAAAGCTTTCCGACACGGATTCTACTGGCCAAGTGCCTTAGAGCAAGCAGAAGATCCAGTGAGAAAATGTAATGGTTGTCAGAGGTATGCTACGAAGACACATATGCCGATGTCGGAACTCAAGACCATACCAATCACTTGGCCATTTGCCGTATGCTGCTTGGATATGGTTGCCTCATTCAAACCTGCAAGGGGAAATATGACTCACATTTTGGTAATGGTGGATAAGTTTACCAAGTGGATTGAAGTAAAGCCTATAAGAAAATGTGATGGAGCTACGACCGTAACGTTCCTCAAAGATATCATATTGAGGTACGGTTATCCTCATAGTATCATAACTGATAATGGCACAAACTTTGTAGAAGGAGCATTTCCGCGTTTTTGCCGGGATAAAAATATCCGGCTGGACGTGGCCTCAGTAGCCCACCCCGCATCGAACGGACAAGTGGAAAGATCCAACGGATTAGTATTATCCGGGATAAAACCCCGGCTCATTGAGCCGCTGCAAAGATCTGCGGGTGTGCTGGATAGAAGAACTACCAGCGGTACTATGGAGTTTAAGAACAACTCCGAATCGATCAACAGGCTATACGCCGTTTTTTCTAGTATATGGGGCAGAAGCTGTATTACCAGCCGACATAGAGCATGATTCGCCTAGGGTCACCCAATACACAGAAGCCGAAGTGCAAGAAGCCCGGCAAAATGATGTTGATCTACTGGAAGAAGCGAGAGAACTGGCATTGTCCAGATCCGCCATATATCAGCAAAATCTCCGACGCTATCATAGCCGGAAAGTGTGCCCCCGAGTCTTTCGGGAAGGCGATCTGGTGCTCCGGTTGGTACAACGTACTGCTGGCATGCATAAATTATCCCCCCATGGGAAGGGCCGTTCATCGTGAGCAAGGCATTGCACAATGATTCTTATTATCTTATAGATGCAAAGCCACAGGAAAAGAACAAGGCGGACAGGTCCGGAGAGGAATCTAAGCGACCATGGAGTATAGCTGTACTTCGTCCTTTCTACACTTAGCTACGAAGTGTATGTATCCGAGTCTTCTCATATGTTGGTATGTATGTCGGCAATGAGCTTATCAATGAAATGTTGGCACCTCGAGCAGTAACTCGGGGACTGCCTTAATAATGTTTGTTGTTTTTTGTGCGTCAGCTAGAATAAGTTATTCTACTTAACTCAGATTAGTAATGTGTGAGCACCAAGAACCCAACTCTTCGACTTGCTTCTGTCCAAAAAGAATTGGCTTCATGGCAAGCAAGAGAACAAGTTTGGAATTGCGTAGCACATGAAAAACGACTAAGGAAAAGAATTTATTCGAGCCGACGTTTGTTTTTCGGACTAACCCTATATTTATTTTCAATTTATTATGCAGCTTTATTTTTGAGCTAAGTCTAAAAGTTTCCCAGTATTGTTAAGACAATTTTTGAAGCTCGGATTTGTAAGTCGTAAAACCGAATCAAGGTAGACACGAACCGAGCCAAGAGATTGAACAAACAAGAAAAAGAAACTCGGGGACTACGCCCAAGTTAATTCGGCATAAGAACTTTGTAGCAAAATATCACATGTGTCTGGAATACAACTCCACTCAGCATACCATGGATCTGATAAATTTTCAAGTTTTTTCGCTCAAGGGGTAGCAGGAGGAAGTTCGACATCATCTTCGCCGCCTTCAATATCGGAGGCATCATCTTCTCCTTCACCGTCCGAATTATCCTCAGCATTCCATTAGCTTTTCCAGCGGACTCTCTCCAAAGGTCGAGCTGAGTCTCGATTTCCATTAGCTTTTCAATAAGAAGTGTGGTGGTCTCCGGGGCATCTTCGCCGGGCCAGAACGTGTTGAAGATGCGAGCTGCAGCGCCGAGGATGTCCTTGCTGTAATTTTTGATGAGCTCCACGCGAGATGACAAGCTGACCAACAGGTCCTCCAGGTCATAAGGAATCCCTTCACCATCAGGAGCAGCCGGAGTACCCCTTTCTCGACGGAAGTTGGCAACTGCTGTGCTCACAATAGTAGTGCCCTCTGGAAATTTTCCTGGAAATGAGGCAAAGGAGGAAGGTCAAGAAAAGACATATGAAGTAACCCGGAGAAGTAGGTCGGAAAAGGGAAAGGAACTTACGTGATATATGGCTGAGGATCCGGGTCAGCTCCTTGGTGCAGTCATCACGTCTCTTCCGAAGCTGCTCATGCTCAGCGTTCACCGACCCAAGCGGGATGCCGGACTCCTTGAGAAGATCCTGGTCCTTGGTGATCTGGAGATTGAGGCGCTTGCGCTCTTCTATGTAATCCTGACCAATCTTTTGAAGTTCGGATTGGTGCTGGGCCTTCATCTTCTCCATCTCAGCCTTGAGCCTGGCAATCTGATCGTCCTTGGTCCGGAGGAGGGCAAGCTCGTCATCTTTCTTCTTAAGCTCAGCTTGGTGCTGCCCTGCTTGTTCGAGAAAATGCAGCATCTTATCAGGCACGGTCACACTATCTTCAAGCGATGCTGAAATAGTGCGTTGGCCTGGCAGAGCCGAGGTATGAATGTTTGCCGAGCAAAAGAGAAAAGGAAGTGGATAGCACTGCAAGGTCGGACAGAAATGACTTACCCTTGATCTGCTCCAGATTTTTCCGCATAATAATGTTCTCAGCCTCCACCCCAGCTACGGAAACTGAATGATGAGATTAGTTCGGTAAAGGAAGATGAAGGAAAATGAAGAAGCGCTAAGAAAGAAATTTACCCCTTTTCTCGTATTCCGCGATAAGTGCAGCCTGCTTTGCGCATAGCATCTTGTGGGTATCCAGCAAGCGTTGGAATTCAGCACTCCGGCGATTGGTGGTCACCTGAAAGGGATATAGAAACATAAGTTAGTTTGGTGCATATTCGAAGTGTACTAAAATTCGGGCCAAGTGGAACTTAACCCGGCTCTAGGTGTGTGCATATTCGAAGTGTACTAAAATCCGGGCCAAGTGGAACTTAACCCGGCTCTAGGTGTGTGCATATTCGACGTGTACTAAAATCCGGGCCAAGTGGAACTTAACCCAGCTCTAGGTGTGTGCATATTCGAAGTTCTCATGGAGCTACGTTAGTTTTCTAAAGAGCATCCGGCCGAGTAACAAGTTAATCCCCCGGAGGCTCAGGGACTAATGGTTATTATCTATAGCATGTAAAGGGGAAACGACGTACCTCCATCATCTACTCAGCGAGGTTAATTGCCTGTGCGGCTGTATTCATTTGGGCGGAAAACTCGGCGGGGCCGACCTTCTCCAAGAGATCAGCGTCTTGAACTACCTCTGCCTTATTCCAATTCATGACAAATTCAATCAGGCTCGGAGGGTACGATTCACTGGTGGGCATATGGGGCGCCACCATGCCCTTCGCGTGCGCTTCCTTCCTTTCAATCAAGGCAAGGGCTGGGCTGGTGTGCAGAACCATCTGCTGTGCATTAGTTGGCTCGGAAGGGGCTTCCTTCGCTGCTGGAGCTTTCTTGGGAAGCATTGATGCGAGGGTACGCTACCCAGCCTCGACGAATGTTGACTTGGTAGCGTCCGGAGCCTTCTTGCCCTTGGCTTGCTGGGAAGAGGAAGTCGTCACAGCGGATTTCCCCTTAGGGGCTGCCGGGGTAGTTCCTCGCCGAGGTTGAGAAGACTCCGACGAGGCAGAGGAGCTAGGCGCTGGTGCTCTTGTTGCTGGACTTGGTGCCGCTGCTGATGTTTTTGCAGCCGGAGTTGGTGCTGATTATGCCGGAGTTGGTATTGGTGTTGGTCTGGTTGCTGGTGCTGGAGCTGGTGCTGGTGACGAGGTAGCTTCGGTAGCTGCTGGTTGCAGCGAAGCCGAAGTGGTGGATGTCGTCGCCTCGGCTAGGCCGGTCTCCCCCGCTCCAAGGTTACCCTCCTCTTGCCGAGGTGGAGCAGAACCCGGAGCAGCCGCAGAACCCTCTGGAATAGGGCTCAGCGGACGTGACTCGTCGTCACGATGAGGAGAAGAGCTAGGTTGGAGCGGTGAAGAGATGCTAGATCCACTTTGAGGGAGCTCCACCGGATCCCTGCAAAAGAGAATAATGTTAGAAGATAAATCACACCGATGCAAGGAAGAGCAAGTTACTGAAGGAAAAATGGCTTACGCATCCGAGGTTTGGGCCTCCTTGGGTTTCCGAGCCCTTCGTGCTGGGGCCTTGCCTGCTGGCTTGGGGGCAGTCTTGTCCCCGGCCTTCTTTCACCTTTTAGCAGGTTGAGGAGGTCCGGAGGAGGAACTTGGAGCAGCCCTGCGCTTCTTCTTCGGCGCTACCAGGACAGGTTCGCCCGTTGCGAGGGGAGGATCCTCGTGCATGTGACCGCCGTGGTGAGCTGATGTCGGAAAAGCAAAAGAAAGGGGGACAGCATCAATAGGTTCAATCACCTCGAAGTCCGAGTCATCTTCATCATCGGGCCAATCTCTGATAGAAGAGGATTTACCCGTGGGTCGTTTCGTGGCGTCGGTCATCGGGAGGAACATCTCCTGGTCCGGCTCTTCCTCATCCGGAGTCTCCCGGTCCGGCACCCACTTAAGGGTCGGATCGGTGCCGTCCTCAAGGGTCTGCTGAAGAAATTGCTGAGGAAAAGAATGAACAAAAGAGTCAAAAATGCAACAATAACCGACATGTAATTAGTTCGGAGTAAGTTTGCAACATGAAGCTTACCGCGGGAGGAAGCCTATCGCGGCAATAATGCTCAATTCCCCAAGTCCACTCGGAGGAGAAGTCCTTGTGGGTGGTGAAGAGAGCCTTAACCCGGCGATATATCTCAATGTTGCTTAGCTCGAAGGATGAGGTACGGTTGGGGTTTTGGCCGAAGCTCATGTGGCACACTTTGTGGGTGCGCTTCTGGAGGGGGAAAATTCGATTGCACACAAAAGTGATCATAGCATCCTCGTTGCACAGCCCGAGCTTCTTCAGCTCCACGAACCTTTTGTTGACCTGGTTGGCCAAGGCCGTGGGTTTCTTGGGAACGGCATCCCACAAATCCGGGTTAGGTGGACCCGGAGTATAGGGGATCAGCCGGATTAAGTCTTCGGTGCCTGTATTTCGGACGTAAAAGAATGTCCGGGCCCACCCTTTGCAGGACTCTAACCCGGTGACCCGAGGGAAAACGGAAAACCTCTGGGGTGAGATGGAAACAACTCCGAATTGAGTGAGCTGCTTGTCCTCCGAATCCATGTGGATGTTTGGGATGACGTTGCGACGAAGGCCGAAATACCGGATCCATAGCTCCTTCGTGGGCCACAGTCCGGCGTAGCATTCGATCGTGGAAGCAAACGCAGAAAGAGAAGTGATGGCGTTGGCTGGAAGATGGTGCGGCTGGAGTTGGTATGTCCTAAGCCAGTCCCAGAAAAAGTCGCTCACCGGTAAGCCGAAGCCCCGTTGGAAGTGGGACAAGAACACGACGTATTCACCCGGATTGGGTGAGGGGGCCAATTCGGAGGAGGCAAGACAAGCCACAACGCCGGCGGGGATGCGTCTGGTGCGGTAGAGCCAGTCCAGGTCGTCTTTGCAGACCCAGGACCCGGCCCACGCACCGCGGTCCGCTGCCACGGCGTCCTCCACCATCTCCTGCTTAGCGACGATGAGCTCCTCTTCCGTCATCTGGTCTTCGCTGCCCTCACTGGCGCTTGCGGCGGCGGGGGGCAGAGGTCTGGATTGGCGAGGACCCGTGGTGAGAGAGTTGCATAGCGGTGGCTGCGGTGCATAAGTGTGAGGGAAAAGCGCGGCGGCGACGCTGCTATTGGGAGCACTGGCGGCGACGCGGTCGCGAGGAAGACGAAGGAGAAGAGCAACGGGCAGAGGGGCGCGGAAGGGGAAAAATCCTAAGGGATGCGCCCCTTCGCTATTTAACCACGCCCTCAAGGGGTGAGTGGGATCGCATCCTGCGGATCAGCCACACGCAGTGGCCGTGTATCACCTACCTCGACCAATCAGTGGGGAGCCACACGGAGGGCCACAGAGCAGAGATAATCCCATGACGTGACACTGTGATGCGATAAACGATGAGGTAGGCATGACGTGACCCGCACATAGTGATAACTGACAATTACTGCGGCGGTTACTGTGCATGCCCTTAAAATATGATTACCCTTCACATGGGTTGGCGTACGAGAGAAGGAAACAAGACGCGGATGAAACTATGGTAACCTGGCCAGCAAGTGAAAACATGGAATGTGCAGAGGGACAGTAAAACCATAAGGTCCGAGTTAAAGTGGTAACCCGGCCGGTAAGTGAAAACTTGGAATGTGTGAAGGGAACGTAAATCCATATAATCCGATGTAAAGAGGTAACTCGGAAATAACGACCGGAGCTCGAAATTGAACCTGATGTGGCCTTAGCGGCCAAGGCAGCTAAGACCGCACCAGCTTCGGGGACTAATGTTGGGGGGATACCCCCGGGTAGGGTCACGCTGGGGTATAAAGGCCAAGTTAGCCGAGTTTCGGCAAGGCCAAAGCGGATGCTAGCCAGGTCACCTCAAGGCTTCGGAGGTGCCTGTTTATTTGTATGCAGGAACGGGCGTGGCCGGATCAACTATGGTCCGGGTCATGTCTAGCTTCTAGGAGAAGGAAGGAATCTCTCTGGTCAAAAGAAGCCCCGGTACGCACTACCTGAGCGAAGCAAGCAAGGACAGGACCACCGAGGCATGGCCGACAAGGGTGACGACACCCATGTCGGCTGACGCGGGTGCCGCAGAGGCTCACATAGCCTCTGCATGTGTGACGCGGGGGAAAAGCAACCCGGTCGGCTTACTACTTTGGGGGGAAGCATATTCTTAGGAATATGCTTCCACGTATGCCCTAGGCAGAGACCGAGCTCCCTCTATAAAAGAGGGGCTAGGGTTTCAGTAGAAGGGGTTGGTTTTTTACTATTCTAGTTTTGGCTAGGGTTTTAGGAGCGATCTGTGGGTGAGAGTAAGAGAGCTCCTTCTTCCTCCTCTCGCCAATATAGCTCAAGGAGCACTTGTAATCTTGGAAAACACAGCAATACAAACAACTGTGTGGAGAATCACTTCACTATCCCACCCTGGATTCCCCTAGCGTGTATTAGTCCCCACCTTTAGCCTATCCATGGCATCTGCCGTGACACCACCACGACACGGATCAATGTAGTTTGGTAAAGAACACATGCAATGGCACTCTAATATGTGTCAAACCATGGTCAAAAAGCCTAGGGACATGTTGGAATTCAACTGCCACATGCAATGGAGCACCATTGTGAAAGAGTTTGCATCACCACACCCACATGAGTGTGTGTGTGGCCATGTGGATCATTGTGGTTTGGAAAAGATCACATGCAATGGCACTCCAATATGTGTCAAACCATGGTAAAAAATCCTAGGAACTTGTTCAAATTCAACTGCCACATGCAATGGAGCACCGGTTTGAAAGAGGTTGCATCACCACACCCACTTGAGTGTGTGTGGACATGCGTATCTTCGTGGCTTGGAAAAGAACACATGCAATGAAACTCCAATATGTGTGCAAACCATTGTCAAAAGGCTCAGGAACACGTTGGAATTCAATTGTCACATGCAATTGAGCACCAGTTTGAAAGAGGTTGCATCACCACACCCATTTGGGTGTGTGTGGCGATGTGGATCATTGTGGTTTGGAAAAGAAGACATGCAATGGCACTCCAATATGTGTCAAACCATGGTCAAAAAGCCCAGGTACATGTTGGAATTCAACTGCCACATGCAATGGAGCACTAGCTTGAAAGACGTTGTATCACCGCACCCACTTGAGCGTGTGTGTGTCCATGTGGATCATTGTGGTTTGGAAAATAACACATGCAATGACACTCCAATATGTGTCAAACCATGGTCAAATAGCCCAGGAACATGTTGGAATTCAACTGCCACATGCAATGGAGCACTAGTTTGAAAGAGGGTGCATCACTACACCCACTTTAGTGTGTGTGTCCATGTGGATCATTGTAGTTTGCGAAAGAGCACATGCAATGACACTCCAATATGTGTCAAACCATGGTCAGAAAGGCCAGAAACATGTTCGAATTCAACTGCCACATGTAATGGAGCACCATTGTGAAAGAGGTTGCATCACCACACCCAATTGAGTGTGTGTGGCTATGTTGATTGTTGTGCTTTGGAAAAGAACACATGCAGTGACTCCAATATGTGCCAAACCATTGTCAAAAAGCCCAGGAACATGTTGGAATTCAACTGCCACATGCAATGGAGCACCAGTTTGAAAGTGGTGGCATTAGCACACCCACTTGAGTGTGTGTGGCCATGTGGATAAATTGTGGTTTGGAAAATAACACATGAAGTGGCACTCTAATATGTATCAAAACTTGGTAAAAAAGCCGAGGAACATGTTGGAATTCAACTTTGACATGTAATGGAGTACAAGTTTGAATAAGGTTGTATCACCACACCCACTTGAGTATGTGTGTGACCATGCGGATCATTGTGGTTTGGAAAATAGCACATGCAATGGCACTCCAATATGTGTCACACCATGGTCAAAAAGCCCAGGAACATGTTGGAATTCACCTGACACATGCAATGGAGCACCATTGCGAAAGAGGTTGCATGACCACACCCACTTGAGTGTGTATGTGGGCATGTGAATCATTGTTGTTTGGAAAAGAACACATGCTATGGCACTCCAATATGGGTCAAACCATGGTCAGAAAGCACAGGAACATGCTCGAATTCAACCACATGAAATGAATAACCGATTTGAAAGAGGTTGCATCATCACGCCCACTTGAGTGTGTGTGCCCAGGTGTATGATTGTGGTTTGGAAAAGAACACATGCAATGACTCTCCAATATGAGTCAAACCATGGTCAGAATGCTCAGGAACATGTTGGAATTCAACTGGCAGATGCAATGGAGCACCATTGTGAAAGATGTTGCATCAGCACAGCCTCTTGGGTGTGTGTGGCCATGTGGATCATTGTGGTTTGGAAAAGAACACGTGCAATGGCACTCTAATATGTGTCAAACCATGGTCAAAAAGCCTAGGAACATGGTGGAATTCAAGTACCACATGCAATGGAGCACTAATTTGAAAGAGGTTGCATCACCACACCCACTTGAGTGTGTGTGGCCATGTGGATCATTGTATTTTGGAAAAGAGCACATGCAATGACACCCCAATATGTGTCAAACCATGGTCAGAAAGGCCAGGAACATGTTGGAATTCAACTGCCGCATGTAATGGAGCACCATTGTGAAAGAGGTTGCATTACCACACCCAATTGAGTGTGCGTTCCTAGGTGGATAGTTGTGGTTTGTAAAAGAACACATGTAATGACTGCAATATGTGCCAAACCTTGGTAAAAAAAAGCCCAGGAACACGTTGGAATTCAAATGCCACATGTAATGGAGCACCATTGTGAAAGAGGTTGCATCACCACAACCACTTGAGTGTGGGTGTCCATGTGGATCATTGTGGTTTGGAAAAGAACACATGCAATTGGACTCCGATATTGGTCCAACAATTGTCAGAAAGCCTAGGAACATGTTGAAATTCAACTGCCACATGCAATGGAGCACCAGTTTGAAAGAGGTTGCATCACCACACCCACCTAAGTTTGTGTTGCGATGTGGATCATTCTGGTTCGGAAAAGAACACATGCAATGACACTCCAATATGTGTCAAACCATGGTCAGGTAGCCCGGGAGCATGTTCAAATTCAAATGTCACATGCAATGGAGCACCGGTTTGAAAGAGGTTGCATCACCACACCCACTTGAGTGTGTGTGGCCATGTGGATCATTGTGGTTTGGAAAAGAACACATGCAATAGCACTCCAATATGTGTCAAACCATGGTCAAAAAGCCCAAGAACATGTTGAAATTCAACTGTCACATGCCATCGAGCACCACTTTAAAGAGGTTGCATCACCACACCAACTTGAGTGTGTGTGGCCATGTGGATCAATGTAGTTTGGTAAAGAACGCATGCAATGGCACTCCAATATGTGTCAAACCATGGTCAAAAATCCCAGGGACATATTGGAATTCAACTACCACATGCAATGGAGCACCATTGTGAAAGAGGTTGCATCCCCACACCCACTTAACGTGTGTGTGATCATGTGTATCATTGTGGTTTGGAAAAGAACACATGCAATGGCACTCCAATATGTGTCAAACCATGGTCAAAAAGCCTAGGAACATGTTCGAATTCAATTGCCACGTGCAATGGAGCACCGGTTTGAAAGAGGTTGCATCACCACACTCACTTGAGTGTGTTTGTCCATGTGTATCATTGTGGCTTGGAATAGAATACGTGCAATGACACTCCAATTTGTGTCAAACCATGGTCAGAAAGCTCAGGAACACGTTGGAATTCAGTTGTCACATGCAATGGAGCACCAGTTTGAAAGAGGTTCCATCACCACACCCACTTGGATGTGCGTAGCCATGTGGATCATTGTGGTTTTGAAAAGAACACACGCAATGGCACTCCAATATGTGTCAAACCATGGTCAAAAAACAGAGGAACATGTTGGAATTCAACTTCCACAAGAAATGGAGCACTAGTTTGAAAGAGATTGTATGACCAAACCCACTTTAGTGTGTGTGTGGCCATGTGGATCATGGTGGTTTGGAAAATAACACATGCAATGACTCCAATATATGCCAAACCATGGTCAAAAGCCTAGGAACATGTTGGATTTCGACTGCCACATGCAACGGAGCACCAGTTTGAAAGAGGTTGCATCACCACACCCAATTTAGTCTGTGTGGCCATGTGGATCATTGTAGTCTGGAAAAGAGAACATGCAGTGACACTCCAATATGTGTCATTCCATGGTCAGAAAGGCTAGGAACATGTTGGAATTCAACTTCCACATGTAATGGAGCACCATTGTGAAAGAGGTTGCATCACTACACTGAGTGTGCGTGGCTATGTGGATCGTTGTGGTTTGAAAAAGAACACATGCAATGACTCCAATATATGCCAAACCATGGTCAAAAGTCTAGGAACATGTTGGAATTCAACTGCCACATGCAATGGAGCACCAGTTTGAAAGAGGTTGCATCACCACACACACTTGAGTGAGTGTGGTCATGTGGATCATTGTAGTTTGGAAAAGAGAACATGCAATGTCACTCCAATATGTGTCATACCATGGTCAGAAAGGCTAGGAACATGTTGGAATTCAACTTCCACATGTAATGGAACACCATTGTGAAAGAGGTTGCATCACCACACAGACTGAGTGTGCGTGGCTATGTGGATCGTTGTGGTTTGGAAAAGAACACATGCAATGACTCCAATATGTGCCAAAACATGGTGGAAAATCCCAAGAACATGTTGGAATTCAACTGCCAGATGCAATGGAGCACTAGTTTGAAAGAGGTTGCATGACCACACCCATTTGAGTGTGTGTGTCCATGTGGATCATTGTGGTTTGGAATAGAACACATGCAATGGCACCCCGATATGTGTCAAACCATGGTCAGAAAGCCCAGGAATATGTTGGAATAAAACTGTCACATGCAATAGAGCATCAGTTTGAATGAGGATGCATCACCACACCCACTTGAGTGTGTGTGGCCATGTGGATCATTGTGGTTTGGTAAACATCGCATTCAATGACATATTAATATGTGTTAAACCATGGTTAGAAAGCCTAGGAACATGTTGGAATTCAACTGCCACATGCAATGAAGCACCATTCTAAAAGAGGTTGCATCACCACACCCACCGAAGTGTGTGTTGCGATGTGGATTATTGTGGTTTGGAAAAGAACACATGAAATTACACTCCAATATGTGTCAAACCATGGTCTGAAAGCCCAGGATCATGGTAGAATTCAATTGTCACATGCAATGGATCACCAGTTTGAAAGAGATTGCATCACCACACCCACTTGAGTGTGAGTGGCCATGTGGATCATTGTGGTTTGGAAAAGAACACATGCAAATGCACTCCAATATGTGTCAAACCATGGTCAAAAAGCTCAAGAACATGTTGGAATTCAACTGTCAAATGCAATGGAGCACGAGTTAGAAAGAGGTTGCATCACCACACTCACTTGAGTGTGTGTGGCCGTGTGAATCAGTGTAGTTTGGTAAAGAACACATGCAATGGCACTATAATATGTGTCAAACCGTGGTCAAAAAGCACAGGGACAAGTTGGAATTCGACTCCCACATGCAATGGAGCACCATTGTGAAAGAGGTTGCATAGCTACACCCACTTGATTGTGTATGTGGCCATGTGGATCATTGTGGTTTGGAAAAGAACACATGCAATGGCACTCCAATATGTGTCAAACCATGGTCAGAAAGCACAGGAACATGTTGGAATTCAACTGCCACATGGAGTGGATCACGAGTTTGAAAGAGGTAGCATCACCACACCCACTTGAGTGTGTGTGGACATGTGTATCATTGTGGTTTGAAAAAGAAGACATGCGATGACACTCTAGTATGTGTAAAACCATGGTCAGAAAGCTTAGGGACATGTTGCAATTCAACTGGCTCGTGCAATGGAGCACCATTGTGAATGAGCTTGCATCACCATACCCACTTGGGTGTGTGTGGCCATGTGGATCATTGTGGTTTGGAAAAGAACACATGCAATGGCACTCCAATATGTGTCAAACCATGGTCAAAAAGCCCAAGAACATATTGGAATTCAACTGCCACATGCAATGGAGCACTAGTTTGAAAGAGGTTGCATCACCACACCCACTTGAGTGTGTGTGGCCATGTGGATCATTGTGGTTTCGAATAGAACACATGCAATGGCACTCCGATATGTGTCAAACCATGGTCAGAAAGCCCAGGAACATGTTGGAATAAAATTATCACATGCAATGGAGCACCAGTTATAATGAGGATGCATCACCACACCCACTTGAGTGTGTGTCGCCATGTGGATCATTGTGGTTTGGAAAACATCGCATTCAACGACATATTAATATGTGTTAAACCATGGTCAGAAAGCCTAGGAACATGTTGGAATTCAACTGCCACATGCAATGGAGCACCATTCAGAAAGAGGTTGCATCACCACACCCACCTAAGTGTGTGTGGTGATGTGGATCATTGTGGTTTGAAAAATAATACATGCAATGCCACTCCAATATGTGTCAAACCATGGTAGGAAAGCCCAGGATCATGTTCGAATTCAATTGTCACGTGCAATGGATCACCAGTTTGAAAGAGGTTGCATCACCACACCCACTTGAGTGTGTGTGGCCATGTGGATCATTGTGGTTTGAAAAATAACACATGAAGTGGCACTCTAATATGTATCAAACCTTGGTAAAAAAGCCGAGGAACATGTTGGAATTCAACTACCACATGTAATGGAGTACAAGTTTGAATGAGGTTGTATCACCTCACCCACTTGAGTATGTGTGTGGCCATGTGGATCATTGTGGTTTGGAAAATAACAGATTCAATGGCATTCTAATATCTGTAACACCATGGTCAAAAAGCCCAGGAACATGTTGGAATTCACCTGACACATGCAATGGAGCACCATTGCGAAAGAGGTTGCATGACCACACCCACTTGAGTGTGTATGTGGGCATGTGAATCATTGTGGTTTGGAAAATAACACATGCAATGGCACTCCAATATGTGTCAAACCATGGTCAGAAAGCACAGGAACATGTTCGAATTCAACCACATGCAATGAATAACCGATTTGAAAGAGCTTGCATCATCACACCCACTTGAGTGTGTGTGGCCAAGTGTATGATTGTGGTTTGGAAAAGAACACATGCAATGACACTCGAATATGTGTCAAACCATGGTCAGAATGCTCAAGAACAAGTTGGAATTCAACTGCCAGATGCAATGGAGCACCATTGTGAAAGATGTTGCATCACCACAGCCTCTTGGGTGTGTGTGGCCATGTGGATCATTGTGGTTTCGAAAAGAACACATGGAATGGCACTCTAATATGTGTCAAACCATGGTCAAAAGCCCTAGGAACATGTTGGAATTAAACTGCCACATGCAATCGAGCACTAATTTGAAAGAGGTTGCATCACCAGACCCACTTGAGTGTGTGTGGCCATGTGGATCATTGTATTTTGGAAAAGATCACATGCAATAACACCCCAATATGTGTCAAACCATGGTCAGAAAGGCCAGGAACATGTTGGAATTCAACTACCACATGTAATGGAGCACCATTGTGAAAGATGTAGCATCACCACACCCAATTGAGTGTGTGTGCCTAGGTGGATAGTTGTGGTGTGTAAAAGAACACCTGTAATGACTGCAATAAGTGCCAAACCATGGTAAAAAAGCCCAGGAACATGTTCGAATTCAACAGCCACATGCAATGGAGCACTAGTTTGAAAGAGGTTTCATCACCACACCTATTTGAGTGTGTGTATCCATGTGGATCATTGTAGTTTGGAAAAGAGCACATGCAATGACACTCCAATATTTGTCAAACCATGGTTAGAAAGGCCAGGAAGATGTTGGAATTCAACTGCCACATGTAATGGAGCACCATTGTGAAAGAGGTTGCTTCACCACAACCAGTTGAGTGTGGGTGTCCATGTGGATCATTGTGGTTTGGAAAGTAACACATCCAATTGGACTCCGATATTGGTCAAACCATTGTCAAAACCCGTAGGAACATGTTGGAATTCAACTACCACATGCAATGGAGCACCAGTTTGAAAGAGGTTGCATCACCACACCCACCTAAGTGTGTGTTGCGATGTGGATCATTCTGGTTTGGAAAATAACACATGCAATGACACTCCAATTTGTGTCAAACCATGGTCAGGTAGCCCAGGAGCATTCAAATGTCACATGCGATGGAGCACTAGTTTGAAAGAGGTTGCATCACCACACCCACTTGAGTGTGTGTGGCCATGTGGATCAATGTGGTTTGGAAAAGAACACATGCAATGGCACTCCAATATGTGTCAAACCATGGTCAAAAAGCCCAAGAACATGTTGGAATTCAACTGCGACATGCCATGGAGCACCAGTTTTAAAGAGCTTGCATCACCACACCAACTTGAGAGTGTGTGGCCATGTGGATCAATGTAGTTTGGCAAAGAACGCATGCAATGGCACTCCAATATATGTCAAACCATGGTCAAAAAGCCCAGGGACATATTGGAATTCAACTGCCACATGCAATGGAGCACCATTGTGAAAGAGGTTACATCCCCACACCCACTGAATGTGTGTCTAGCCATGTGTATCATTGTGGTTTGGAAAAGTACACATGCAATAGCACTCCAATATGTGTCAAACCATGGTCAAAAAGCCTAGGAACATGTTCGAATTCAATTTCCACGTGCAATGGAGCACCGGTTTGAAAGAGGTTGCATCACCACACTCACTTGAGTATGTTTGGCCATGTGTACCATTGTGGCTTGGAAAAGAATACATGCAATGACACTCCAATATGTGTCAAACGATGGTCAGAAAGCTCAGGAACACATTGGAATTCAGTTCTCACATGCAATGGAGCACCAGTTTGAAAGAGGTTGTATCACCACACCCACTGGGATGTGTGTAGTCATGTGGATAATTGTGGTTTGGAAAATAACACATGCAATGGCACTCCAATATGTGTCAAACCATGGTCAAAAAACGCAGGAACATGTTGGAATTCAACTTCCACATGCAATGGAGCACTAGTTTGAAAGAGATTGTATGACCACACCCACTTTAGTGTGTGTGTGGCTTTGTGGATCATTGTGGTTTGGAAAATAGCATATGCAATGGAAGTCCAATATGTGTCAAACCTTGGTCAAAAAGCCCAGGAACATGTTGGAATTCAACTACCACGTGTAATGGAGCAACAATTTGAAAGAGGATGCATAACCACACCCAATTGAGTCTATGTGGCCATGTGGATCATTGTAGTCTGGAAAAGCGAACATGTAGTGACACTCCAATATGTGTCATACCATGGTCAGAAAGGCTAGGAACATGTTGGAATTCAACGGCCACATGTAATGGAGCACCATTGTGAAAGAGGTTGCATCACTACACCCAATTGAGTGTGCGTGGCTATGTGGATCGTTGTGTTTTGGAAAATAACACATGCAATGACTCCAATATATGCCAAACCATGGTCAAAAGCCTAGGAACATGTTGGATTTTGACTGCCACATGCAATGGAGCACCCCTTTTAAAGAGGCTGCATCACCACACCCACTTGAGTGAGTGTGGCCATGTGGATCATTGTAGTTTGGAAAAGGGAACATGCAATGACACTCCAATATGTGTCATACCATGGTCAAAAAGGCTAGGAACATGTTGGAATTCAACTGCCACATGTAATGGAACACCATTGTGAAAGAGGTTGCATCACCACACCCATTTATGTGTGCGTGGCTATGTGGATCGTTGTGGTTTGGAAAAGAACACATGGAATGACTCCAATATGTGCCAAACCATGGTCAAAAAGCCCATGAACATGTTGGAATAAAATTATCACATGCAATGGGGCACCAGTTATAATGAGGATGCATCACCACACCCACTTGAATGTGTGTCGCCATGTGGATCATTGTGGTTTGGAAAACATCGCATTCAACGACATATTAATATGTGTTAAACCATGGTCAGAAAGCCTAGGAACATGTTGGAATTCAACTGCCACATGCAATGGAGCACCATTCAGAAAGAGGTTGCATCACCACACCCACCTAAGTGTGTGTGGTGATGTGGATCATTGTGGTTTGAAAAATAATACATGCAATGCCACTCCAATATGTGTCAAACCATGGTAGGAAAGCCCAGGATCATGTTCGAATTCAATTGTCACGTGCAATGGATCACCAGTTTGAAAGAGGTTGCATCACCACACCCACTTGAGTGTGTGTGGCCATGTGGATCATTGTGGTTTGAAAAATAACACATGAAGTGGCACTCTAATATGTATCAAACCTTGGTAAAAAAGCCGAGGAACATGTTGGAATTCAACTACCACATGTAATGGAGTACAAGTTTGAATGAGGTTGTATCACCTCACCCACTTGAGTATGTGTGTGGCCATGTGGATCATTGTGGTTTGGAAAATAACAGATTCAATGGCACTCTAATATCTGTAACACCATGGTCAAAAAGCCCAGGAACATGTTGGAATTCACCTGACACATGCAATGGAGCACCATTGCGAAAGAGGTTGCATGACCACACCCACTTGAGTGTGTATGTGGGCATGTGAATCATTGTGGTTTGGAAAATAACACATGCAATGGCACTCCAATATGTGTCAAACCATGGTCAGAAAGCACAGGAACATGTTCGAATTCAACCACATGCAATGAATAACCGATTTGAAAGAGCTTGCATCATCACACCCACTTGAGTGTGTGTGGCCAAGTGTATGATTGTGGTTTGGAAAAGAACACATGCAATGACACTCGAATATGTGTCAAACCATGGTCAGAATGCTCAAGAACAAGTTGGAATTCAACTGCCAGATGCAATGGAGCACCATTGTGAAAGATGTTGCATCACCACAGCCTCTTGGGTGTGTGTGGCCATGTGGATCATTGTGGTTTCGAAAAGAACACATGGAATGGCACTCTAATATGTGTCAAACCATGGTCAAAAGCCCTAGGAACATGTTGGAATTAAACTGCCACATGCAATCGAGCACTAATTTGAAAGAGGTTGCATCACCACACCCACTTGAGTGTGTGTGGCCATGTGGATCATTGTATTTTGGAAAAGATCACATGCAATAACACCCCAATATGTGTCAAACCATGGTCAGAAAGGCCAGGAACATGTTGGAATTCAACTACCACATGTAATGGAGCACCATTGTGAAAGATGTAGCATCACCACACCCAATTGAGTGTGTGTGCCTAGGTGGATAGTTGTGGTGTGTAAAAGAACACCTGTAATGACTGCAATAAGTGCCAAACCATGGTAAAAAAGTCCAGGAACATGTTCGAATTCAACAGCCACATGCAATGGAGCACTAGTTTGAAAGAGGTTTCATCACCACACCTATTTGAGTGTGTGTATCCATGTGGATCATTGTAGTTTGGAAAAGAGCACATGCAATGACACTCCAATATTTGTCAAACCATGGTTAGAAAGGCCAGGAAGATGTTGGAATTCAACTGCCACATGTAATGGAGCACCATTGTGAAAGAGGTTGCTTCACCACAACCAGTTGAGTGTGGGTGTCCATGTGGATCATTGTGGTTTGGAAAGTAACACATCCAATTGGACTCCGATATTGGTCAAACCATTGTCAAAACCCGTAGGAACATGTTGGAATTCAACTACCACATGCAATGGAGCACCAGTTTGAAAGAGGTTGCATCACCACACCCACCTAAGTGTGTGTTGCGATGTGGATCATTCTGGTTTGGAAAATAACACATGCAATGACACTCCAATTTGTGTCAAACCATGGTCAGGTAGCCCAGGAGCATTCAAATGTCACATGCGATGGAGCACTAGTTTGAAAGAGGTTGCATCACCACACCCACTTGAGTGTGTGTGGCCATGTGGATCAATGTGGTTTGGAAAAGAACACATGCAATGGCACTCCAATATGTGTCAAACCATGGTCAAAAAGCCCAAGAACATGTTGGAATTCAACTGCGACATGCCATGGAGCACCAGTTTTAAAGAGCTTGCATCACCACACCAACTTGAGAGTGTGTGGCCATGTGGATCAATGTAGTTTGGCAAAGAACGCATGCAATGGCACTCCAATATATGTCAAACCATGGTCAAAAAGCCCAGGGACATATTGGAATTCAACTGCCACATGCAATGGAGCACCATTGTGAAAGAGGTTACATCCCCACACCCACTGAATGTGTGTCTAGCCATGTGTATCATTGTGGTTTGGAAAAGTACACATGCAATAGCACTCCAATATGTGTCAAACCATGGTCAAAAAGCCTAGGAACATGTTCGAATTCAATTTCCACGTGCAATGGAGCACCGGTTTGAAAGAGGTTGCATCACCACACTCACTTGAGTATGTTTGGCCATGTGTACCATTGTGGCTTGGAAAAGAATACATGCAATGACACTCCAATATGTGTCAAACGATGGTCAGAAAGCTCAGGAACACATTGGAATTCAGTTCTCACATGCAATGGAGCACCAGTTTGAAAGAGGTTGTATCACCACACCCACTGGGATGTGTGTAGTCATGTGGATAATTGTGGTTTGGAAAATAACACATGCAATGGCACTCCAATATGTGTCAAACCATGGTCAAAAAACGCAGGAACATGTTGGAATTCAACTTCCACATGCAATGGAGCACTAGTTTGAAAGAGATTGTATGACCACACCCACTTTAGTGTGTGTGTGGCTTTGTGGATCATTGTGGTTTGGAAAATAGCATATGCAATGGAAGTCCAATATGTGTCAAACCTTGGTCAAAAAGCCCAGGAACATGTTGGAATTCAACTACCACGTGTAATGGAGCAACAATTTGAAAGAGGATGCATAACCACACCCAATTGAGTCTATGTGGCCATGTGGATCATTGTAGTCTGGAAAAGCGAACATGTAGTGACACTCCAATATGTGTCATACCATGGTCAGAAAGGCTAGGAACATGTTGGAATTCAACGGCCACATGTAATGGAGCACCATTGTGAAAGAGGTTGCATCACTACACCCAATTGAGTGTGCGTGGCTATGTGGATCGTTGTGTTTTGGAAAATAACACATGCAATGACTCCAATATATGCCAAACCATGGTCAAAAGCCTAGGAACATGTTGGATTTTGACTGCCACATGCAATGGAGCACCCCTTTTAAAGAGGCTGCATCACCACACCCACTTGAGTGAGTGTGGCCATGTGGATCATTGTAGTTTGGAAAAGGGAACATGCAATGACACTCCAATATGTGTCATACCATGGTCAAAAAGGCTAGGAACATGTTGGAATTCAACTGCCACATGTAATGGAACACCATTGTGAAAGAGGTTGCATCACCACACCCATTTATGTGTGCGTGGCTATGTGGATCGTTGTGGTTTGGAAAAGAACACATGGAATGACTCCAATATGTGCCAAACCATGGTCAAAAAGCCCATGAACATGTCGGAATTCAACTGCCAGATGCAATGGAGCACTAGTTTGAAAGAGGTTGCATCACCACACCCACTTGAGTGTGTGTGTCCATGTGGCTCATTGTGGTTTGGAATACAACACATGCAATGGCACCTCGATATGTGTCAAACCATGGTCAGAAATCCCAGGAATATGTTGGAATAAAACTGTCACATGCAATGGAGCACCAGTTTGAATGAGGATGCATCACCACACCCACTTGAGTGTGTGTGGCCATGTGGATCATTGTGGTTTGGAAAACATCGCATTCAACGACATATTAATATGTGTTAACCGTGGTCAGAAAGCCTAGGAACATGTTGGAATTAAACTTCCACATGCAATGGAGCACCATTCAGAAGGATGTTGCATCACCACACCCACCTAAGTGTGTTTGGTGATGTGGATCATTGTGGTTTGAAAAATAATACATGCAATGCCACTCCAATATGTGTCAAACCATGGTATGAAAGCCCAGGATCATGTTCGAATTCAATTGTCACATGCAATGGATCACCAGTTTGAAAGAGGTTGCATCACCACACCCACTTGAGTGTGTGTGGCCATGTGGATTATTGTGGTTTCGAAAATAACACATGAAGTGGCACTCTAATATGTATCAAACCTTGGTAAAAAAGTCGAGGAACATGTTGGAATTCAACCGTCACATGTAATAGAGTACAAGTTTGAATGAGGTTGTATCACCACACCCACTTGAGTATGTGTGTGGCCATGTGCATCATTGTGGTTTGGAAAATAACACATGCAATGGCACTCTAATATGTGTCACACCATGGTCAAAAATCCCAGGAACATGTTGGAATTCACCTGACACATGCAATGGAGCACCATTGCGAAAGAAGTTGCATCACCACACCCACTAGAGTGTGTGTGGCCATGTGGATCATTGTGGTTTCGAAAATAACACATGAAGTGGCACTCTAATATGTATCAAACCTTGGTAAAAAAGTCGAGGATCATGTTGGAATTCAACTGCCACATGTAATGGAGTACAAGTTCGAATGAGGTTGTATCACCACACCCACTTGAGTATGTGTGTGGCCATGTGCATCATTGTGGTTTGAAAAATAACACATGCAATGGCACTCCAATATGTGTCACCCCATGGTCAAAAAGCCGAGTAACATGTTGGAATTCACCTGACACCTGCAATGGAGCACCATTGCGAAAGAGGTTGCATCACCACACCCACTTGAGTGTGTATGTGGCCATGTGGATCATTGTGGTTTGGAAAAGAACACATGCAATGGCACTCCAATATGTGTCAAACCATGGACAGAAAGCATAGGAACATTTCGAATTCAACTGCGACATGCAGTGCAGCACTAGTTTGAAAGAGATTGTATCACCACACCCACTTGAGTGTGTTTGTCCATGTGTATCATTGTGGTTTGAAGAAGAACACATGCAATGACACTCTAGTATGTGTAAAACCATGGTCAGTAAGCACAGGAATACGTTGGAATTCAACTCCTACATGCAATGGAGCACCATTGTGAAAGAGGTTGCATCACCTTACCCACTTGGGTGTGTGTGGCCATGTGGATCATTGTGGTTTGGAAAAGAGCACATGTGATGACACTCCAGTATGTGTAAAACCATGGTCAAAAAGCCCAAGAACATGTTGGAATTTAACGACCACATGCAATGAAGCACTAGTTTGAAAGAGGTTGCATCACCACACCCACTTGGGTGTGTGTGTGTCCATGTGGATCAATGTGGTTTGAAATAGAACACATGCAATGGCACTCTGATATGTATCAAACCATGATCTGAAAGCCTAGGAACATGTTGGAATAAAGCTGACACATGCAATGGAGCACCAGTTTGAAAGAGGTTGTATCACCCACTCGAGTCTGTGTGGCCATGTGGATCATTGTGGTTTGGCAAACATCACATGCAATGACCTAACAATATGTGTCAAACCATGGTCAGAAAGCCTAGGAACATGTTGGAATTCAACTGCCACATGCAATGAAGCACCATTCTAAAATAAATTGTATCACCACACCCACCTAAGTTGTGTTGCGATTTTTATCATTGTGGTTTTGAAAAGAACACAAGCAATGACACTCCAATATGTGTCAAACCATGGTCAGAAAGCCTAGGAGCATGTTCGAATTCAATTTTCACATGCAATGGACCACCAGTTTGAAAGAGGTTGCATCACCACAGCCACTTGAGTGTGTGTGGCCATGTGGATCATGGTTGTTTCGAAAATAACACATGAAGTGGCACTCTAATATGTATCAAACCTTGGTAAAAAAGTCGAGGAACATGTTGGAATTCAACCGTCACATGCAATGGAGCACCAGTGTGAAAGAGGTTGCATCACCACACCCACTTGAGTGTGCGTGGCAATGTGGATCAATGTAGTTTGGTAAAGAAAACATGGAATGACACTCCCATATGTGTCAAACCATGGTTAGAAATCTGAGGGACATGTTGGAATTCAACTACCACATGCAATGGATCACCATCGTGAAAGAGGTTGCATCGCCACACCCACTAGAGTGTGTGCATGGCCATTTGGATCATTCTTGTTTGGAAAAGTACTCATGCAATGGCACTCCAAGTTGTGTCAAACCATGGTCAAAAGCACATGAACATGTTCGAATTCAACTACCACATGCTATCGAGCACCGGTTTGAAAGAGGTTGCATCATCACACCCACTTGAGTGTGTGTGGCCATGTGTATCATTGTGGTTTGGAAAAGAACACATGCAATGACACTCCAATATATCTAAACCAATTGCCAGAAAGCATAGGAACACATTGGAATTCAATTGGTACATGCAATGGAGCACCATTGTGAAAGTGGTTGCATCACCACACCCACTTGGGTGTGTGTGTGGCCATGTCGATCATTGTGGTTTGGAAAAGAACACATGCAATGGCACTCCAATATGTGTCAAACCATGGTCAAAAAGCCCAGGAACATGTTGGAATTCAACCGCCACATGCAGTGGAGAACCAGTTTGAAAGAGGTTGCATCAGCACACCCACTTGAGTGTGTGTGTGTTTGGACATGTGGATCATTGTCATTTGGAAAATAACACATGCAATGGCACTCCATTATGTGTTAAACCAAGGTCAAAAATCCCAAGAACATGTTGGAATGCAACTACCACATGCAATGGAGCACCATTGGGAAACAGGTTGCATTACCACGCCCACTTGAGTGTGTATGTGGCCATGTGGATCATTGTGTGTTGGAAAATAGCACAAACAATGGCACTCCAATATGTGTCAAACCATGGTCAAAAAGCCCAAGAAGAGGTTGGAATTCAACTGCCACATGCAATGCAGCACCAGTTTGAAAGGGGTTGCATCACCACAACCACTTGATTGTGTGTGGCCAAGTGGACCATTGTAGTTTGGAAAAGAGCACATGCAATGACACTCCAATATGTGTCAAACCATGGTCAGAAAAGCCATGAACATGTTGGAATTCAACTACCACATGTAACATAACACGATTGTGAAGGAGGTTGCATCACCACAACCACTTGAGTGTGCGTGTCCATGTGGATCATTGTGGTTTGGAAAAGAACACATGCAATGGCACTTCGATATGTGTCAAACCATGGTCAGAAAGCCCGGGAACATGTTGGACTTCAACTGCCACATGCAATGGAGCACCAGTTTGAAAGAGGTTGCATCACCACACCCATTTGAGTGTGTGTGGCCATGTGGATCATTGTGGTTTGGAAAAGAACACATGCAATGACACTCCAATATGTGTCAAACCATGGTTAAAAATCCCAGGAACATGTTGGAATTCAACTGCCACATGCAATGGAGCACCAGTTTGAAACAGGTTGCATCACCACACCCACATGAGTGTGTGTGTCCATGTGGATCATTGTAGTTTGGAAAAGAACGCATGCAGTGACTCCAATATGTGTCAAACGATGGTCATAAAGGCTAGGAACATGTTGGAATTCTACTACCACATGCAATGGAGCACCATTGTGAAAGTGATTGGATTACCACAACAACTTGAGTGTGTGTGTGGCCATGTGGATCATTGTGGTTTGGAAAAAACACATGCAATGGTTGTTAAGTGGTAACCCCATGGGTGGCCCGATCTTCACTAATCTCATGGTCAAATCGATGGGAAAGTGAGAGGAAAGGGAGAAGGTAGCGGAAGCGGACACACACCTCATGAAGAACATGATGAACACACACAAAACTCACATGATACAAGGCCGATTGCTCCTGCTAGTGGCCACCGGTCCGATAGAATCCTCGCAAGGAAAGATCGGTCAACATGCTCCCTCGATCGCAAGCGGAGTGGGAAGAACACCTTGGAGAGGGTCTTGACAACTTGGCAAAGGGTCTCGCAAGGCCGATTGCTCCTGATGTTGTTCAGAATTTACGATGGGCATGTCGTGCCGAAAACCAAGATGAGGCTGACAATGATGCTTCTATAATTGATGATGAGGAGGGTGAGCAGGAAGACCTTCCACCTGTTCAATGGGACCCTGAGAACCCTCAGATGGAAGAAGGTTCCATTTTTTCATCCATGAGTGAGTGTAGAAATTCACTTGTGATGTACTACATCAAAGCAGAACGTACATTCGTAGTTGACCATAGCGACACTATTCGTTATAGAGTGCACTGTCCGACTGATGATTGTACAACAGAGTTCGAGATGTCGCATATTGTACATGAACCTTCTATTTGAAACTATGTAAACCTTGTTTATCGACTTGAATCCTTAGTATATGACATAAGAAGACTATGTGCGCAGGTTCGTCATTTTTTTGAATTTTTTATGCTCATTTGACTATTTGGTCAAACCTAACTTTGACCAACATTTAAACAAGTTTTTCAAAAGAAAATGAAAAACTAAGCCTGGATCCTTCTTAGTTACTCCAAAATAAAGCTTTGGTGTGGTTTTTGAAAATTTTCATGATACAAACCTAAACCCCTTCTCTGAACCCTTGACTTCGTACAATAGAGTTCGAGATATCGCATATTGTACATGAACCTTATGTTTGAAACTATGTATACCTTGTTTATCGACTTGAATCCTTAGTATATATGACATAAGAAGACTATGTGCGCAGGTTTTTCATTTTTTTGATTTTTTGAATTTTTTATGCTCATTTGACTATTTGGTCAAACCTAACTTTGACTAACATTTAAACAAGTTTTTCAGAAGAAAATGAAAAACTAAGCCTGGATCCTTCTTAGTCACTCCAAAATGAAGCTTTGGTGTGGTTTTTGAAACTTAAAACTATTTCAAACTCATTTGAGTATTTGGTCAAACCCTAGTCAAACTCACTTCCAAACCCTGAACAATCTAACCCTAGCGTTGAACAATGACCGTTGATGTAACCCTAAGGCTGAACTGCAGCTGTCCGATCGTCCTTCTAGAAGGAATCTATGGGCAAGCTTAGGCGATCCGCGAGAAGCTCATTCTGCTATCTGATTGGCTGGACACTTTTTTTTCCAAGCGGGCACGCTAGATGGACCATTGGGCCATGTCGTGGTCTATACTCGTGTATGTTGTGCAATGCGCGGTCTGTGCTCAGTCTTTCCATGCATGTGCGGGAAGAGACGACGTGGCCATGCATGTGCGGGAAGCGCGGACGTCGCCATGCATGCGCGCCTCATTGTAGCGATTCGTCGCACCAGAGCCATTAAATCGATTCAGATGCGCTATCCGCACGCATGCGCGCCTCGCCGCACTGACTCAGCCACCTCCTCAATTCAGATTCATGCGCAGTCGCCTGCTCGATTCAGTTCCACGCGCTGTCGCCTACTCGATTCAGTTCTACGCGTCGCCGCCTCCTCGATTCAGACGCACGGATACACACGTGTTCATACGCCCATCGTTTAATTGCCTAACCCTAACCCACCGTTTCTAGCCTATTTATACAACCCTTTTCCTCTCCCAGACACCACCCAAGCCAGAGCAGAAATCTCCACTCCAAACACCGAGCGAGCCCTCCATCCTCTCGCCCCAAGCACCACCGAAGATGCAGTACAACGGACCAACCTTTTGCCGGCCGCCTACCGTGCCAGAGCTGCGCTACCCGGCGGGTGTCCTCGTGGATAGCATGCTCCGTGTGTGGGCACAGTTGCGGTGGAGGGGCTCCGTCGAGCTCGCCCGCGGCTTCCTCACCGCCGTCTTTGCCCACCTCCCACGGGGCTCACCGGTGATGTATCGCCTCAACGACGTTTATGATGGTGTCGCCCTCAAGTTGCTCACAGTCACCTTCGCCAACCCGTTCGACACGTATGCGCTGCTCGGACAAGTCTTTTGGTGTGGCTGCGAGTCAATCTTCTTCACGACATACAACATCTCCACCAATATTGACTGCATCTTCCCGACCCCAAACTAGATGCACTACCTCCCCTACGAGGAGGATGAGTGAAGCTGAGGACGGCAGTGTTGAAGGTGGCCAAGGTGCAATATGAAGGTGTTCGTGAAGCTACCCTTGAGTTTTTAGTTTCATCGTGTTTATTGTGCTTTTCTATGTCGTGTGTCATATCGTGTCTGTGGACTTATCTATGTAATGGTGATTGCATTTGCATCTTATTTATCTTGTGTAACCATTTGTGTGTTCAAAAGTGTTCGCTTTCGTCCCCAAAGATCTCTTCATTATGTGTTGAAAATTTTCACATGGCTACCAAACTAGACTATAAATTGGGTAACAACTAACAAGTAGTGGACATGTTAGGACGTTTATTACCAAGTTAGTCTACAAATACACACTAGCTTCATTACCAAGCTAGTCTACAAATAAACACTACCTTTATTACCAAGCTAGTCTAGAAGTAAACACTACTTTTATTACCAAGCTAGTCTCATCACCAAGCTATTAGAATGAATGTTGTGTTAAAGTGCCCAAAGATAAATAAGTGGTGTGTTGAAAAATGTTTGTGCCCAAATGATCTTTATGTGTGTTGAAAAGTGGCAAAAAAACATTTATTTGTGTATAAAAATACAACATGCTCGTGAAAATCACAAACACGACATGTGTTTTAAAACCCTAAACCCAAGCACGATGTATAGGTAGCGTTCTTCTCTTTCTTTCTCGGCATCTTTCTATCTGTCCCACTGGTTACCAGCGCAACCCTTCACACTACCAAACCACGTGGTCGTGAGTTCGAATCCTAACCGCACCCCACCTTTTTTTTCTAACCCTTCTCATTTGCCCACTCTGAATGGGCCTAATTCGATGGAGTTGGCCCATTAGTCAAGCCGACACTGGCTTCTCGGCTCTAGGATACTTTTTTTATAGGAAGTTTTTTCCATTTCTTTTCCCTTACAAATGATAACAAGCCATTTCTTATTTCAAGCATTTTTAATACTATTTCAAGCTTAGAAATTCCTCCCAAATTCATGCATTTTCATACAATTTCAACATTACGCCCAGTGCAATTACCATACCACCTACAAATGCCCAAATGTAATTGACAATTTGTGATTTCTCTTCGAGCTTCCTAATCTTCTGGTTCATCCTAATTAGCTCAGTAACTACCTCCCTATCAATGAGTGCTCCACCCTCTGTCTTCTCTGCCGGAGCTCGCGATGCGGCCGCTATCGTTTGTGGCAGGATTGGCAACCACTATTCATGCTCTTCGACGAGCTCATTCATCAGCTTCTGCGCTAGAACATCAACCCAAAGGAAGAAGCATTTCATCTACAAGCACACCAAATAGATCAACCCCCATATTTCTCAAGGATCCCGATCACAAAAATTGCGATAATGCGCTTAATTCTCTTACCCCATTCACGCTGCACACGTAGAACGGACAATTGGCGTTCTTGGATGTGCGCGAAAGCTTTCGATCAACTCCCACCCGGCACCACAGACAAAGGAAGATCAGCATATCCATGCGCACTGAATTCTCGATCCGCGAGGTGGCGCTGGAGCTTGAGGAAGACATGGATATCGATTCCTGCTCACCGCTGTGAGCTTCTACCCCATCCTCCACCTCCAACCCCGTCCCCCACCTCCAATTCCTGCTTAATGCTATGATCCCCGCCGACGCGTTCCGCCGGTTGTAACACGCGTGGCCAATGTTCTGCGGTCCCACAAGCGGCAACAGTCGTATTTTTGAAATGTGTCTCTATTCGGCCCCATGCGCGGGGTCCCACGGCAACAGCTAAGTCAAGAACGTTGACCTGGCGGAAACGACAGCAGCGACGAAACGAGTTCGGGCGCCCGAAGCAGTGGTAAAACTGAGGACGATTTGGCTATAGTGGCAAAACTGAGTACATAGACACCTCAAGTGGTAAACGAATAAATAACCCTATTTTCAGACCACCTACTACTGAGGAGAAAATTAGTTATGATTACAATATGCCTCCTATATTTGATGATTATGGTGATGAGAATAATAATGATAGCTATTTTGTTGAATTTGCTCCCACTATAATTAATAAGAATAACTATGCTTATATGGAGAGTAATAATGATTATATGCATGTGGCTCATGATAAGAATGTTTTATGTGATACTTATATTGTTAATTTTATTCATGATGCTACTAAAAGTTATTATGAGAGAGGGAAACATGGTTTTATGTATCTCAACAATATTAAGTTTCCCCTCTTTATGTTGAAAATTTTGAAGTTGCACTTGTTTTGCTTTCCTATGCTTGTTTCTTTGTGCTTTCATGACTTGTTTCTTTACAAGATTATTTTTCATAGGAAGTGGGTTAGACATAAATTTGTTCCATATTTGCTCCTTGCTGCTCTCTTTTACTTCAATTCATAATTCTTATGTGAGCATCATTGAAATTATCATGCATATCTTAATGGCTATAAAGAAAGAGCTTTTGGGAGACAACCCATTATATTTTTACTTTCATTTTATTTTATTTTTGTTTTGTTAAGCCTTGGAAGTTATTTCCTCTGTAATAACATCTCCTTATCCTTTTTGTGTGCTTTTTGTGCCAAGAGTAACCTCTAATGAGAGAGAAGTAAGACTTGGGAAAGTTGCTGTCCCAAAACAGATTTTTGTGCTTCGCGGTAAAAATTCGTGAAAAAACTCTATATGTCGGTTTGAGCTATAATTTTTCTTGCTTCTGCCTAGATTGTTACCCAACTTTCGTTAGTTCAACACTTTTCGATTTGAGCAACAAAAGGTCTTCGAAAAAATTGGTTTTTACCTCCTGGTCTGTTTTTGTAGATTTCTTCCTTTATTTGCATTTGCTTCGTAATCTCTTTCTCTTTGAGTTCTCTTTGATCATTTGAACTTTTTAAAGGAAGTGATACAATAGCTTGTGTTTTAATGGAAGTTTTACTTTTGTTGAAACTGAACCAAAAGACTTATTATCTTGAGTACACTAATGTTGCTAATGAAGATTGTGTGAAGTTTTGTATGACGGAAAAATTTCAGGTGTAAGGGAAGAATAATGTGATAAGATGAAGAATGGACAAAAGCTCAAGATTGGGGATGCCACCCGTGTCACCCCAAGAAATATTCAAGAAGTACAAGCGTCAAAGCTTGGGGATACCCAAGGCATCCCCTTCTTCATGAATAAAAATTTCAAGTTTCTTCCAAACACTTCATTTTTATTGTTTCATGCACAGTTGTGTTGTTCTTGGAGCGTCTTTGTTTTTGTTTTTGTTTTCTTTTGCTTGGTTTTCTACATTAAGTTGGTTGGATCCCAACACTTCTTTTGGAGAGAGACACACTCTGCTTTCATTGTTTCGAACACTCTAGTTTTCATTCTTATTGTTTTGTGAGTGTTCTCTTTTGCTAGCACTGTGTTTAGCCTTAATTTTCTTGTGCTTTCAGCTTAGAACTTTTTACTTCTTCTTTGTGGATTTGTGAGACAAGGTCACTGATCTCTATTTATTATTCTTTGTGAGTTGTTTCAAATAAGTCGATTGGTGTTGGAAGAGAGTAGAAAGCTTCATGCTTTAGTGGTACAAAAGGGAGCTTGTTTTGACTGTGGCATAGACCTTATCATGTCATGCTAGATGTTGCTTTGACCTTATTCTTAGTGATTATTGCTGTAGCATGACATGTTATAAACAATTGAGATTGCTTAATGTTCCTTCAAAGAATCATGCAATGGTTTAGCATATAAAAGCATAATATTGTGGTATTCTCCTTTAATGCTTTATTTGGGTTGCCTTGGCGCATGCTCACACCTTGTTAATACTATACCAAGTCACCATAGCCTCTATGATCATTTAGTTTTCGACTTGTAATATCACTTTATGCTTTAATTAATGATGTTTTGTCGCTCTACATGATTATGGCCATTATTGCTCTCGTAGTTGGTCGCTCCCAGTCTTTTGCTAGCCTCCATACCAAGTATGAGTTCCACTCATGCATCAAACTCCAAATAAAACCAAGTTATTCCAAAGAGTCCACCATACCTACCTATTAGCATTTGCTATTCCAAGTATATTCATGTTTTTATCTACCATCCGAATTAAACTTGTTATGTGAAAATTAGTGATTAAAGCTCTCACGAACTTGATGGCACACTTTACTTTTCTTGCCACTAATAAACTTGAACCATTGTGTCATCTATGTTGTATATGCTTGCACTAATACGTTGGAATTAGCAGAACCATGTTGTCATGGGGAATGCTTTCAACATTGCACTTGTACATTGTACCTAGTTGATATCATGCTCTTTTGTTTATGGATGTCGTCGGTGTGAAATGAAAGGGGATCTTGTATGTCCATGGTGTTATGTATGTGCATGTGTTAGAGAAACGCCTGGGCCGCTAGCCTAAGCCATTCCTAATCATGGTGGAAACTTGCAGCATCACCATGGTGAGCAATCTATGAAGCATTCTTCTTATAAAAAAAGAGATAGAGATTGAGAAAAAGAAAAAAAAATATGAGAAAAGAGGAAAGAGAGAAAAAAGCACCATTTTCCCATGGTAAATAAGAAGATTGTTGAGATGCTCATTGTCTGCTTGCCTTGTCATTTTGATTATGGGATAGCTCATGTATCATGTGCAAGGGGTACCCCGTTGGTGGTTCTCTGTGATACACATGTACTTACTATGACAAGAACTTACAGGTAACTAAACTTGAGTAGCATGAGGAGCGTCCCTCATATTCAAGGGACATGAGATTTCCAACTTATACTTTGTCAAGCATATACTCCATAGTTTGGTCACTTTAACCTTAATCACTTCAAGATGCTAATGATAGGGGCAATGAGAGCTGAAAGCTAATAAGTACCATAATTTTTGTAAGCTCTTTATGAGACTTGAATCCCTGCTTCCTTCTATGAAGGCCTTTCTTTTACTTTTATGTTGAGTCTGCATCTTCTATCTTTATGCACCAATTAAGAGAGCATAGTTGTCATTCTTAGTTCTATGTGAATTGTCCCAAAACTTATTGATTGATTCATAATGTTGATATTTCTTGTTCTTGAACTATTTGTATCTAGTCACCCTTATGAACTTTGAAGGTGTCCTATGCATTTATGTTTTGCTACACTATGAGGGACAAGATGAATACCATTCTCATTATGTTTTCTATATGTGCACAAACAAACGTCTTTCAATGCATTGTTATTCATGATCTTTGTTTGTATCCTTTCATGTTGCATGTATAGTTACTATATCTTATTGTTAGAACTTCATCTTTCATGCTCATGTTTAGAGTACTTTGATCCCAACTTCCAATGTTCTACAAATACTTTGATCAAGATTATGATGGTGCATGTCACCTCAAAAATTATTCTTTCTTTTTATCACTTACCTACTCGAGGACGAGCAGGAGTTAATCTTGGGGATGTTGATACGTTGCAAACGTATCTATAATTTTTGATGTTCCATGCTTGTTTTATATCTACTTTCTTATGCTTAGTCCACACTTTGGAGTATTTTTACACATTTTCTTAAACTAACCTATCACAAAGATGCCACAGTGCTAGTTGCCTGTTTTCTGCTGTTTTTTGTTTCAGAAACGATGGAAAATAAATATTCTCGGAATTGGACCGAAGAAAAGCCAAAGTCGATATTTTACTGGAAGACTCACGGAGCCAGAAGACGAGACGGAGAGGGGCCAGGGCCTGGCCACACCATGTGGTGGCGCGAGTCCGCTGGCTGCGCCACAGGTGGTGTGGGCCCCTGGTCCACCCTCTGACATCACCCCTTCGCCTATAAGAAGCCTCCGATGAGAAAATCCTAAAGAATCCAGCCTCTAGCCACGAAAAGTTCTGCAGCGCCACCACACCGAAGGGGAGATTCGGGGGACAGAAAGTCTCTGTTCCGGCACCCTGCCGGGATGGGGAAGTGCCCCCGGATCCATCTCCATCAATCTCCACCACCATCTCCATCGCCGTTACTGATTCCCATGATGATGAGGGAGTAGTTCTTCCTCGAGGCTAAGGGTTCTACCGGTAGTATGTGTTCATCTCTCTCTCTCTCTCTATGCATGATCATATTGTGATCATGAGCTTTGTAATCAAGTAGATTTACCTTGCTACTCAAGTGCTTTAGTAGATCTTTGGCTCTCCCCACTTGTGTGAAAGTGATAGCGTGCACACCACGGTGGCACTTAGGCTAGAGATTACAAATACTTGTTATGAGTAATATTGGGAGTTGGATGTCTCTATGAAATTGTGGTGTTTGTTGGAACCATCTAGCGCTCAAGGTCACAGTGTGGAGTTATCTAGATGGAGAAAGCGAATTTGAGGTGTGCTGTTATAGCCCTACCATGGATTAGAGTGTCCAACCGGATAGTAGTTTAGGGTAGTATCATGAAGACAAGATATTTATATGAGAGTGTTCACTAGCGAAAGTATGATCCCTAGGCCTTGTTTCTAAGCATTGAAACACCGTTTGCAACTAGATCTGTTACATGTTTGCTTGCTTCAATCTTTATTTCAGATTGCCTTTAGTCTCTTCCCACGTCAACCACGCGCCATCAAAGCTATTTTCTGGCACTATTACCACTTATAATTATCCATACCACTTGTATTTCGCCGAACTAGTGCACCTATACACATGACAAGTGTATTGGGTGTGTTGGGGACACAAGAGACTTATTGTATCTTGATTGCAGGGTTTCTTGAGAGGGATACCTTTGACCACTTCCTCCTTGAGTTTAATAAACCTTGGGTAATCCACTTAAGGGAAAACTTGCTGTTGTTCTACAAACCTCTGCACTTGGAGGCCCAACAACTGTCTACAAGAGTAGAAGTGTGTAGACATCATGGGGGTCCGGAGACTCCGGTCTGGGCCAAAGATTTCGGTCGATCTCCGATCTGTCTCTAGAGGGACCTTCTCATTGTCCTCGAGCTCGATCTGGGGGTCGATCCGGAGATGGGCCGGAGACTCTGGTGTGGCTGGAGACTCCGTTGTGCGCAGGCCGGAGACTCCGGTGCTTCAGCTGCTGCCTCTTCAGTCTCCTCTTCCAAGCCTCTGTCTTGTTGGGCTTGGTGCTCCGAGCTTCCTCCCTTGCCTCCATACTCGTCGGTATGAACCAATCATGGATATGGGACAGAGTATGAAGTAGTATACCATTTAAGAGGGTAGGCAGTGGGCTCGCGTAG
The DNA here is from genome assembly GCA_910589775.1 of Avena eriantha. Classification (NCBI taxonomy): domain Eukaryota; kingdom Viridiplantae; phylum Streptophyta; class Magnoliopsida; order Poales; family Poaceae; genus Avena; species Avena eriantha. Next base: position 416,931,100 of record OU342743.1, read on the forward strand.
AGGAACGGATTCACCTTTGGAGTCCATGACGACTTGGCATAGGTTGGAGACCATGATGTGGTAACGACCAAAGGTTAGGCTACATCATCTCCCCCCTTAAAAAAGAGTCGTCCTCGACTTTACATGATCATCACAAAGTAGAAAATGTCAAGAGACCTTCTTGATCCTGGGGTTCACCATATAGTCGCCCTCGGGAAGATTGAATTGACAACACTTCAATGTTCCTTCACTCTCCATGAAGCCTACAAAGCTCACCACAAAAGAGAAGCAACACTGAAAGCGTAGCCAATTCATGAAGGTTATAGAATGAGTCCTCAAGTAGAAGGAAGTCACCTTAGGATGTAGAGATGGCTCGTTGAAGGGTAGCCATAGGTAACTCTCTTCGATTCGTCTTGTCAACTCTTTGTGCATAGAGGTAGACATGGAAGCAATTGTACCTTCACACAACAAAGACCAAACAACATATGTTTGTGTGTCATAGAGGAGCATGTCATTTGTGGCATGTACGTTCTTGTTCCAAACACGATTAGCATAGCTCAATTAAAGCAAGTGAAATGCATATGCAAGGTCAAAGTGCATGGGAATCGTTTGAACATCATCCAAATATGTGAACTCAAAAACTCTATATAACATCTTAGGGTGGCACTCAAAGCATATGACTAAAATATTGATCAACGTCTTTGATGAAAAGCTAGAAGAATTCAGCAAAAACATGAGGAAGGATATCCAAAACAACATCATTATGTGCGCAAACCAACCATTGGAAAGAGAAAGTGTTCAATATGTCGGATGCCACACACAAATCATCAAACACAAATATCATGGGATATGAGTATCGCAAGCGGAAGCACAAGCAACATGTTTGCAAACAAACCAAATGAAAGAGCAAGTGGTCCTTATGTTTGTTGTAACAACTATACGAGGTACTTGGAAGCTTTCGTGACAATACATGCTCATAATGGCATTATGGTTGCACATAAAACATCGGAAAGAGAAATTGTTCAAATTTTTTGTTGCAACACACAAAGCATCAATATACAATAGCAACATAACATGATTATCACAAGGTGAAAAAATACCATTAACATGCTTGCAAGCAAACCATAGGAAAGAGAAATTGTGCAACATGAGATATGCAAAGCATGCAAAAGGTATCAGAGATGGGTTCAGTCTTGAACTCACTTGGGTGATGCTCTCTAGAGCTCTTTTTTTCAACTCATGCTCAACTGAGGTTAACATTCTTTTGCGGGTACCTACACACATCAAACACAAAAGGAAGAACTTGTGTGCATGGTATAGAAACAAATCATCCATCGTGATGTATCTCTTCTTGTGAACATCACCATTAGAGTTAAGCAAGTGTAACATAGGTGCATGGTGAGTATGCAAGTGGGGATCATGCTTATTGATACATTGCAAATGTATCTATAATTTTTTATGTTCCATGAGTACTTTCCATATGGTTTCTTGGACTAACCTATTAACAAGAAGTCGGAAAATGAATATTCTCGGAATTGGACAGGACAAAAGCCAAATTTATTATTTTACCGGAGGACACTTGGATCCATAATACGAGACGGAGAGGGGCCAGGGGGCCGCCAAACCACCTGGCCGCGTGACCAGGCCTAGCCCGCGCCAGGGGGTGGTGTGGCAACCTCCAGCACCTCCTCGGCCTCTCCTTCCACCTATATATTGCCTCTAATACGGAAACCCTAATTACCCGATCAAAAATCCATGAAAGAGTTTGTAGCCGCCGGCATCTCCATCCCTAGATCGGGAGGGATCTGAAGCTCTTCCCGGCACCCTGCCGGAGAGGGGATTTCACCCTGGAGGCCTTCTTCATCACCATGCAAGCCTCCGGTGTGATGCGTGAGTAGTTCATCTTTGGATTATGGGTCCATGTAGTAGCTAGATGGCTGGTTCTCCTCCTTTGTGCTTTCATGTTAAGATCTTGTGAGCTCCGTTCATGATCAAGATCATCTATTTGCAATTCCTACATGTTGTGTTTGCGGGGATCCGATGGATATTGAGATGCTATTTCAGATTGATTATTGATTCTATCATGTCATTATTATTTGCGATCTTGCATGCTTTCCGTTGTTAGCAGCTATCCTTGCCAAGTAGATGCTAGCAACTCGAAGAGTTAGTATTTATGCTGGATAGTGGGTTCATGCCTCTGGTAATCTGGGGAAGTGACAGAAATCTCTAAGGTACTAGATGTGATGTTTCTACTAGGGAGAAAACAACAATCCTTTGTTCATAGAACAATCGTATTGTTTACTTTACATGCAATTCGTAATGCAATAATCAGTTGCTTGCAACTTAATACTGGAGGGGGTTCGGATGATAACCTGAAGGTGGATTATTAGTCATAGATGCAGTTGGATGGCGGTCTATGTATAATGTTGTAATGCCCAATCGAATCTCAAAAGAGTCAAGATGATTAGTATATGCATGTATGCTTTATCGATGTTTGTCAATTGCCCCACTGTAATTTGTTCACCCAACATGTTGTCTATCTTAAGGAGAGCCACCTCTAGTGAACTATGGACCCCGGTCCTTTCTTTTACATTCAATCTACAATCAAACAATTTACTGCTTTGTGTTTACTTTCTGCAAAATATTACTTCCTTCCATTCGATACGTTTAATCCTTTGTTTTCAGCAAAACCGGTGAGATTGATAACCTCATCGCAAGTTGGGGACAGAGTTATGTGGTTGTGTTGTGCAGGTCTCCACGTTGCTGCTGGCACCGGTAGTGTGCCCTGCCAACGTTCAGCTAGCAACACATTTGGGGTGTTTCCTTGCTCCTACTGGATTGATAACCTTGGTTTCGTACTGAGGGAAAACTTGCTGTTGTACTCATCATACCTTCCTCTTGGGGTTCCCCAACGAGCTCGATATATTTTGGGCCATCAAGCTCTTTTTCTAGCGTCGTTGCCAACGAGTTGTGGGGCCCCCGGATTAATCCTCCGAGAATCCCTGTTAGTCATGGCACATAACAGAGAAGTATCAAAGTAAATATCCAAGACATAACGAATACTTGGCATACCTTAGTTGCCATTATGGATACATCGATCAACATCAGCGGAACTTCATTAAGAGTAGAGCCCGAGCCATGCCTTAACCTACAGGCAACTGACTAGGAGAACGTCCTAGCTCGCATAGTCGTCAACTCCACCTTCTTCTTGATATCTGACCAAGTTAATAGCCAAGGACAATGCCAGTGAGTACTTTGAATGTACTCGCAAACCACCTCAAGAAAATAATAATAACAAGAGGATATGCAATATGGTTGTGGTAGTAGGAGGGCTTCAAGAGAGGTTCTTTTCTCAAATAGTTTCTCTTGTAGATACATCATCTACATATCTTTGTTGAAAACTTTTGTAAACCATTTTGGAAATCTTTTGAAAAGTTCTGTAAACACTAGGATTGGGGTACCCATTTGTTCCCGTCTTTAGGTCGTCCCACGACCAAACTCCTTTCTCGTCCTTCCGACCATCCCATGGTCCAAACATTTCCAAGGACATTTCTTTTCTGAAATCCTTTTTGAAAACAAAACCAACACCGCTCTACAGAAGTTTGTCCAACTCGTCCATGACCGCGAACACGGCTATTTGAATAGATTTACACTCTGAAGAGATTGTACACTTTCCCCACATCATCCGGGTACACTACCCTAATCTACACTGATCGTGGTTCGAGTAACCGATCAAGACTCTCTGGATGCCCACTCCAATATAAGTGCCTACCCTATGAGTGTTACTCCCCTCAAACTGGGACGTCGGGTACCGAGGACCAACCAGAGCGCATTTTACACTTTACACAGTGGGCGCTTTCAATGAGGGGCTCATAGTAACGCTTGGCTGTCCGCAGACAGTTTGTTCCCTCTCAGGTCGATGTCCCACATGGACCTTTAAGGGAGAAAGCCCGGCCTCCGGGGATCGCGATCCCCTGTAGTAGTTGCGAGGCAGCTTATACCAGAATAGACAAACATCAAATCCAGCCTTGTCCCATTCTAGAGTAATGTGGTTGCACGGTTAAGTTGTTATAGCTAAAATGCAAAGAACCGGGTGCGTTTTCGTAAACCTTTTTCCTCCAGCTTTCCTTCAGAATTTTGTAAAACAAGACCTTTTTCTTTCTCAACAACTCTTGGGAGGTCCCACCTCACCAAGGTTTTATCATAAAACATTTGGTAAAACTTATTCGCGGTCTTCCCATCCTATAGCTTTGTTTCGGCTAAATCGGGGTCTCCAAAGGGGTATGGTGTGTTACACCATCTACCATACTAGGGACAAGTAGGTATCATCGAGAGGGTTGTACTTAGTAGTACCATTGAGTAATGGTTTGGAGGAGCCAAACCACTACCAGATATACAACATCATATAGTGAAACAATGCAGTTTTCATAAAACAGTAAGTAAAACATGCATAAGTAAAACAGTAAGACGATGCTTATGAGCAAGAAGGTGGCTTTCCTTATGATCAACAATATGGCAATATATCCCTGGACTTCTTCTTTATATAACAACGAATACCAATACCAATAATAATAACATCTCTTTTTCTCGGCGTTAATACGAGCACAACTATCGTCGTCATCGAGTATACATGCAAACAGGCAACAGCACAATCAACACAAGGCATACAAGCCAAAATACATATAGAAAATAATGAACAATACAAGTTTACAAATCAGTAGGTCTTAGGAATAATGGATTTAATAAGATTGGCTTGGTCTTGGAAACATGGAAGAAAATCTCTTAGGATTTATAGCCGAGGAACTACCTAAGAGGGGTTTTGGACTAAGGACATATTATGTATGATACCATTGTCTAAAAATGATAACAACAGATAAGAGTTGATAAAATGAAACCAACAAAAGTGGTTTCACTATTTTATCACTTTTCTTTAATTTCTTATGAATATTGTAGTGATAAAAGCTCTAGTTTAAGGAAATAATTCACCAGAAAAGTTCTGGAGCTAAAAAAATTATTTACTTGGGTGGGTAGGTAGGGTTTGAGGTACAGATTTAGTGGGAGTTGGTTTCACCTTGAAACAATTACCAGAATGCCCCTAGGAAAATCCCTAAGTCTGTTCTGCAAGGTATTTGTCTTTTTCACCAGATTTATTTTACAGAGGATTTTTGTTTGACTCCAAAAACACATTGAAAGAATTTAGAGTACCTTTCAGTAGAAATTGGAATCACCTTATTTGGATTTATATAACTCCTGTAGTGATTTTATTGATGGATAAACCATGCACAGAAATGTTTATTTCACCAATACTCCACAGGAGTTCGAAAATTTATGATCTCCTAGGTTTGGTTAGATATGGATGTAGCTAATCCACTAGAGTTAGAATTAGGGTAAAAGCTATTATGGTTTGTCCTAATGAAATTCTCAAAGATAGATATGATTTGTTTTTGTTATTTTTGCTAAGGGTTGACCTTAGTTCACCTTGGCATAGGATAAATGCTAGATGGTAGGCCTATAGTAATCATATCAGGTAATATTTGTTTCATCCCTGTTGGAGATGTGTATCTCACCCAGGAATTTATTTTCTGGAAATGGTACATCTTTGTAGATAAACCTACAGAAGAGATACTAGTGGTATTTGGCCAAACTTTTGGTACAACATGGTTGGAAAAATAGGTGGCTACATGGTTTAATTTTGAGATGGGCATAAACTGGTATTTTCCATTTTGTTCTTGATTTAAACCAACTAGTAGAAATACAGATCTAGAATTTTATTTAAAACAAACAAACGGAGTCAGGGGCAGTCGGGCCAGATCTAGAAGAAAATGGGTCGCGCAGCCCAAAGCAGGCCCAAGGGCGTCGGATCCAGGCACGAGGGGGTGGGTGGGATTTAAATCCCTGACGACCCAGTCCCACAGGTTAGCGACATATGGGGACGAAGGGGTACGGGGCACCTCTGGCCGTTCGATCAAGTGGGGATTGATGGCCGGGCTTCGTCTTCTCCAACGAATCAGAGCAGCGACGGCGGAAACCCTAGAGGGTTTGGAGCGGCGACGGGAGGCTTACCTAGGGCGGAAGAGGGGACGCCGGGGGTGCAGGGCGATGGAGAACTTCGAGGCGAGTCTGTAGAGGGGCGGCCGCGACCATTTTGGTGAAGATCTGCGGAATCCCATGTCGGGCAGAGGACGGCGGCTACAAGATCGTTCGTGGCGGCGCCAGGGAGGGTCCTAGGTAGAAAATAAGACATGGTTAGATGAAGGGAGATGAGGAGGACTTGGTGTAGTGACAGACAGGAGCAGAGGGGTGGAGAGGAGAGAGCACCCAAGTTGGCTTTTGGAGATGGCCGATGAGACCTTCCTTCTCTTCTCCTGGCCAGTACAGAGCGAGAGAGAGGAAGTGGAGCTAGGGGTGGTTAGTGGAAGGGAGAGGAAGCAAATGAGGGCGAAGGGAGGCGCTAGGTGGCCTGGGGGTATTTAACTCGAGGGAGTGAGATTCATGGTGGACCAAGACCATGGAGGGATTGGGGGAGGATGCTGGCAGGGGATTGGCCATTGGGGCGGTGGTGGGGCCATGTGAGGGACACTGGAGGTCAGAGAGGTAAGATGGAGTAGTGTGTTGTACGTTTTCTCCCCTTTTTCTTAGGTGCCTAAGGAAGGAAAGTAAGATAGGGAGAGGGCTAGGGGAGATCTCATTAGCCCTAGGGGTGTTGCTGGGGTGGTGTGTGGGGCCTAGGCACGACCAGAGAGGTGAAGGAGGCCTGCTGCATCTAGGGTGTGGAGTAATGATGAAGATTTTATGAGATTTGCCTAGTCTCTCCTCTTTCTCATACTCCAAGCACATAGGACAAGGACAAGGCGGTGCTACAGTGCATGACTGTAGTGCAGGTCGACCAGAGGGGTGTGGGATACTAGGGAGGAGTAGTTGGCAAGCTTTGATGATGGTTTGATCTTGGTTTAGCTCACTACTAGTTAAGTTTGCCAAATTGAGTAAATAGATGGTTGCGCAGGAATTTTAGATACTTGTCTTTGGAAAGATGAGGAAATAGCACTGGTGTGTATATAGGGTCAATGCCTAATCTTAGGAGTTATTTGGGATTTTTCAAATAAGTCTAGATGCACATTGTTTCAATTATTCAAATAGTGCAGAAATGTTTTTTAGGAATTTATTTGATATTTTTTAATTGGACAGGTGGATTTTTTGATGTGATAGGGTCCCACATATGAATACACACTTAGGGGAATTTTCCCAAGATTTATTGAGGCTGAAAAGTAGTTAAAACTATTATTATTCAATTTCTTCCATTTAAGAAAATAGGCATAAAGAAATAATAAATCTCTTCAAAAATATTTATTTTTGAAGTGGGAAGATAGGTTAGGATATATGGGCCTCAAAATTTCTTAGATTTGGGGAAGTGTTTTGGCAAAAACCAAACTTTCCTTTGGGAAAGGAGTTTTGGAGATTTTGACTATTAAAGAGATTTATTAGATTTGGAGTCATAATCATTATGGATAATATTTTATAAATCTTGATGATCAAGTTAGATGATATAGACAAGGTGTATCAATCATTTGCAACCTTTGGAATAGGAAATCCAACTTGAATTAGATCTAGGGTGATGTTATTTGCATACCAGCAAAACCTTGTTGGATCATGGAGCTCAGATCTCCCCTTGGGGCATGGGATAGATGGATGGATAGGCCAAGTGATTTACATAAACATGGTATAGAGTTTTGACATTGATCTTTCTTGAGTTCACCAAGAATTGATTTCAAACTTTGAATAAAATATGCATGCCAAGGCAGATTATCAACTAGCCTTCAAAACCTTGTGGGTTTAAGAAGCACGAGGATCCACTTGGAACAAGTGAAGTAGATATTGATATACCTATATTAGTAGAACAGAACCATGCAAAGATTTGGTCCATAGAAGGTTGGATGATGGTGTGAGCTTCTGTCAAAGTAGGCATGTTGACTAGATTTGCAGGAATAGTTATTTTCTTGCCTGCAAAACCGTCAAGAACAAGTTGGTTGGAAGATGATCTAACGAAGGGAAAGGGTGTGACTTGGTAGTCCTTAGGATGGTTCACAATATGCTTCAAATTCATTTTCAAAAATGCACAAGGGTTGAGAAAAGGAGACATTCAAAAAGGTGATGTTGAACCAGTTTCGAGACTAGTCAAATTTGGCAGTTTTGAGGATTTTGACTAGAGTATGACAGGGGGTGTTTTTGATGGGTTGCAAGGTACCCAAGCATCATCAAGGGGATGATGTTGAAGTGGGGAATGAATATTAAAGATCCATGCTTGATATTGGTCTTCATTGACTTGGAAGCTTCTAGATTAGATCACTTCAGAATTGATCTGGTTAAGGGTTTTCGATGATCACCTAGTGGCTAGAGATCAAATCCATCTTGTATTCTTGCTTAGGGTTTGGGGATTTTAAAGTTTCTTGATCCTAGAGGATGAGCTCCTATAGTAGCTCATACTACTTCTAAGCAATCAATTCAAACAATAGATCAAGGCAACTCATCTTATAGAGTAAGTAAATCCACTACTAGGGTTACCATCAAGCCTAGCTTGAGGTAAGGTTGAGGCATTTTGAAGAGGTTGGATTTTGAATAAAATGAGAGTCCTTGGTATCTCTACCAAGAGGAGAATTTAAAAGCTTACTAAAAGGTTTTGGATATCCTAGAGGTAATTGTAGTTGAAGGTTCTGTCTTGAGAACATAAGGAGGTTATAGCTCTCCATAGTTTTGTAAATGGAAGCTACTAAACTAGTTTTTGTTACACAAGCATCTTGGCTCATGTTTTGAAATGCCAAAACATTTGAGAATATGTAAAATGAGCTAGGATTTTTTTTGTTAAATAGCTTTTGATAACTGATGTTGAGGTAAGGAGTATCATAAGGTATACACTCACATGCACAAGCACAAACAAACAACAAGAAAAAACCGCACCAATGAACAAGAAAAAGTTTTTGTTCCGCTGATTTTTGCATTCTGGACCAGGGTTGCTGAAATTGGGATGTTACAGACCTTTCCCCTTAAAAGAATCTCGTCCCGAGATTCAAGAGAGTAGGGTTAGGGGATTTTGTGTTGTAGTTAATACTAAGCGTCTCAAGCACACTAACTTATAGATTCCAACTTTGATAATGATTACTTTGCTAGTGAAGTTGGGCTTCAATCTTGTTGGATGCACGGAGAATTGAGAAGACTTCGGTCTAGATGGTGATGGATGGTCTTCCTTTTGTAAGACTTTACGATGTTTCTCTTATGGGCTTATCGAATCTTATTTCACGACTTTGGGTCTATCTGCTGAATTGCTTCAGGGAGAGGGTTGTTCTATTTTGTGGGAGAGACGCAGTCTTTCCCCCTTAGGGTTAAACTAGGGTGGCTCGGAGCTAGCACAATCCTTCCTTTGTGGAGTCGTCAGATGATGTTAGGTGGATATCGCAATCTTCTGCCCGGAGTTGAAACCTTCTGATGACGTCTGCAAACTAGGTGCTATGAGGCTTATATACTACTTTTCTTCGTACTTAGCTGATCGGAGTAGTTGAGTTTGCTGATCGTCCAAACTGTTTAGAACTAAGAGGGTCAGCGAATCTGCGGTCCCTTAGGGTGGTCTTCAGCTGAAGTAGTAGAGGGCATTATAGAATTTTTAGTTAGTTTCTCTTTTGAGGACTCGCGAGTTGCTGTTTTAGCGGAAAGGCATCGGATCTGGAGATCCTTTCCAATAGAAAATCTTCGGGATTTGAGTAGGAAAGACGCGGTCTTTCCGCCTGAGCACTTCACTAGGGTCCTTCGAGAGTGCTGCAGATCTTTTGTCTTGAAGGGATGGCGCGATGTTGCATAAGTATGTATCTCCTTGGGTCTTGTGTGGAGATCTCCAAGAGACGTTCTATTGCGTGAACCAGGTTGGGGTGGTGTCCTAACTAAGTCTTAGTAGTTAACTCTGGGTAGTTTGGTGGTTGACGACACTTATTGTTAGCCTTCAGTTAGGTTAGAGGCATTCATCTTTGGAGAGGTTATCCTTACTCAAACTATTGATGTTGCTTCCGCTCGATGGCGAAGTAGACTCGTTGCCTTTAGGCAGTCCTGTCTTCAGGATTTTTTGGAGTAATATGGCCTTTCGGGGAGGAACTTCCTATTGATTTGGGTGGGGTCGACTAAGATTGTTAGTCTCTTCAGGTGGTTGGAAGGTCTAACATACCAGAGGTCAGAGTAGTTAGGTCTTCACTTCTGGTCTTTGTAGACCTTTCTGGTGGTTTCTTGTGGATATTGAGGATCCTTCGGGGATTGACTTCTGTCTTCATCGGGATTTTGCTATAATATATCAAGGAAATAAGGGAGTGTTGCGCTATCGACGAGTCTTGGGAGGTGAGTTTGACGAGGTATGTCATCTTGTTGCGGTGAAGTCTTCGAGTTGTTCTGACTAGTCGATGTCGAACTCCTGGTTCTTCCGATGCTTTACCTCTCATATACTTCCCGATGTTAGTCTAGGTTATTGTTAGCGAAAATTAATAGGGTTGCCTGAGGTACTAGGTGAGTTATCGCTCCTCGGGTCACACTGTTATAGAGGTCACAACAAGCCATAACATACAATCAAGGCGAACAGAGCGAGAGAATCGCAATGTCTGGCAGACAGCACACACCAAGCCACTCAGGATGCACTTAGGCAAGCAAACACGGTCAACACTAGGGACCAAGGAGTTAACCACTCGCGAGATAGGGGAATCCTATTCTTAGGACTATGGACCCTAGATATCGTCTTTCCTCAAGTCAGAGTCTCTATCTTGCAGATGAAGCCTTCGTCGTATGTTGGACGCTTCTAGATAGTGCAACACTTGAGGTCTTCTGAATAGGAGGATTCCGCTGGTAGAGCGATATTGTAGTCTCCTAGTGTTTGCTGGTAGTTGCTTCTCTTCATCTTGTTCTCATTGTCTTCACCGGGTTCTAGATCCTAGTTATTTAAAATCCGTAGGTTTGAGGTTGGACGAGAGTTGGAGTAAACCATTTTCGAAAGCATTTACTTAGAGTAAGAGAAGAAGTAGAACTTTTTGAAACTCATTGAGAAACAAGTTTTCCAAAGCCAGGGTTTTCAAAATAAGGTTATGTCTAACGACCATGCTATCTAAGGTTCTCCTACGGTCAGGATGGCTCTGATACCAAGTCTGTGGGCCTCCCGGATTAATCCTCTTATAATCCCTATTATGCATATAACCACGATCCCATGATCAGTTAGTCGTGGCACATAACAGACAAGTATGAAAGTAAACATCCAATACATAACGAATACTTCTCATACCTTACTTGCCATTATGGCTACATCGATCAACATCAGCGGAACATCATTAAGTGTAGAGCACGAGCCATGCCTTAACCTACAGGCAACGGACTAGGAGAACGTCCTAGCTCGGATAGTCGGCAACTCCACCTTCTTCTTGATATCTGACTAAGTTAATAGCCAGGGACAATGCCAGTGAGTACTTTGAATGTACTCGCAAACCACCTCAAGAAAATAATAATAACAAGAGGATATGCAATATGGCTGTGGTAGTAGGAGGGCTTCAAGAGAGCTTCTTTTCTCAAATAGTTTCTCTTGTGGATACAGCATCTACATATCTTTGTTGAAAACTTTTGTAAACCATTTGGGAAACCTTTTGAAAAGTTTTGTAAACACTAGGATTGGGGTACCCATTTGTTCCCGTATTGAGGTCATCCCACGACCAAACTCCTTTCTCCTCCTTCCGACCATCCCATGGTCAAAACATTTCCAAAGACATTTCTTTTCCCAAATTATGTTTGAAAACAAAACCAGCACCACTCTACAGAACTTTGTCCAACCCGTCCATGACCGTAGACATGGCTATTCGAATAGATTTACACTCTACAGAGGTTGTACACTTCCCCCACATCATCCGGGTACACTACCCTGATCTACACCGATCGTGGGTCGAGTAACCGATCAATACTCTCCGGATGCCCACTCCAATATAAGTGCCTACCCTTTGAGTGTTACTTCCCTCAAAACCAGGACGTCGGGTACCGAGGACCAACCGGAGCGCATTTTACACTTTACACAGTGGGAGCTTTAAATGAGGGGCTCATAGTAACGCTTGGATATCCGTAGACAGTTCGTTCCTTCTCCAGGTCGATGTCCCACATGGACCTTTAAGGGAGAAGGCCCAGCCTCCGGGGATCGCGATCCCCTGTAGTAGTTGCGAGGCAGCTTATACCAGAATAGACAAACATCAAATCCAGCCCTGTCCCATTCCAGAGTAATGTGGTTGCATGGGTTTAGTTGTTATAGCTAAACTACAAAGAACCGGGTGCGTTTTTTTAAACCTTTTTCCTCCAACTTTCCTTCGGCATTTTGTAAAACAAGACCTTTTTCTTTCTCAACAACTCTTGGGAGGTCCCACCTCACCATGGTTTTATCATAAAACATTTGGTAAAACTTTTTCGGGGTCTTCCCATCCTATAGCTTTGCTTCGGCTAAATCGGGGTCTCCAAAGGGGTATGGTGTGCTACACCATCTACCATAATAGGGACAAGTAGGTATCATCGGTACCATTGAGCAACGCTTTGGAGGAGCCAAACCACTAGTAGATATACAACATCATATAGTGAAACAATGGAGTTTTTCTAAAACAGTAAGTAAAACATGCATAAGTAAAACAGTAGGACGAGGCTTATGAGCAAGAAGGTGGCTTGCCTGATGATCAACAATATGACAATATTTCCCTGGACTTCTTCTTTAGATAACCAAGAATACCAATACCAATAATAATAAGATATCTTCTTCTCGGCGTCAATACAAGCGCAACTATCGTCGCCATCGAGTATAAATGCAAACAAGCAAGATCACAATCAACACAAGGCATACAAGCAAAAATACATACATCAAACAATGAACAGTACAAGTTTACAAATCAGTAGGTCTTAGGAAGAATGGATTTAATAAGATTGGCTTTGTCTTGGAAACATGGAAGAAAATCCCTTAGGATTTATAGATGAGGAACTACCTAAGAGGGGTTTTGGACCAAGGACATATTCTGTATGATACCATTGTGTAAAAATGATGCCAATAGATAGGAGTTGATAAAATGAAACCAACAAAAGTGGTTTCTCTATTTTATCACTTTTCTTTAATTTCTTATGAATATTCTAGTGATAAAAGCTCTAGTTTTAGGAAATAATTCACAAGAAAAGTTCTGGAGCTCCAAAAATTATTTCCTTGGTAGGCAGGGTTTGAGGTACTGATGCAGTGGGAGTTGGTTTCACCTTGAAACAATTACTAGAATGCCCCTGGGAAAATCCCCAAGTCAGTTATGCAAGGTATTTGTCTTTTTCACCAGATTCATTTTACAGAGGCTTTTGGTTTGACTCCAAAGATACATTGTAAGTATTTAGAATACCTTTCGGTAGAAATTGGAATTACCTTATTTGGATTTATATAACTCCTGTAGTGATTTTATTGATGGATAAACCATGCAGAGAAATGTTTATTTCACCAAAACTCAACAGGAGTTCCAAAATTTATGATCACCTAGTTTTGGTTAGATATGGATGTAGCTAATCCATTAGAGTTGGAATCAGGGTAAAAGCTATTATGGTTTGTCCTAGAGAAATTCTCAAAGACAGATATGATTTGTTTTTGTTATTTTTGCTAAGGGTTGACCTTAGTTCACCTTGGCATAGGATAAATTCTAGATGGTAGGCCTATAGTTATGCTATCAGGTAATCTTGGTTTCATCCCTGTTGGAGATGTGTATCTCACTCAGGAATTTATTTTCTGGAAATGGTACATCTTGGTAGATAAATCTACAGAAGAGATACTAGTGGTATTTATCAAAACTTTTGGTACAGCATGGTTGGAAAACCATGTGGCTACATGGGTAAATTTAGAGATGGGCATAGACTGGTATTTTCCATTTTGTTCTTGATTTAAACCAACTAGCAGAAATACAGATCTAGAATTTTATTTGAAACAAACAAAAGGAGTCAGGGGCAGTCTAGCCAGATCTAGAAGAAAATGGGCCACACGGCGCAAAGCCAGCCCAAGGGCGTTGGATCCAGGCGCGCGGGGGGGGCGGGATTTAAATCCCTGATGACCCGGTCCCACCGGTCAGCGACATATGGGGACGAAGCGGTACGGGGCACCTCCGACCGTTCAATCAAGTGGGTATCGGCGGCCGGGCTTCGTCTTCTCCAACGAATTAGAGCAGCGGCGTCAGAAACCCTAGAGGGTTTGGAGAAGCGTCGAGGAGGTTTACCCGGGGTGGAAGAGGGGACGCCGAGGGTGCAGGGCGATGGAGAACCCCGAGGCGAGTCCGTAGAGGGGCGGCAGCGACCATTTTGGTGAAGATCTGTGGAATCCCGCTTTTGGCAGAGGACGGCAGCTCCGAGCTCGTTCGTGGCGGCACCAGGGAGGGTCGTAGGTAGAAAATAAGACATGGTTAGATGAAGGGAGATGAGGGGGACTCGGTGTAGTGACAGGCAGGAGCAGAGGGGTCGAGAGGAGAGAGCACCCAGCTCGGCTTTCGGAGATGGCCGAGGAGACCTTCCTTCTCTTCTCCTGGCTAGTACAGAGTGAGAGAGGGGAAGTGGAGCTAGGGGGTGGTGAGTGGAAGGGAGAGGAAGCAAATGAGGGCGAAGGGAGGCGCTGGGGTGGCTTGGGGGTATTTAACTCGAGGGAGTGAGATTCATGGTGCACCAAGACCATGGAGGGCTTGGGGGAGGATGCTGGCAGGGGATTGGCCACTCGGGCGGTGGTGGGGTCGTGTTAGGGATGCTGGAGGTCAGAGAGGTAGGATGGAGTAGTGTGTTGTACGTTTTCTCCCCTTTTTCTTAGGTTCCTAAAGAAGCAAAGTAAGAGAGGGAGAGGGCTAGGGGGAGCTCATTGGCCCTAGGGGTGGTGTTGGGGTGGTGTGTGGGGCTTGGGCACGACCAGAGAGGTGAAGGAGGCCTTCTGCATCTGGAGTGTGGAGTAATGATGAATATTTTATGGGATTTGCCTAGTCTTTCCTCTTTCTCATACTCCAAGCACATAGGACAAGAACAAGGTTGTGCTACTGTGCATGGCTGTAGTGCAGGTCGACCAGAGCGGTGTGGGATACTAGGGAGGAGTAGTTGGCAAGCTTTGATGATGGTTTGATCTTGGTTTAGCTCACTACTAGTTAAGTTTGCCAAAATGAGTAACTAGATGGTTGTGAAGGAAGTTTAGATACTTGTCTTTGTAAAGATGAGGAAATGGTACTAGTGTGTATATAGGTTCAATGCCTAACCCTAGGAATTATTTTGGATTTTTCAGATAAGTCTACATGCACTTTGTTTCAATTATACAAATAGTGCAGAAATGGTTTTTACGAATTTATTTGATATTTTTGAATTGGAAAGGTGGATTTTTTGATGTGAGATGGTCCAAAATGTGAATACACACTTAGGGGTATTTTCCCAAGATTTATTGAGGTTTAAAAGTATTTAAAACTATTATTATTCCATTTCTGCCATTTAAGAAAATAGGCAAAAAAATAAAGCTCTTCAAAAATATTTATTTTTGAAGTGGGAAGATAGGGTATGATATATGGGCCTCAAAAGTTCTTAGAGTTGGGGAAGTGTTTTGGCAAAAACCAAACTTTCCTTTGGGAAAGGAGTTTTGGAGATTTTGACTATTAAAGAGATTTATTAGATTTGGAGCCATAATAATGATGGATAATATTTTATAAATCTTGATGATCAAGTTAGATGATATAGACAAGGTGTAGCAAGCATTTTCAACCTTGGGATTAGGAAATCCAACTTGAATTAGATGGAAAAACAAGGAATTGAGGATCTAAGGTGATGTTATTTTCATACCACCAAAACCTTGTTGGATCTTGGAGCTCAGATCTCCCCTTGGGGCATGGGATAGATGGATGGATAGGACAAGTGATGTAAATCAACATGGTATAGAGGTTTGAGATTGATCTTTCTTGAGTTCACCAAGAATTGATTTCAAACTTTGTATAAAATAAGCATGCCAAGACAGATTATCAACTAGCCTTCAAAACCTTATGGGTTTAAGAAGCATAAGGATCCACTTGGAACAAGTGAAGTAGATATTTATAGAACTATTTGAGTAGAACAAAACCATGCAAATAGTTGGTCCATAGAAAGTTGGATGATGGTGTGAGCTTCTTTCGAAGTAGGCATGTTGACTAGATTTGCAGGAATAGTTATTTTCTTGCCTGCAAAACCGTCAAGAACAAGTTGGTTGGAAGATGATCTAACCAAGGGAAAGGGTGTGACTTGGTAGTCCTTAGGATGGTTCACAATATGCTTCAAATTCATTTTCAAAAATGCACAAGGGTTGAGAAAAGGAGACATTCAAAAAGGTGATGTTGAAACAGTTTCCAGACTTAGTCAAATTTGGCAGTTTTGAGGATTTTGACTAGAGTATGAGAGGGGATGTTTTTGATGGGTTGCAAGGTACCCAAGCATTATCAAGGGGATGATGTTGAAGTGGGGAATGAATATTAAAGATCCATGCTTGATATTGGTCTTCATTGACTTGGAAGCTTCTAGATTAGATCACTTCAGAATTGATCTGGTTAAGGGTTTTCGATGATCACCTATGGGCTAGAGATCAAATCCATCTTGTATTCTTGCTCAGGGTTTGGGGATTTTAATGTTTCTTGATCCTAGAGTATGAGCTCCTAGAGTATCTCATACTACTTCTAAGCAATCAGGTCAAACAGCAGATCAAGGCAACTCATCTTATACACTAAGTAAATCCACTACTGGGGTTACCATCAAGCCTAGCTTGAGGTAAGGTTGAGGCATTTTGAAGAGGTTGGATTTTGAATAAGATGAGAGTCCTTGGTATCTCTACCAAGAGGAGAATTCAAAAGCTTACTAAAATGTTTTGGATATCCTAGAGGTAAGAGTAGTTGAAGGTTCTGTCTTGAGAACATAAGGAGGTTATAGCTCTCCATAGTTTTGTCAATGGAAGTTACTAAACTAGTTTTGGTTACACAAGCATCTTGGCTCATGTTTTCAAATGCCAGAACATTTGAGAATATGTAAAATGAGCCAGGATTGTTTTTGTTAAATAGCTTTTGATAACTGATGTTGAGGTAAGGAGTATCATATGGTATACACTCACATGCACAAGCACAAACAAACAACAAGCAAACACTGCACCAATGAACAAGAAAATGTTTTTGTTCCCCCTGATTTTTGCATTCTGGACCACTAATCAGGGTTGCTGAAATTGGGATGTTACACGAGTCAAGGACATCTTCACAAGGGGAGTCCCTCATAACCAATCTCTTTACTTTGTTATTTTTGTTTTGCTTACTTTACTTTTGTTTTGTTTGCTTGTTTCTTCATCAAAAACACACACAAAATAGTTTTACAAGTTTGCTTTCTTTATTAAAAACACACAAAAATGACTACTATTGAAAACACTAAGTTGTGTGACTTCACTAGCACCAACAACAATGATTTTATGAGCACACCTATTGCTCCACTTGTTCCTGAAACTACTTTCTTTGAGATAAAACCTGCTTTACTCAATCTTGTTATGAGAGAAAAAATTTCGGGTATTGGTAATGAAGATGATGCTGCCCATCTAAATAACTTTGTTGAACTTTGTGAGATGCAAAAGCATAGGGATATAGATGGGGATGTTATTAAGCTTAAATTGTTTCCTTTCTCTTTGAGAGGAAAAGCTAAAGAGTGGTTGTATTCCTTAACTAGGAATAGTATTGATTCATGGACTAAATGAAAAGATGCTTTTATTAGAAAATACTATCCTCCTGCTAAGATTATATCTATGAGAAGTGAAATAATGAAGTTTAAACAATCTGATAATGAACATGTTGCTCAAGCTTGGGAAAGAATGAAATCTTTGGTAAAGAATTGTCCCACTCATGGACTGCTTGGATGATCATCCAAACCTTTTATGCAGGATTGAAGTATTCTTCAAGGAACCTATTGGACTCTGCTGCTGGAGGTACCTTTATGACCATTACTTTGGGTGCTGCAACAAAGCATCTGGATAATATGATGGTTAACTTCTCCGAATGGCATACTGAGAGAGCTCCACAAGGTAAGAATGTAAATTCTGTTGAAGAAACCTCTTCCTTGAGTGATAAGATTGATATTATTATGTCTATGCTTGTTAATGGGAAAGCCCATATTGATCCAAATAATGTTCCTTTAGCCTCTTTGGTTGCCCAAGAAGAGCAAGTGGATGTGAACTTTATAAGAAATAACAATTTTAGCAACAATGCCTACAGGAATAATTTTGGTAACAACAATTATAAGCCATATCCTCCCAACAATGGTAATGCTTATGGAAATTCCTACGACAACAATAGGAGTGCTCCCTCTGAACTTGAAGTTATGCTTAAAGACTTTATTAGTAAACAAACTACTTTCAATAAAACTATTGATGAAAAACTCTCTAATGCTGAAAGAAATATAGCATCTTCGGCTAAAGCTCAATCTTCTTTAAATAAAATGTCTCCTAAACCTGAAACTAATGATAATCCCTTTGCAGCTACTAATGCTATACAAGTAAGAATTGATGAAAATGTTAGACTATTAGCTGAATTACATGCTAAGTGGGAAAGAGAAGATGAAATTGCTAGAAACATTAGTGTTTCTACTATCACCACCACTAGTGTTGAGGCTAGTAATAGTTCTAATACTTTAGATGATAATTTTTATTTTGATCTTGATGGTTGCAATATCTCTGAAGTTATTAAGTTCCTACAAAAGCTTGCTAAAAGTCCAAATGCTAGTGCTATGAACATGGCCTTTACAAAACACATTATTGATGCTCTCATAAAGATTAAAGAAGAAAAGATGAAACATAAAGCTTCTATTCCTATAAAACGAGAAGATGGTTGGGAACCCATCATTAATATGAAAGTGAATGATTTTGATTTCAAAGCTTTATGTGATCTTGATAGTAGTGTTTCTATTATGCCTAGAAGGATTTATGATATGCTAGATTTGCCACCACTTGAAGATTGTTATTTGAATGTCCCACTTGATTATAATGCTAAAAATAAACTCATGGGGAGTCTTAATGATGTTATTATTATGGTTAACAATGCCTATGTCCCCGTTGTTTTCTATGTTTTGGATGTTGAATGCAATGCTTCTTGTCCTATTACTTTGGGAAGACCTTTTCTTAGAACTGTTGGTGCCATTATTGATATGAAAGAAGGAACCATTAGATATCAACTCCCACTCAAGAATGGTATAGAACACTTCGCTAAGAAGAGAGAGAAGATTTCTTTTGCCTCTCCTATGAAAACAAAATTTTCTCTTAATGCTTCTTCATTTGAGAACACTTGATTCTTTTTCTTGCTTCTTATGCCTAACTTAAAGGCGTTAAAGAAAAGTACTTATTGGGAAATAACCCAAAAGTTTGAGATGAGTCTTGGAAGTTATTACTTCAGTAATAACCGCTCCTTATCCTTTTTATTTGCTTTTTGTGCCAAGAGTAACCTCTAATGAGAGAGAAGTAATGATTGGGAAAGTTGCTGTCCCGAAACAGATTTCTGTGCTTCACCGTAAACATTCGTGTAAAATATCTGTACATCCTTTTGAGACGTGAATTTTTGTGCTTCTGCCCCAGGTTGTTATCTAATTTTCGTTAGTTCAACACTTTTCGATTTCAGAAAGAGAAGGTCTTCAAAAAAAATCGTTTTTACCTGCTGGTCTGTTTTGACAGATTTCTGCCATTTTCTGCATTTGCTTCTTGTTGGTTCCTTTTTGAGTTCTTTTGGGGAATTGAGATTTTTTAGGGAAGTGATATAGTATCTTGCGTTTTAATGGAAGTTTTATTAGTGTTGGAACTGAACCTAAAAAGACCTATTATATTGAGTGCACTAATGTTGCTAATAAAGATTGTGTGAAGTTTTTTGTATGAAGAAAAAAATTTAGGTGTATGGAAGGAATGAGTAATGAGATGAAGGATGGACTAAAGCTCCAGCTTGCGGATGCCACGCGTGTCACCTCTAGAAATATCCAAGAAGTACAAGCGTCAAAGTTTGGGGATGCCCAAGGCATCGCCTCTTCATCTATAAAAATCCCAGCTTTCTTCCAAACGCTTCATTTTTATTGTTTCATGCATAGTTGTGTTGTTCTTGGAGCGTCTTATTTTTCGTTTTCGTTTTCGTTTTTTCTTTACTTGGTTTTCTTAGTTTTCTTAATAAATTGGTTGGACCCCCTCTTTCATACACTGGTTTTCAAATAGTTTGGTTTGGATTGGAAAAGAGTAGGAAAGCTCATGCTTAAGTGGTAAAGAGAGCTTGTTTTTGACTGTGGCCTATGCTTTGTCATGCCATGCTTGGTATTTTTTTGGCTTTATGCTTAGTATTCTTTGCTGTAGCATGACTTGTTATAAACAATTTAGATTTCTTAATGTTCCTTGGATGAATCATGCGTTGTTTTAGCATATTAAAGCAAAGTATTGTGGTATTCTCCTTTGATGCTTTATTTGGGTTGACTTTCCGCATGCTCACACCATGTTATGACTATCCAAAGTCACCATAGACTTTATGATCCTTTAGTTTTCAACTTGTAGTATCACTTTATGCTTTGATCAATGATGTTTTGTCGCTTTGCATGATTATGGCCATTATTGCTCTCTTAGTTTGTCGCTCCCAGTCTTTTGCTAGCCTCCGTAACCAAGTATGAGTTCCACTCATGCATCCAACTCCTTAAACCAAGTTATTCCAAAGAGTCCACCATACCTACCAAATAGCATATGATATTCCAAGTATATTCATGCTTTTGTTTACCTTCCAAATTAAACTTGTTATGAGAAAACTAGTGATTAAAGCTCTCACAAACTTGATGGCACACTTTACTTTTTTTTGCATTTAATAAACTTGAACCATTGGGTCCATATTTGTTCCATATATGCTTGCGCTTTATAAGTTGAAATTAGCAGAACCAAGTATCATGGGGAACGCTTTCAACATTGCACTTGCACTTTGTACGCCGTTGATATTATGTTCTTTTGCTTATGGATCCCGCCAGTGTGAAATAAAAGTGAAACTTGTAAGATAATGGAGTTTGTATGTGTGTTAGAGAAACACCTGAGCCACTAGCCTAAGCCATATCCTAATCATGGTGGAAACTTGCAGCATCACCATAATGAGCACTCTATGAAGCATCCTCAATAAAAACCTATGCAAATAGAAAATAAAAAGATCGCTGAGATGCTCATTGTCTGCTTGCCTTGTCATTTTGATTATGGGATAGCTCCTGTATCATGTGCAAGGGGTACCCCGTTGGCGGTTATTTATGATACATATGTACTTACAATGACAAGAGCTTACTTGTGTCTAAAGTTGAGTAGCATGAGGTTCGGTCTTCATACGTAAGGGACATGAGATTTCGGTTTATAACTTGTCAAGCATATCCTCTTACTTGTGTCATTTTAACCTTAATCACCTTCAAGATGCTTATGATAGGGGCAATAAGAGCTGAAAGCTAATAAGTACCATAATTTTTGGAAGTTCTTTATGAGACTTGAATCCCTACTTCCTTCTACCTTCGTATTGAGTATCCACCTTCTACCTTTATGCACTTACTTTGAGAGCATAGTGGCCATTCTTAGTTCTATGTGCATTGTCCCAAGACTTGTTGATTGATGCATAACTTGATATTGCTTGTTTTAAAATATTTGCATCTAATCACTCTTATGAACTTTGAAGGTGTCCTATGCATTTATGTTTTGCTACTCTATGAGGGACAAGTTGAATACTACTATGCTATGTTTTCTTTATGTGAAACAAACAAACGTCTTGCAAAGCATTGTTATTCATGAATCTTTTGTTTGTGCATTTTCATGTTGCAACATAGTTTCTTTGTCTTATTGCTAGCACTTTATCTTTCATGTTATGATTGAAGTACTATGATCCCAGCTATCCATGTTTTACAAATAATTTGATCAAGTTTATGATGGTGCATGTCACCTCAAAAATTATTCTTTCTTTTTATCACTTACCTACTCGAGGACGAGCAGGAGTTCAGCTTGGGGATGTTGATACATTGCAAATGTATCTATAATGTTTTATGTTCCATGCTTGGTTTTATCTACTTTCTTATGTTTTGTCCACACTTTGGAGTACTTTTCATATGATTTCTTGGACTAACCTATTAACAAGAGACATAGTGCCAGCTGCCTGTATTCTACTGTTTTTGGTTCCAGGAAGTCAGAAAATGAATATTCTCGGAATCGGACGGGACAAAAGCCAAAGTTATTATTTTACGGGGGGACAACTGGAGCCAGAATACGAGATGGAGAGGGAAGGGGGCCGACACACCACCTGGCTGCGCGGCCAGGCCTGGCCCACACCAGGGGGTTGTGTGGCCGCCTCCAGCACCCCCTCAGCCTCTCCTTCCGCCTATATATTTCCTCTGATACGGAAACCCTAAGTACCCGATCAAAAATCCACGAAAGAGTCTGTAGGCACCGTCATCTCTGTCCCTAGATCGGGAGGGATCTGAAGCTCTTCTCGGCACCCTGTCAGAGA
Source organism: Avena eriantha (assembly GCA_910589775.1). Taxonomy (NCBI): domain Eukaryota; kingdom Viridiplantae; phylum Streptophyta; class Magnoliopsida; order Poales; family Poaceae; genus Avena; species Avena eriantha. The sequence continues at coordinate 416,953,620 of OU342743.1, forward strand.
GGGGATTTCACCCTGGAGGTCTTCTTCATCACCATGCAAGACTCCGGTGCTTTCATGCTTAGATCTTGTGAGCTCTGTTCATGATCAAGATCATCTATTTGTAATTCCTACATGTTGTGTTTACGGGGATCCGATAGATATTGAGATGCTATTTCAGATTGATTATTGATTCTATCATGTCATTGTTATTTGTGATCTTGCATGCTTTCCTTTGTTAGTAGCTATCTTGGCCAAGTAGATTGTAGCAACTCCAAGAGTTAGTATTTATGCTCGATAGTGGGTTCATGCCTCTGGTAATCTGGGGATGTGACAGAAATCTCTAAGGTACTAGATGTGCTATTTCTACTAGGGATAAAACAACAATCCTTTGTTCATAGAACAATCATATTGTTTACTTTACACGCAATTCGTAGTGCAATAATCTGTTGCTTGAACCTTAATACTGGAGGGGGTTCTGATAATAACCTGAAGGTGGATTATTAGTCATAGATGCAGTTGGATGGCGGTCTATGTATAATGTTGTAATGCCCAATCGATTCTCAAAGGAGTCAAGATGATTAGTATATGCTTCTATGCTTTCTAGATGTTTGTCAATTGCCCCGTTGTAATTTGTTCACCCAGCATGTTATCTATCTTAAGGAGAGCCACCTCTAGTGAACTATGGACCCCGGTCCTTTCTTTTACATTCAATCTACAATCAAACTGTTTACTGCTTTGTGTTTACTTTCTACAAACTATTACTTCCTTCCATTCGATATGTTTAATCCTTTGTTTTCAACAAAACCGGTGAGATTGACAACCTCATCCCAAGTTGGGGACAGAGTTCTGTGGTTGTCTTGTGCAGGTCTCCTCGTTGTTGCTGGCACCTGTAGTGCGCCCTGCCAATGTTTAGCTAGCAACACCTTTGGGGTGTTTCCTTGCTCCTACTGGATTGATAACCTTAGTTTCGTACTGAGGGAAAAATTGTTGTTGTGCTCATCATACCTTCCTCTTGGGGTTCCCCAACGAGCTCGATATATTTTGGGCCATCACTTATCATGGAATTTACCAAAATCTCCAAAATTTGAGAAAGCCATGGGGGCCATCTCAATATTCAACATATGATAATCATTGTTGCAAGCAAAACAAGTTAAAGAGCAATTGTTCATATTATGCCAAGCAACAGGAGAAATTTTAAAACATCCATGACAAAGCATTGTCCTAGGGATACCATTTTTAACATCATTGCAAGCAAAACATTGGAAAGAGCAATTGTTCAACAAACTGCAAGAAATGATATCATCAACGTAACATGTAGAGCATGTCATGTATATGACAATATCATGAAAATAAAAGGAATCCACATGGTCATCATGATGCATAGCAAGATCAACACATGGGAATAAGAGTGGAACATATGTCATGTCACAAGTATCATCCTTTTGAGGGTAAACCACTAGGGTGGCCTGATCTCTCACGAATCCATTGAAAACTAGGAGGGTGAAGAGGGGAAGGAATAAATCCGCGAACTTACGCACGAAGAACATGATGAACACACGCACACGCAAAGACACAATACACACCAATACCTCACGCTGGCAGTGACCAGTCCGGCGCAATCCCTAGGATCGGCGTCGGCCGGAGGACTCTATCTTGAACCGGCAAGACGAGTAGGGAGACTCGGTGAGATCTTGACGTCTAGGAAAAGGGACTCTGATGCCTAGGCCTTGCACAACGTGGAGGCACGATGTAAACTCCAATGAGTTTTGTGATATTTTGTGCTCCTTTGTCAAAGGAGCATGAGACAAGATCTAGATAGATCCACAAGGGGTTTCCACTAATTCCAAATATCATGCCTAGGGTTTACAATGGATGTAGGGGACAATATATAGGCCAACCACTAGTTCAAGGGTACTTTAGGCATAAAAGGGTAAAAACTGGACGAAATAGGAATATTCTCGGGAAACAAACCCATGTAGCCGTTTAGGGGGACGATTCCTGCAATAAGCTCGGCGGCACCGTAATCGGCACCGAAATTTCTGGTCGCTCCCAGAAATTCCGGTCGAAACCGGAACGGCTCATAGAAGCGCTTTTTGGACGGCGCCAGAAGGTTTGTGTGCGCGCCGGTATTTCCGGTCTCTAGTCAAGTCCGCCGGAGCATGCGCCCGAAATTCCGACGAGAATTCTGGTCCGCTGATCCTAGCGCCGGTTTGGTCCGTGACTCCGTCTTGTGATGGCTTGGCTGCTTCCCTTGGCACTTCTTCATGGGCTTCATACCTGATAATGCATAAAGTATTGGCATGTAGTAGCAAGCTGTCCAAGGATGTATCGAAATCACATGAGACAAGGTGTGAATTCACCTTAACTTGTAGGAGTTTTGCTCGAGCATGAGTCATGGTTCCACTTGGGGGACTTGGTGGTGTAGATGTAGGGGCGTCAGTAGGACGGGCTGCATCAGCCCTCCCCCCTTGGGAAAGAGTCGTCCTCGACTCTTCATGGTTATCATCTTGAACATTGCCATGGCAGGGTGAAAGGTCATTGGAATTGAATGTGTTGCTTGCAAGGTACTTGGAGGTTGGAATGTCGATGATGTAGGCATTATTGTTGATTCTCTTTAGGACCTTGAAGGGACCATCTTCTCGAGGTTTGAGCTTGGAGTCGTGTTATTTGGGGAAGCGGTCCTTGCTTAGGTGTATCCACATAAGGTCACCTTCTTCAAAGATCATCTCCTTCTTGGCCTTGTTTAACCTTGAAGCTTGGCGAAGGACTTGTTGCTCGATAGTGTCTCTTGTTTCTTCGTGAAGCTTCTTCATAGCTTGGGCGTGCTTGTCGACGTCCATGTAGGATGTCGAGTGCGGTGAGGAGCTTGAAACCATAGACGATCATGAAGGGACTCATCTTGGTTGTTGAGTGCTTGGCACGATTGTAGGCAAACGCGGCATGGGGAATGCATTCCTCCCAATCCTTGAGGTTTTTCTTGATTAATACTCGAAGGAGAGTCCTGATGCTTCGGTTGACAACTTTGGTTTGGCCATCGGTTCGAGGATGCGATGTGGATGAAAAGAGGAGCTTGACGCCGAGCTTGTCCTTGAGGGTCTTCCAGAATAGCTCATGAATTTGACATCGCAGTCGGAGACGATTGTTCTTGGCACACCGTGAAGATGGACTATTTCCCTGAATTTTTTTTTGCAATATTTGAAGCATCGTCGGTCTTATGGCATGGTACGAAGTGTGCCATTTTGGAAAAGCGATCCACGACAACAAATATAGAATCATGTCCATGCTTAGACCTATGTAATCCTAACATGAAATCCATGCTAATGTTGGACCAAGGTGCATAAGGAATAGGTAATGGCATATAAAGACCATAAGGGTTAGCTTGGGACTTAGCTTGAACACATGTTGTGCATCGTTGAATGTAGCGCTCCACATCGCGCTTCATCTTGGGCCAAAAGTAGTGAGTGGAGAGCAACTCCAATGTCTTGTCATGGACAAAGTGACCCATGAGGCCTCCACCATGAGATTCTTGGAGAAGCAAAAGTTGCAGGGACGACATAGAAATGCAAAGCTTGTTTTGTTTAAATAGAAAGCCCTTATGCAAATAGAAATCATCTACTCCTTTGTCAATGGATAACTTTGCAAAAATTGTTTCAAAGAACGGGCCAGAAGAATACATAGTTTTGATTTCATCAAGACCCAACACATTGATTTCAAGTCTAGTTAGAAGGCTTGTGTTCTTGAGAGACAAAGCGTCCGCGACATAATTATCATTGCCCTTCTTATACTTGACAATGTACGGAAAAGACTCCATAAATTCAACCCACTTGGCATGTATCTTTCTCAAGTTGGCTTGGCCTTTGAGATATTTCAACGACTCATGTTCGTAATGTATGATAAATTCCTTAGGCTAAAGGTAGTGTTGCCAAACCTGAAGAACACAAACAAAGGCAAAAATCTCTTTGTCATAAATTGGATAGTTAAGGCGAGCACCATCAAGTTTATCGCTATGGTAGGCTATAGGACGTCAGTTTTGCACAAGGACTCCTCCAATGCCAATACCTCTAGCGTCATACTCTATCTCAAAAGTTTTTGTGAAATCCGATAACGCAAGAAGAGGTGCTTCGGTGATTCTCTTTGTACATTCATCAAAAGATTTTTGTTGTGCTTAAGGTGACATTCTTTTTGGTCAATTCGTTGAGTACAAGAAATGGTAGAAAAGTCTTTCACAAAGAGACGATAGAAACTGGCCAACCCATGAAAACTTTGGAGTTCACTTACATTTGTGGGAATGGGCCAATCTTGTGTGTCATTTACTTTGGAGACATCAACTTCAAATCCCTTCGAAGAAATGGCAAATCAAAGAAAAAATAACATGTCTTTAGCAAAAGTGCACTTGGGAAGATTAGCCTATAGCTTTTCATGTCGAAGGATTTGCAAAACTTCCTTGACATGCATAACATGGTGCTCAAGTGACTTGCTATAAACAAGTATATCATCGGAATAGACAATGACACTCTTGCCAATGAGAGAACGCAAAATATGGTTCATAAAGCACATGAAGGTGGATGGGGCATTAGATAAGCGAAAGGGCATGACCAACCATTCATAGAGACCAAGTTTGGTCTTGAAGGCGGTTTTCCACTCAACACCTTCCACAATGCGTATTTGATGGTAACCACTACAGAGATCAATTTTAAAGAAAATCGTAGCTCCACACAACTCGTCAATCATGTCATCAAGACGCGGTATAGGATGTTGATAATTCACGGTGATAGCATTGATTGGAAGGCAGTCCATGCATATCCGTAGCGTATCGTCCGATTTTGGAACAAGAATCACGGTACCGCACTTAGACTAGTGCTTACTTGGATCAAACCTTTGGAGACGATTTGGTTGATTTGACATTCGATCTCCTTCGTCTCCTCTGGGCTTGTGCAGTAATCGGCACGGTTTAGAAAGGGTGCGACGGGGATGAGGTAAATGTGATGCTCAATTCCGCGAAGAGGAGGTACTCCATGTGGATGTTCTTCGGGAAACACATCCTTGAATTCCTGCAAAATAGCCATCAAAGAGGGAGGAACATTGGTTACATCGTTAGTTCCTTGCGCTAGTCCCCTGCAAATGAGGACATAGTGCAAGATGGATGGGTTTTTCCTCACATATCTCATCTCATTTTTGGTGGCAAGGAGAACACTCTTAGTTTTTCCACTCGAGTTTGGCTTGTGGCTCTCACTCACTATGAGGTGGTTCTCTCGCTCACCGCTCTTCTCACAAGTTTGTGTTGTGGTTTGCGCCATCGCTAAAGCCTTTGCATTGTCCGCAATTATTTGGCTAGGAGTCATTGGTTGAAAACACATGTCTTGTTGAGCCATTTGAAGGTCTAAACATTTGTGCGACCGTCATGTAGAGCGCCTTTGTCGAATTGCCATGGTCGACCAAGCAACATGTGGCAAACCGTCATTGGGACTACATCACACTCCACCGTGTCTTTGTATGGTCCAATGGAGAAGGTTACCGAGACTGTGTTCTTGATCTTCATGGACCCTTGGTCACTTAGCCATTGCACATGGTAGGGGTGCTTGTGCGGAAGGAGGGTGGGGTTGAGATTCTCACACAACTCGGTGCTAGCCATGTTGTGGCAACTCCCTCCATCGATGATCACTTTGATAGATTTACTATTGATGTCGGCTCGTGTTTGGAAGATATTTGAGCATTGGTATTCATGCTCTTGTGCTTGAGTGGTCAAGATGCTTGTGATGACAAGAGATGGACTTGCGTCATGTTCACACATGAGGAGTTCTTGGTCATCTTCCAGTCGTTGCCTTGTCATTGCTTCCTTGACTCGGGCATCAAATTCATCTTCACTCAAGTACTCTTCGTCCCCATTGTCATGGATAAACAATACTTTCTTGTTTCCACACTTGTCCGACTTGTGTCCTTTGCCGCCACACTTGTAGCATTCACCATTGAAAGGTGTATCACACTTTTCTTGTTTGCCACTTAAGGCAGTTTTCCTTGAGGGAGTGCTGGCTTGATGGAAGGCTTGGAGGTACTTGAGGAGGTTCCATTGAAGGTAGTTGGTGTAGTGGTTGAAGCTTGCTTGCAGGTGAAGTTTGTCTTGGGCTTATTATACTTGATGTCCTCTTGCACTTGACGCTTGGCTTTATTTGCGATGTGCACAAGCTCAACCATGTTGGTGTATGTATAGAACTCTATGATGCATTTGATTGGGTGGTTCAAGCCAATGAGAAAGCATGCCTAAGTTTGCTCCTTGCGCTCTTCAATGTTAGCATGGATCATGTTGAGCTTCATTTCCTTGAAGTACTCTTCCATGGTCTTTGTTCCTTGACACGGTGATTGAAGGTTGTTGAAGAGGTCGCGCATGTAGTGCGCGGGAACAAAACGGGATCTCATGTTAGCCTTCATGACGAGGACATCCCTATACTTACAACCACCCCAATCACTACTGAAGATATTCCTGCTATTACAAGGAAGGATCAGTCCAATGAGATTAGAATTGGAACCATTACAAGAGCTCCTGCTAAGCTACTTGAACAATAGGTCAATTCACTCCTAAACGAATCTGGTACTTTAATTGATGAGAACTTTATACTACCTAAGTCTATGCATTTATGTATGATCAAGTTCGTTGGAGAAATAAGCATGGTGCGAGGAGGAGAAGGGCTACAAGAGAAGCCCAGCATGATGATCGCCCAAGGATGCGCGAGGGAGGAGCGGGAGGAAGGCGCAAGAGAAGATCATCAAGATGGAGGCAAGAAACTTTGTAGCAACTAGAGTGTCCGGTCGAGTCCATCCGGACTATCTGGCATGCCTGAGAGAATAATTGGTATGGACAATCAGTACACCAAATTGGACACTACCCAGACACCACCTGGAAACTTTGAAGATTCCGGCCGGACTGGACTGTCCGGCCGAATCCACCCGGAGTGTCCGCCCAACCGGACTGTTGGGTCGATATCAACCGGACTGTCCGCCTGCCGACTGAATCTGGTCCGAGTCGACATGTATCAGTTTGAGTCATACATGTCTTAGTTTCGGTTTTTGGCCGTCCCAACAGCCCTTATAAACCCTGGGACGCCCCATAGTTCGGGTTAGACCATGTTAAAACTATTTTGGAGTTGTTTCTTATTAGGCCTCTGGAATTACCCTATGATCGAATTATCTACTACAATTGAGTGTGATTTGTTGTTCCATTGGGAATTAGTAGATTGCAAACAACCGTTCATGGTCAATGGCTATGTGCGGAAGAGCATGGTGTTTTGAATATCCCAGAGGGTTCGAGAGCTATTGCATTGGCATCAGGGTTCGAGCAAGAGAGTTCATAGCTACAGGCTATTTATCTATCCACCATCATCATCATTGACAAGTGCTTGCTGAGAAGATCGGGCCACCCTGATACATTGCAAATGTATCCATAATTTTTGATGTTCCATGCTTGGTTTTATCTACTTTTGGAAGACCTTATGGGGGAAGCTGGGAACAAAGCTGTTATCCAGTACTACATGCCATCCCCAAACAGATGGTCAAATAGAGGTGGTGAATAGAACATTATCACAATTGCTAAGGACTATCATAAAGAAGAATCTGCGGGAGTGGGAAGAGTGTTTGCCACATGTTGAGTTCGCATACAACAGGGCTGTGTATTCGACTACTCATCTTTGTCCTTTTGAGGTGGTGTGTGGCTTCAAGCCATTGACGCCAGTTGATTTGTTGCCTTTCTCATTACATAAGGGAGTTTATATGGAGGCATCAAAACGTGTTGAATATGTGAATAAGATTTATGAGAAGACTCGAGAGGCTATTGAAAAGAAAGGCAAGAACATTACTGCTACAAGGAATCAATCAAGGAAGGAAGTTTTGTTCCAGCCTAGCGACATGGTATGGGTGCATCTGCGCAAGGACAGATTCCCACTACTTCGACAATCCAAATTGAAGCCATGTGGTGCTTGTTCTTACAAGGTGTTAGCCAAGATTAATTATAATACCTAATCAATTGATATACCTATTGCTGAGTTTGGTGGAGTTAGCAACAGCTTCAATGTTGTTGATTTATCACCATATGATGGACAAGACCTTGGATCGTCGAGGTCGACACCTTCTAAAGGGGGGAGATGATGAGGACATCCCTATACTTACACCCACGCCAATCACTACTGAAGATGTTCTAGCTGTTGCAAGGAAGGATTAGTCCAATGAGATTAGAATTGGAACCATTACAAGAGCTCCTGCTAAGCTACTTGAACAATAGGTCAATTCACTCCTAAACGAATCTGGTACTTTAATTGATGAGAACTTTATACTACCTAAGTCTATGCATTTATGTATGATCAAGTTCGTTGGAGAAATAAGCATGGTGCGAGGAGGAGAAGGGCTACAAGAGAAGCCCAGCATGATGATCGCCCAAGGATGCGCGAGGGAGGAGCGGGAGGAAGGCGCAAGAGAAGATTATCAAGATGGAGGCAAGAAACTTTGCAGCAACTAGAGTGTCCGGTCGAGTCCATCCAGACTATCTGGCATGCCTGAGAGAATAATTGGTATGGATAATCAGTACACCAAATTGGACACTACCCAGACACCACCTGGAAACTTTGAAGATTCCGGCCGGACTGGCCTGTCCGGCCGAATCCACCCGGAGTGTCCACTCGACCGGACTGTTGGGTCGATATCAGCCGGACTGTCCGCCTGCCGACTGAATATGGTCCGAGTCGACATGTATCAGTTTGAGTCATACGTGTCTTAGTTTCGGTTTTTGGCCGTCCCAACAACCCTTATAAACCCTGGGACGCCCCATAGTTCGGGTTAGACCATGTTAAAACTATTTTGGAGTTGTTTCTTATTAGAACCTCTGGAATTACCCTGTGATTGAATTATCTACTACAATTGAGTGTGATTTGTTGTTCCATTGGGAATTAGTAGATTGCAAACAACCGTTCATGGTCGATGGCTATGTGCGGAAGAGCATGGTGTTGTGAATATCCCAAAGGGTTCGAGAGCTATTGCATTGGCATCAGGGTTCGAGCAAGAGAGTTCATAGCTACAGGCTATTTATCTATCCACCATCATCATCATTGAAAAGTGCTTGCTGAGAAGATCGGGCCACCCTGATACATTGCAAATGTATCCATAATTTTTGATGTTCCATGCTTGGTTTTATCTACTTTCTTATGTTTTGTTCCAACTTTGGAGTACTTTTTATACATTTCCTTGGACTAACCTATTACCAAGAGCCAGCGTGCCAGTTGCCTGTTTTCTGCTGTTTTGGTTCCAGGAAGTCAGAAAATGAATATTCTCGGAATTGGACGGGACAAAAGCCAAAGTTACTATTTTCCAAGAAGACTCACGGAGCCAGAAGGAGAGTCGGAGAGGGGCCACAGGGTGGCCACACCCCCTAGGCGCGAGTCCACCTAGGCCGCGCCAGGGCATGGTGTGGGCCCCCTGGCCGGCCATCGACCTTGCCCCTTCGCCTATATATTCCTCCGGAGACAAAAACCCTAAATCGTCAAGCCTCCAGCCACGAAAAGTTCTGCAGCGCCGCCGCCACCAAAGGGGAGATTCGGGGGACAGAAAGTCTCTGTGCCGGCACCCTACCGGGACGGGGAAGTGCCCCCAGAGCCATCGCCATCGATCTCCACCGCCATCTCCATCACCGTTGTAGATTCCCATGATGAGGAGGGAGTAGTTCTCTCTCGAGGCTAAGGGTTCTACCGGTAGCTATGTGTTCACCTCTCTCTCTCTATGCGTGATCTTATGAGATCATGAGCTTTGTGATCAAGTAGAATGCAAGAATGACATTGAATAGGTGATGAGAATAATAGTGATAGCTATTTTGTTGAATTTTCTCTCACTATAATTAGTAAGAATGACTATGCTTATGTGGAGAGTAATACTTATTATATGCATGTGGCTCATGATAAGAATGTTTTATGTGATAGTTATATTGTTAATTTTATTCATGATGCTACTGAAAGTTATTATGAGAGAGGGAAACATGGTTTTATGCATCTCAATAATATTAAGTTTCCCCTCTTTATGTTGAAAGTCTTGAAGTTGCACTTCTTTTGCTTTACTATGCCTGTTGCTTTGTGCTTTCATGACTTGTTTCTTTACAAGATTCCTATGCATAGGAAGTGGGTTAGACTTAAATGTGCTTTGAATTTTCTTCTTGATGCTTTCTTTTACTTAAATTTATATTTCTTATGTGAGGATCTTCTCAAACTATCATGCCTAACTTAAAGGCGTTAAAAAAGTACTTATTGGGAGATAACCCAAAAGTTTTAGATGAGTCTTGGAATTTATTAATTCTGTAATAACCGCTCCTTATCCTTTTTATTTGCTTTTCGTGCCAAGAGTAACCTCTAATGAGAGAGAAGTAATTGGGAAGTTGCTGTCCTGAAACAGATTTCTGTACTTCACCGTAAAAATTTGTGTACAATCTCTGTACGTCCTTTGGAGGCGTCAATTGTTGTGCTTCTGCCCCAGGTTGTTATCTAACTTTCGTTAGTTCAACACTTTTTTATTTGAGCAATAGAAGGTCTTCCAAAAAATTCGTCTTTACCTGTTGGTCTGTTTTGACAGATTTCTGCCTATATTTCCATTTGCTTCTTGTTGGGTCCTTTTTGAGTTCTTTTGAGGAATTGAGCTTTTTGAGGGAAGTTCTACAGTAGCTAATGTTTTAATGGAAGTTTATTGGTGTGAGAACTGAACCTTAAGACTTATTATCTTGAGTGCACTAATGTTGCTAATAAAGATTGTGTGAAGTTTTGTATGAAGGAAAAATTTCAGGTGTATGGTAGGAATGAGTAATGAGATGAAGGATGGACTAAAGCTCAATCTTGGGGATGCCACGCGTGTCACCCCAAGAAATATCGAAGAAGTACAAGCGTCAAAGCTTGGGGATGCCCAAGGCATCCCCTTCGTCATCAATAAAAAACCCAGGTTTCTTCCAAACGCTTCATTTTTATTGTTTCATGCACAGTTGTGTTGTTCTTGGAGCGTCTTATTTTTCGTTTTTGTTTTGGTTTTCGTTTTCTTAGTTTTATGAATAAATTGGTTGGACCCCCTCTTTCATACATTGGTTTTCAAATAGTTTGGTTTGGTTTGGAAAAGAGTAGGAATGTTCATGCTTATGTGGTAAAAAGAGCTTGGTTTTGACTATGGCCTATGCTTTGTCATGCCATGCTTGATATTGTTTTGGCTTTATGCTTAGTATTCTTTGTTGTACCATGACTTGTTATAAACAATTGAGATTGCTTAATGTGCCTTGGATGAATCATGCGTTGTTTTAGCATATTAAAGCATAGTATATTGGTATTCTCCTTTGATGCTTTATTTGGGTTGACTTGGCACATGCTCACACCATGTTATGACTATCTCAAGTCACCATAGCCTTTATGATCCTTTAGTTTTCAACTTGTAGTATCACTTTATGCTTTGATCAATGATGTTTTGTCGCTCTGTATGATTATGGCCATTATTGCTCTCTTAGTTTGTCGCTCCCAGTCTTTTGCTAGCCTCCACAACCAAGTATGAGTTCCACTCATGCATCCAACTCCCTAAACCAAGTTATTCCAAAGAGTCCACCATACCTACCTACTAGCTTATGTTATTCCAAGTATATTCATGCTTTTGTCTAACTTCCAAATTAAACTTGTTATGAGAAAAGTAGTGATTAAAGCTCTCATGAACTTGATGGCACACTTTAAGTTTTTGCATCTAATAAACTTGAACCATTGGGTCCTTCTTTGTTGCATATATGCTTGCGCTTTATAAGTTGAAATTAGCAGAACCATGTTTCATGGGGAATGCTTTCAACATTGCACTTGTACTTTGTACCCCGTTGATATCATGTTCTTTTGCTTACGGATCCCGGCGGTGTGAAATAAAAGTGGAACTTGTAATATCTGGAGTTTGTATGTGTGTTAGAGAAACGCCTGGGCCGCTAGCCTAAGCCATGCCTAATCATGGTGGAAACTTGCAGCATCACCATAATGATCACTCTATGAAGCATCCTCAATAAAAACCTATGCAAATAGCAAATAAAAAGATCGCTGAGATGCTCATTGTCTTCTTGCCTTGTCATTTTGATTATGGGAAAAATCTCATATCATGTTGTCGTGGAAATGGCCACGGCAGTCGCTGCCACTGGCAGCGATTGAGTGATTCGTGAGGAAGAGTTGGTGGCCATCTGCGGTGCGAGATGCGGGCGAATGCACATGGGTTTACCCAGGTTCGGCCCCCCGGAGGGTAAAGACCTACTCCTGCTAGATTAGATTATGAGAGAGCGAGTTACAGGGGTGGCGCAATCGGCGGCTAGGCAGCGAGTCGCTTGAGGGGGTGTATGATGGAACGTAAGGTCCCAGGATACCCTAGGGAGGTTTATATATGAAGCACCTTGCTAGGGTTTACAAGCTGTCCCCGAACAAGATAATGATCCCGAGACTTTTGACCTAGCCTGACTGGGCTTCTGCTACGCTTCTGGGCTTCTAGTCGCTAGTCGCTAGGCCTTTCCTTTCTTCATAATCCAGTCGCTATCTTTCACATGCACTTGCAGGCCTTCCGGCCCAATCGGAACGTCCTGATGGGCATACCCCCTTTGGCATATCCCAATCAGTAGTCCCCGAGGCCATCGTTGATGCAGGCGCAGGCGTCCTTTTGGCGTTCGGAGTAGGCGAGCCCAATTTGGGCGTCCAGTCGAGTCGGCGATGGACTCTATTAGAACCGAGGAGAATTTCCCCATGTTTCCATTCGTCGCTTCAATGAATATCACTGCCGCCCAGTCGTCGTTTCGGCGAGAGGAAAGACTAGCGGGTGACGGGTGGACCAAAGGAGTTGGATCGTCAAACCTGGTCAAACTATCCATTAGAATTTCCAATGGTAACTATGGCGCAATTACCGTGAGTAACGGCTATCCCGATTTTGGCGGGTGGCGTTTCCCATATAAGGGAAGTGATGGCTCAGCGCCGCAGTCCTTCTTCGCATTCTTCATTCTTCCTCATTTCTTCTTCCTCCCTGCATCCTCCCGACTTGTTCTTCCCGCGTCGTGCGATTCCACATCTTACTCGATGGCGCCTCCCAATGGCTCATGGGGGAAATCCAAGTGCACCACGACCCAACTTAGATCTTTCAAGGACGCCGGGGTGCTCCGCAAGGGGAATTGGCGGGTTCACCCCTCCTCCGAGGCCGAGCCGAAACCGTGACCTAGCGAGTTCATCTGCTTCCCCAGTCATCTTGAGAGGGGTTTGGGGTTCCCCACCTCAATGTTCTTCAGCTGCTTCTGTGCGTATTACGCGATCAAGCCATCAGATCTTGGTCCACACAGCATCGAGCACCTGGCGATCTTCGTCGCCTTCCGCGAATGCTACCTTGGCTGCAGGCCGTATTTCCCGCTATGACTGGAGCTCTTCCACTGCCGCATCGGGAGGGAGGCATCCAGCGGCTTGATGCTAGCCGCAAGCGGGGTCACCTTTCAACTGAAGGCGAAGGCCAACTTCGTCAAGCTCCTCCTGCCAAAGAAGGCCGCCAGCGAGTGGAAGAAGAGTTGGTTCTATATCCAGGAAGCCACTCCCTCCGGCGAGGTGTCTCTTCCCGAGTTTGTCGCCGAGAGGACCGAGCCCCGTCGGTTGGCGCCATAGAAGCTTCCCGAAGATCAGTGGATGGCCGTCGCAGAAATGATGGATCAGATCCAGAAGCTGAAGGACCAGGGGTTGATTCCGATCAACCTCTACAACTGCTGGCTCGGGCGGCGCCTGGTTCCGCTGGCGGCTCGACCGCACTGGATGTACGAATACAGCGGGAAGCATGACCCATCTCGAACCAGCAAGGAGTCATGGGAGGCCAAGGACTACAAGGCAACCCTGAAGAAGATCACCGACGCAGAGTTCACCAGCGTGGCAGTCGGGGTCACCCCGTATACTCCTGTGAAGAATGAAGCCCCCACAGTAAGTTCTCTTTCCAACCGCTACGTCCGTATCTCAATTTCAGTCTTCTCGCTTGGCGTTTTTTGACTCGTGGTGGTTCTCAGCTTTTTTAGGTATTGGACGGCTGGCTCCCTACGCTTGATGAATAGGTTCCCCAGGAACTGGAGGAAGACTCAAAGGGGGGTCCTTCCGACAGTGACGGGGAGGAAGAAGAGGTCCCTCCCCCAACGCCTGTGGCTCGCAAGACCCGGATGTAGAGGCAACGAGAAGTCGAAGTGAGCCATAGCCTGGACGAGCTCGAAGAAGGCGACGAGGTCGCCCAGGAGCAAACATCCTGACGCATCGCTACGCCGTCGAAGCCCCCGCGCCGGCCCAAGTCGCCAGCGAAAAGGCATGCGTCACCGGCCAGGTCATCGGTGGTGTTTGAGTTGGATGATGATTCCGACGACGAAGGATCTCCCGAAGTCTCGCACAAGGCCCCAAGGGTCGTAGTCTCGATGAAGGGGCTGGTGGGCGAGGACACGGAGGTGGTGGTACAGGTTCCCCTGGCGGTGATTGCGCCGACGACCTCAAGGATTCCAAGCTAAGAAGCAACTGAGGCGATGGCGTCCAAGTCGCCACACCTGTCAAAGGCGGCCGCATCGGAGCCGGAGATCCCGGCGACTGCAGCTTCATCATCAAGGAAGCCCTCGGTTTCGTGGGCTTCAGACGTCTTCGAGAGGGGGCTCAGCCGCAAGCTGGGTCCTGAGTTGGACAAGCCCGCCCATATTAGCACCGGGCTTCGCGTCCTTCCAGTCGCTAAGCAAGTAGCGCTTCCTCGTCCCAATTCGCCTTGCTCCTTTCGTGTTGTTGTTGTGTTGATTGAAGGGGCTTGTGCAGGTCGGGGGCTAAAAAGATTGGTCGCCCTTCGGTGGCTAAGATTCCACCGGCCACCGACATGGGAGAGGGCGACCTACCCAAGAAGAGGAAGGCCTCCAAAGATGTGGCGACCACCGAGGTCGCGAAGAAGCAGAAGGGGGGCGCCGACGATGCTGCAACCAACGGAAGCGCCGCGGAGCCAGCTGCTGCGCCAGTCGCCGAAGAGGTGGCGGCGGCGCAATCAGAGCCAACCTTGGCTGCATCGGTGCCGGGGGCGCCGGTCCCAAAAACCAGCGCAACCGCCAGGGCGTCGGCGACATTCCCTCGTTTTATGGCAAAGGGGTTTCCAGGTGTGGCGGACACGCAATCTCCGCAGAGTCCGGAAATCGTGGATGCGGACATTGGGTCCCGCCGCGGGTGCACCTCCTTCACGATCCCGTCTACTGACGCCGGGGAACTTCACAAGATGCTCGGCGCTGCTATTCAGGTATGTCCGGTCCCCGCATTCCTAGTCGCTGAATTTTAGCGGATAGGAATTGGTTTTCTTTTTCTTCCTTCTCCAGTCCCCGAGTTCCTAGTCCCTGAATTTCAGCGGCTGGGAACTGGGTTTTGCTCCTTTCCAGTCCCCGAATTCCTAGTCACTGAAGTTCAACGGATAGGAATTGGTTTTCTTTTTCTTCCTTCTCCAGTCCCCGAGTTCCTAGTCATTGAATTTCAGCGGCTTGGAACTAGGTTTTGTTTTGTCAAATGCTTAGGTGAGTTCTTTGTTTGCAGGGATTACAAAGGGAGTCGACTGATCGGCAGGCTGCGAGAGAGCGCTTGGAGCATGACTTGCGTGAAGCGCAGGAGGTGAACCGGCGGCTTCAGGAAACTATTGGTGAGTGTCTGTTTCGTCTTTGTTCTCCTCTTTCGGGTGTGAGCTGGTTGTGTATAGCATTCTGATGTATTCTCGTGCAGATGCTTTCCCGGCTGAAATCTCCAAGGCCCATGAGGGGTATGTTCCAGTCACCGAGCTGGAAGCGGCGAATAGGCGAGTAGCCTCTTTGGTTAAGGATTTGGAGGAGGCGAGAGAGGCCTCGATTTCTTCGGAGGAGCGAGCGAAGGATGCCGTTGCCGCGGCTGAGGAAGAATGCAAAGCCACGGATTCCATCATCGTGGGGCTACACAACGAGCAAACTGCCTTGGAGAAGCACGTCAAGGAGAACTGCTGCAAACTCCTTGGATTGGCTTTGTCTTCGCTTGACCCTTTCGTCTAGTACCTGCTTTGGGGATTTCATAGTTTCACTGACGCCTGACTTTGCAGCGTTGTGCGCCCAAGCGGCTCTCTAGGGCATGTCTCCCACCAAAGTTATCCCTGGGGGGCTGACGGAGGTGTGGCGCTATCTGGAAGAGGTGCCCGCCATTGTGGAGTGGATGACGCGCTCGGCGCTCAGGCACGGGGCCGCCACGGCGTTGAGCTTGGGCCTCGCCCATTTCACCGACGACTTCGATCTTGACGATGTGACGAGTGGTTATCCATCGGCGACCGGCACGGTGGAGATGTCGGAGGTGCTGAAGCTGACCGCGAAGTCCACTCCTTACGCTGATCGTGTCTTGTCGATGGGGGATCTGCTGCCATATGAAGAGACGGTGTTGGCACCTGGCGACCCCGAGCCGGAGTACCCCTTTCGGCCGTTGTTGTCGAGGTCGCTGACAACGTACCCGACGAACCCGTGGCAGCCTTTTGTGCACGTCAAGGGGGGTGGTGCTGCTTCGTCATCAGGGCCTGTGGAGTAAACAATGTAATTTTCCAAGTTGTGATGAATGCCAAGTGGCGAATGCTGTAAGATATTTTTGTAATATATGCCACGGGGGTCGATCCACTCTTGTTTTGATGAGTAATGTATGTTGTGTTTTGCTTATGCATTGTTTTGATTGAGCGAGTCCCCGGGCATGTCCGCCTTTTAATGGGGTATAACTCGATTGTATACTTTTGTGTATTTGTTTTGTTTACGCATTGTTTTTATCCCTCGCGTCTTCTGAGTGGCGAGTCCCCAAGCGCGAGTAGGACTGACTTATGAGCGAGTCCCCGAGCGTGGTGCCCGATTGAACTAGTCATGCTCCTGTTGCAGGTTGTGAGTGCGTTGTTTGTAACGCGTCTCCTCCCCTGGCTCGGAGAGCCAGTCGCTTTGCGAGCCCTAGGCAGCTCTCTTACTTGGGGTGTTAGCGAGCCGCGTGGGGGTTCCCGTTTTGCAGAGTCCCCTCACGTGGTACTTAACCGTTCGAGTTGCTTTGCGCGAGGGTGAGAGGGACATATCGCTGTGAGAAGCGTGTATCGGATGTCTTGGCCCGGCGGGCCAGTTGGGCTAGGCGACTCCAATGGCAGCTCCAGGTTGGTGTTTTTCGTGGACGACCCAAGGCCCGAATATTTCCGATGCCCTTGTGCTGCACTACTTGGCCATGTCGGTCGCTCGACCAGAGGTTGACTTCCGTAAGTAGCGTATTGCTAGCATGTACGAGTGCGAGTGGCACAAGAATATGGCGAGTGGACACAATTTGTGCGATCCGAATGAATTTCATTATATATTCCGATGGAGTATAGTGTGAGGTTCTAAGTATAGAACTTTCTGAGGAGGTTTACATTCCATGGACTCCCGACCTCCAATTGGCCATCACCACGTATGTCGATGAGGTAGTAGGCATCGTTCCCAAGGACTCGGCCTATGGCAAATGCCCCTCCCATGGGGGGGAGAGCTTGTGCATGCCCTTCTTGTCTTGGGCCAGTCGTAGGACCAGGTCGCCTTCCTAGAAGGTGCGAGTTCGCACTCGGCGGCTGTGATAGCGGCGGAGTCCTTGCTGGTATATGGTGGTGCGGGAGCGAGCCAGGTCGCGTGCCTCGTCGAGTTGATCGATGCTTTCTTGGTGGGCGATCTCGTTGGCCGCCTCGACGTTGTTGGTGACTCGAGGTGAGTCATGCTTCAGGTCGGTTGGCATTACGGCCTTGGCGCCATACACCATGAAGAAGGGCGTGAACCCGGTTGATCAGTTGACGGAGGTGCGAATCCTCCATATCACAGAGGGGAGCTCTTCGACCCAGCATCCTGGGGTGCGCTCGAGGGGCACCTGCAGTCGTGGCTTGAGCCCGTGGAGGACGCTCTGGTTGGCACGCTCTGCTTGGCCATTTGATTCCGGGTGAGCGACTGATGCGAGGTCGAGTCGGATGCCGTGTTCCTCACAGAATTCCGCCATGGCCCCCTTGGCGAAGTTGGTGCCGTTGTCTGTTATGATGCTATGCGGGTAGCCGTACCAGTAGATGAGTTCACGTAGGAACTTGGTGGCCGTCTTGCCGTCACACTTTTTTATCGGCTTGGCCTCGACCCATTTGGTGAACTTGTCGACTGCGACCAGGAGGTGAGTGAAACCAGACGGGGCCTTCTTGAATGGGCCTACCATGTCCATGCCCCATACGGCGAATGGCCACATGATGGGGATTGTCTTGAGTGCCGAGCCAGGGAGGTGCGTCTGGTTGGCGTACTTCTGGCACCCGACGCATCGTTGGACGATGTTGGTGGCATCGGCGTGTGTGGAGCCAATAGAAACCGTGCCGCATGGCCTCGGCGACTAGCGACTTGGCGCCCGCGTGATGGCCGCAGTCGCCAGCGTGAATTTCCTGGAGGATCTTGCGGCCTTCTTCTGGTTGTACGCAGCGCTAGAACACGCCGTTGATGATGACGCAGGATTTGTAGCGGCGCACGATCATTCGTGTCTCTGTCCCATTGCTCGGTAGGAGTTTGTGTTCCAGGAAGGCGACGTATGGCGCTGTCCAATTGCTAGGTTCCACAATCATGGCGACTAAGGCCAGTTCTGGCTGTAGTGGGATCCCGATGTCGATCTCTTTCGGTGGGCTGACCGAGGTTTTGTGGATGATGTCGAGGAAGACGCCTACTGGTGGCGCCTGTCGGGTCAATCCGATGCGGGAAAGAGCGTCTGCCTCCTCATTTTTACGCCTGTCGATCCACTCGACGGAATAGCCATCAAAGTGTCCTCGCAACTGGTCGACAGCTTGGCGGTACACGATCATTGTTGGGGAGACAGCGTCGCACGTCCCGGCGACTTGGCCGGCGACTAGATCGGAGTCGCCATAGCATCGTAGGCGGTTGACAGTCATCTCCTTGGCAACTCTCATGCCGTGAAGGAGGGCCTCATATTCTGCCATGTTGTTGGTGCAGGGCTTGAAGTTGAGGTGGAGCACGTAGCGGAGCTTGTCTCCTTTGGGGGAGGTCAGGATGACCCCAGCCACCGTGTCGTCGGCGTTCTTGGAGCCGTCAAAGTGGAGCGACCAGTAGTGGAGGTATGGGAGCTTCTCTGGCTGCTGTGCTTCTTCCCAGTCTGCAAGGAAATCAGCCAGGGCTTGTGACTTGATCGCTTTTCGGGGCTCGTACTTGATGTTGTGGACGCCGATCTCGACGGCCCACTTGGCGACTAGCCCGGTTTCCTCGCGACTGCGTATGATGTCCTGCAGGGGCGCGGAGGAGACCACCGTCATTAGGTGCTCTTGGAAGTAGTGTGGGAGTCACCGTTGTGCTCGGAATACCGCGTACACCAGTTTTTGGTATTGCGGGTAGCGCTGTCGTGAGTC
The DNA here is from genome assembly GCA_910589775.1 of Avena eriantha. Taxonomy (NCBI): domain Eukaryota; kingdom Viridiplantae; phylum Streptophyta; class Magnoliopsida; order Poales; family Poaceae; genus Avena; species Avena eriantha. Next base: position 416,973,012 of record OU342743.1, read on the forward strand.
CGTTAGGACTTCGCTGATGTAGTATACGGGGTGCTGTATGGGGCGCTCCTTTCCCTCTTCCGGTCGTTCGACAACCATCACGGCGCTGACGACTCAATTGGAAGCCGCGACGTAAACGAGCATTGGCTCTTTGTCGAGTGGCGCAGCGAGTAGTGGTGCCGCAAGTAGCACTTCTTTGAGCGCTTTGAGTGCGTCGGCGGCCTCCGCGTCCCATTGGAACGTTGGGTTCTTGCGCATCAGGCGATAGAGGGGCATTGCCTTCTCGCCTAGTCGGGGGATGAAGCGACTGAGGGCCGCAACTCACCCTACCAACTTTTGGACGTCACGCAGGCACTCGGGTTTCCCGAGTCGCGCGATGGTGTCGACCTTGGTGGGGTTGGCTTCAATGCCTCGCTTGGAGACTATGTATCCCAGAAGCTGTCCGGTGGGTACGCCGAAGGTGCATTTTCCAGGATTCAGCATGATGTTGTACCTCCGCATGTTTGCAAAGGTTTCAGCTAGATCGGCGAGCAGATCGTCCTGGCGGGTGGATTTTACCGCCACGTCGTCGATGTAGACGTGAATGTTGCGGCCAATTTGGCTCGGTAGACACTCCTGCATGCACCTCTAGTATGTGGCGCATGCGTTCTTGAGGCCGAACGTCATGGCTGTGTAGCAGAATGCGCCGAATGGCGTAATGAACGCCGTCTTCTCCTTTTCTTCGACCGCCATCTTGATCTGGTTATAACCAGAGTAAGCGTCGAGAAAACACAGCGACTCCGATCCAGCGGTCGAGTCGATGATCTGATCGATGCGCGGTAGGACGAACTCCTCCTTCGGGCAGGCGCTGTTGAGGTTGGTGTAGTCAATGCACATTCTCCTTCTGTTGTTCTTTTTGAGAACCAGGACTGGGTTTGCCAGCCACTTGGAGTACTTGATTGGCCGGATGAAGCCTGCGGCTAGCAGGTGCTGAACTTCCTTGGCGATTGCTCGGCGACGCTCTTCATTGAAGGGCCGTAGCGACTACTTTATTGGTCGCACTTTGGGGTCGGCGTTGTGTTTGTGCTCAGCGAGTTCCCTCGGGACACTTGGCATGTCAGATGGCTTCCATGCGAAGATGTTGCGGTTCTCATGGAGGATCCCGATGAGCGCACTTTCCTATGCAGGGCTCATGTGCGTCCTGATGGTGACCGTCTGGCTGGAGTCGCCTAGGACGAGCTTGACGGTGCTGGTGTGTGTGTCACCTCGAACGTGGAACTCGCGGCGGTTGGTTTCTTCAGGATGGTGGGGTCATCCTTGTTGATGTTGGCCGCATATTTCGCGAGCTCCTTCGCGTGGTCGGTCTCCACGGTGATGACAGCGTCGGCGAGCTCGGCGCCCTTGTCTTCGCATTCCACGGCCATGTCAGGGTCGCCGGGGACGGTGATGATACAGCTTGGCCCAGGGAGCTTCATCATGTTGTAGGCATAGTGTGGGGTCGCCATGAACTTTGCGAATGCCTGGTAGCCCAGGATGTAGTGGTAGGGGCTACGAAAGTTCACCAGCTCGAAGACGATCCTCTCCGTGTGGTAGTTTGCTGGAGTGCCGTAGGTGACTGGCATCGTCACTTTCCCGATCGGGTACGCCTTCCAACCGGGGACGATGCCGTGGAAGGTCGTTAGTGTTTGCTCGATGGCTGTTTCTGGGAGCTGGAGCCTTTTGAACGTGTCAAGGTACAATATATTGATGGAGCTCCCACCTTCGATTAGCGTCTTGGGCAACCAGTAGTCGGCCACCTTGGGCCTGACTACCAGCGCGACTCGCCCTAGGTACTCGATTCTTGGCGCGTGGTCCTGGCGACTCTAGGTGATGCTCTGCTCGGACCAGTTTAGGAAACGAGGGATGTCGACTTGCGTCACCGCATTGACGGCGACCGCACGGGCGAGCACCTTCTTCTCGCGCTTGGTGTCAAGTCGGGTGAAGGTGTGCTGCGAGCCGAGGCCGGTTCCGAAGCCGTCGCCGTTCCCGTTGTCCCGAGGTGGGTTGTTGTTGGGGTCCACCCTTGCACGTCTTGCCTTCTCAATCTCTTTGAGAGAGTGGCAATCGGCGGTGGTGTGGGTGGCGGGTTTTCCCTCCCTACTATGGTAGATGCAGGGCTGATTGAGCAGGGCGGCAGGGTCGAATTTCGGCCTCGTCGCGTTGTTGGCGTGGTAGTTCCCACTGTCGCGGTAGTTTCCTCCATCGCGGTGGTAGTTCTTGGAGTCGCGCTGGCCGTAGCCGGCGTTGGCGACGAAATCGACTCGCCCATCCATGCGGCGCTTGCCGGTGATGCGGGTGTTGATGTAGCGCATGTCGCGTAGGCGCCCGCTGTCGTGGATGCTAGTACAGCGTCTTCCTCCCGACTCGTCGTCGGAGTCTTGGTTGGGGTCCTCCTCCGCGTAGCGCTTGGCGATCTCGAGGAGGTCGGGGATGTTATCAAGCGTCCGATAGACCCTCTTGATCTTGGCGACCAGGGGTTCGTACCGTCACGCGTTCTTGAAGTAGTGTATCGCCGTGTCTAGGTGGATGCCGGAGGAGTTTATCCACAGTTCTTGCCACCTTTGGATCCATCGGCGGGTCGACTCGCGTTGCCCCTGGATGCATCGCTCCAGGTCCTCTATGGTGGTGGCGCGGGTGTAGGAGCCCTCGAAGTGCCTGACGAAGGAGTTCCACATTTCTTCCTAGGAATCAATGTTGTCGGCGACGAGCGTGTTGATCCACTGCCGGGTCGCACCCGCCATCATCAGGAGGAGGTAGCGAGCGGCGAGCAGGTCGGTGTGGCCTGCGATCCCCATTGCCATGAGGTATGTGTCTAGCCAGACAGTCGGGTCGTACGTTGGGTCGTACTTCTCGATTTCCTTAGAGGCCTTGAAGTTGGCGGGGTATTTTTCCCCGCGAATCATTGGTCCGAAGCATTGCGGCCCGACCCGGCTGAGCGAGCCTCTTGGCTCCGGGTCGCCGCGGTTGGTTAGGGTGTGCCGCAGGTCGTAGAGCTGGCACGATCGCCACGTCTGATTGTGGATGATGTTCGTTCGGGAGTCGAGGGGCTGCCCGTTGGCAGCGACCGTGTTGTTCGTCGGTCGCGACTCGTTGGTTGACAACGCAGGATTGGCGGCCCATGGTTGGTTCGCTAGGGGCTGGGGTGGTGGGAAAACTAATGCGTTTGCCACGGTGGGGTGGCCACTTGATGCTGCCCTACTTGCTGAAGAGCGGGAGTACATCCGCCCCCACGGGTCGACTCCCGCGGCTTGTTGCTCGACGGCCCTGACGAGTAGGGCCTTTGCGTACTGGATCTGTAGCGCGCCGTCGCCTTGGACGTCGAGGTTGGCAATCGCGGCATCGGCCGCGACGACATTGTCCATCGGGGTGGAGTATAGTGGTAGCCCATTGGCATCATGGGCTTGAGGAGATATGATGATCCGCGGTTGGTCTGGTGGGGGCGCGCGGCCCATGGGTGGTGGGGGGCCCCAGTCGCTGGCGCTCCAGGTGGTGGTCTTGCGGGGTTGCTCCCACCTGGCGGCTCGTTCTCGCAGTATTCGCGGTCGGCGGCGCGTGTGCGGTCACCCTCGTCGTTGAAATTCAGGACGCGGCCCTGAACGTTGGGGTTCAGGCGGGTCCTGATGCGGCGCTGGTGATAGAGTGACAGCTCTCGCATCGTCTCTCGCTCGAGGCGGTATTTCTCGCGCTCTGTCGAGTTCATTGCGTTGCGCCTCCGCGAGCCGCAGGCCGGCTTGGTCCACCTCCGTGGCCGTCGCGGTCGGTGGGATCGGCGTGGAGAACGGATCTGGCGGGGCGGCCGTGCTACCCGCCATGTAGATCGCGTTGAACTGATTGGATTTGGCGCGAAAATCCTCGGGGGATTCCGAGCCGGAATCGGAGTCGAAGATCCCCAGGATGGAGGGGTCCTCGAAGTCCTCGGGGTTGGAGACTCACGTGATGGAGTCCTCCCGTGACGAAGTGGTGATGGATCCGCCGACCGATGCAGGGGTCGCGGAGTTGGCGTCGTCGTTGGTGGTGGCGTTAGTCTCGACCGCGTCGCTGGCGGCTAAGTCGTACTCAGTGACGAGGTTCCTGATGGAGCGGACCTACTCCTCCGAAAGAAGATCGTGGTGTGGCGGCGATCCGCCGACGATCACCGTCGCGGCTGGGTCGATCGCGCTGGTGAAGCCGACGAAGAGGTTGATGGAGCCGACCGGCATCACTGCGGCATGGGTGACCAGACGTGACGTCGGGATGTAACTGCTGGGCAGGATCTGTAAGATCCCACCGATGGGGATCATGCAACCGGTTGCGAACGGCCGATCGATCGACGAGTAGGGTCTCGCCATAGAACTCAGGCCAGTCCCGATATGCCCCACGGTGGGCGCCACTGTCGTGGAAATGGCCACGGCAGTCGCTGCCACTGGCAGCGATTGAGTGTTTCGTGAGGAAGAGTTGGTGGCCATCTGCGGTGCGAGATGGGGGCGGATGCACATGGGTTTACCCAGGTTCGGCCCCCCGGAGGGTAAAGACCTACTCCTGCTAGATTAGATTATGAGAGAGCGAGTTACAGGGGTGGCGCGATCGGCGGCTAGGCAGCGAGTCGCTTGAGGGGGTATATGATGGAACGTAAGGTCCCAGGATACCCTAGGGAGGTTTATATATGAAGCACCTCTCTAGGGTTTATAAGGTGTCCCCGAACAAGATAAGGATCCGGAGACTTTTAACCTAGTCCGACTGGGCTTCTGCTACGCTTCTGGGCTTCTAGTCGCCAGTCGCTGGGCCTTTCCTTTCTTCATAGTCCAGTCGCTATCTTTCAAATGCACTCGCAGTCCTTCCGGCCCAATCGGAACGTCCTGCTGGGCATACCCCCTTTGGCATATCCCCATCACATGTGCAAGGGGTACCCCGTTGGCGGTTCTTTATGATACACATGTACTTACAATAACAAGAGCTTACTCGTGACTAAAGTTGAGTAGCATGAGGTACGGTCTTCGTAAGTAAGGGGCATGGGATTTCGGTTTATAACTTGTCAAGCATATCCTCTTAGTTGTGTCACTTTATCCTTAATCACCTTCAAGATGCTTATGATAGGGGCAATGAGAGCTGAAAGCTATAAGTACCATAATTTTTGGAAGCTCTTTATGAGACTTGAATCCCTACTTACTTCTATGAAGGCCTTTCTTCCACCATTATGTTGAGTCTCCACCTTCTATCTTTATGCACCTACTTTGAGAGCATAGTGGCCATTCTTAGTTCTATGTGCATTGTCCCAATACTTGTTGATTGATGCATAGCTTTGATATTGCTTGTTTTAAACTATTTGTATCAAGTCACTGTTATGAACTTTGAAGGTGTCCTATGCATTTATGTTTGCTACTCTATGAGGGACAAGCTGAATGCCACTATGCTATGTTTTCTTTATGTGACACAAATAAACGTCTTGCAAAGCATAGTTATTCATGAATCTTTTGTTTATGCCTTTTCATGTTGCAACATAGTTGCTATGTCTTATTGCTAGAACTTTGTTTTTCATGTTATGATTGAAGTACTATGATCCCATCTTTGAATGTTTTACAAATACTTTGATCAAGTTTATGATGGTGCATGTCACCTCAAAAATTATTCTTTCTTTTTATCACTTACCTACTCGAGGACGAGCAGGAGTTAAGCTTGGGGATGTTGATACATTGCAAATGTATCCATAATTTTTTATGTTCGATGCTTGGTTTTATCTACTTTCTTATGTTTTGTTCCAACTTTGGAGTACTTTTTATACACTTTCTTGGACTAACCTATTAACAAGAGCCAAAGTGCCAGTTGCCTATTTTCTGCTGTTTTTGGTTCCACGAAGTCAGAAAATGAATATTCTCGGAATTGGACGAGACAAAAGCCAAAGTTACTATTTTCCCGGAAGACTCATGGAGCCAGAAGGAGAGTCGGAGAGGGGCCATAGGGTGGCCACACACCCCTAGGCGCAGGTCCACCTAGGCCGCGCCAGGGCATGGTGTGGGCCCCCTAGCCGGCCACCGACCTTGCCCCTTCGCCTATATATTCCTCCAGAGACAAAAACCCTAAATTGTCAAGCCTCCAGCCATGAAAAGTTCCGTAGCGCTGCTGCCGCCGAAGGGGAGATTCAGGGGATAGAAAGTCTCTGTTCCGGCACCCTGCCGGGACGGGGAAGTGCCCCCGGAGCCATCTCCATCGATCTCCATCGCCATCTCCATCATCGTTGCTGATTCCCATGATGAGGAGGGAGTAGTTCTCTCTCGAGGCTAAGGGTTCTACCGGTAGCTATGTGTTCATCTCTCTCTCTATGCGTGATCTTATTGAGATCATGAGCTTTGTGATCAAGTAGATCTACCTTGCTACTCAAGTGCTTTAATAGATCTCTACTCTCCCCATGTGTGTGAAAGTGATAGCGTGCACACCATGGTGGCACTTAGGCTAGAGATTACAAATACTTGTTATGAGTTATATTTGGAGTTGGATGTCTCTATGAAATTGTGGTGTTTGTTTGAACCATCTAGTGCTCAAGGTGACAGTGTGGAGTTATCTAGATGGGAAAGATGAACTTTGAGGTGTGCTATTATAGCCCTACCATGGATTAGAGTGTCCAACCAGAGAGTAGTTAAGAGTAGTATCATAAGGAGAAGATATTTATATGCGAGTGTTCACTAGTGAAAGTATGATCCCTAGGCCTTGTTTCTTAGCATTGAAACAACGTTCGCTACTAGATCTGTTACATGTTTGCTAGCTTCCATCTTTATTTCAGTTTTCCTTTAGTCTTTTCCACGCCATCACGCTATTTTCTATCGCCGTTACCACTTATAATTATCTATACCACTTGTATTTCACTATCTCTTCGCTGAGCTAGTGCACCTATACACCTGACAAGTGTATTGGGTGTGTTGGGGACACAAGATACTTCTTGTATCTTGTTGCAGGGTTGCTTGAGAGGGAATACCTTTGACCACTTCCTCCCTGAGTTCAATAAACCTTGGGTGATCCACTTAAGGGAAAACTTGCTACTATTCTACAAACCTCTACACTTGGAGGCCCAAGAACTGTCCACAAGTATAGAAGTGCATAGACATAACACCCCATATCATCTTGGTATCATATTTCCTCATTTACTCGGTGAGCATCCACATCTCCGTCCATAGATTAGTTATTTTTGTCCTATACATAAAAATCCTCACAAAAAGATGTCCTATAGACTTGATTGCATCATTTTTGAGTTTTAGTTGTTGATTGTGTCTTCTCGTAGATCGGATCTGCGGGTTTTTCTTGTTGAAGTCTAGTTTTCGTTTGTGTCTAGCTTTAGGGTTTGATCTTGTTTTCCGCCGAGTCCACCATCACCGTGTTCCGCAAGTTCTCATCGTTTGTCTGAGTCCAGATAGCGTACCTTTGTTTGCATACCATAGACACACCCTATCTACAGCATCCATTCCTAGGAACATACCCACGAGACTAGTTGCTTTGCTCCGACATGCTGCTCATTAGGCTTTCGAAGTGCAGAAATTTACGACAGGGAAATCCGGAGTCTCCGGTGCGAATCATCTGGACTATCCGGCCCAGTTTGTTCTACGTTGCTGCACTTGTTTTTGCATTGACTCATATAGTGCATTGCAATATTCCTTTTCATCAGTTGCTTTGCCACGTTTGCCTCTTCCGTGTGTGTTTCTTAGGTTTTTGTACGATCAACACTAGGACTCGTTTGCGGTGTAGTTAGGATACCATACCTAGATATCCACCATAAATAACCTATGTGCCATGTGATCGTTCTCCATACCCTTGATATTTACTTCATCACATCAGTGCACCAGTCTTTGATTTTGTTTTGGTAAAGCATCTCTATTCACTTTGGAACAGTAAGATCTGCTTTCTTGTCAGTTGTGAGTGAGTTTTGAGTGTTTCCACCAAACATATTTTGATTTTTGCACTAATCTACTAATCATGTATCTTAGTGATGATGTTGTGTCGTAGAAAAAGAAGGATGATGATCTTGTTAATTGACAGGAATATGCAACACTGAAATCCCACTTGACATGTGTGTTCACTCACACGACAGATGCCATTGACAAGAATATTCAGGATGTGCAAGTCGCTTCGGTAGAAAATGGAGAGGCAGTCGCTAAAATACAAACACACAAGTGACAATTATCAACACCAATGTCACAGCTTTGCAGCGTTCTATTGAAGCTTTGACGGTCGCACTTGAGAAAAGATAGCAACAACCACCTGATAATGTCGTTGAAGACGATGATGAAGGAAGTGTTGCTGGTGCTTCCCCAAACCATGGCAGGAGACGTGCTAATCCCCCTGTGCCTGTAGCTGCACCTGCATATGCACGCGGTTTTGCTCCTATTGGGCGTGCTAAACGTGTCCCTAACCAAGGTATGGATGATGGTTTGCGCAAGCCGAAATTCTCAATTCCCAAGTTTGACGGTTCACTTGATCCTGATGATTAGCTCACATGGGAGTTGAAGATCGAGCATCTCTAGCGTTTATATGATTATATAGAAGACAAGAAGATACAGCTTGCATCGTTAGAATTTGATGGATATGCTTTGCGTTGGTGGGATGCTATTGTGCAAAATAGAAGGGATGACAATGACCTTCCTGTGATGACTTGGCGAGAGATGAAGCGCATCATGAAGGACCGTTTTGTACCCACCAACTATTTGTTCAGTTTTTGACAAGTTAACACAATTGAGAAAAGGAACCATGTCATTTGATGAGTACTACATGGAGATGGAGATGCTTATGCAGCGTGCTAGAGTTCGTGAATCCCTTGAGATGACCATGCAGTGATTTCTCAAGAATTTGAAGATACCAACCAAGAGCATTGTTCGTCATCATAAGTACGAGACTATGAATGAACTATTTCATTATGCTAGAGAGGCCGAATCATAGCTAGCTGAAGAAGCTAAGGCACATGCGAGGTTTCCGTCTACCAGTCGTTTTTCAGCTAGGTCTACACCGCCACCACCTATGGCGCCACCTGTAGTGGCTGCTAGCCACCCTTCACCATCTTCAGCCAAGCCAGCTCCCACACCATATTATGGTTCTAATGCTAAGAAACTCGTTGCTCCTATTGCTAGCTCGGGTTCCAATATGTCAACCACGCATACTCGTGATGTGGAGTGCCATACTTGTGGAGCTAGAGGCCCTACAAGCACGATTGTCCAAACCGCAAGGTTATGTTTGTCAATGAACAAGGTGATTATGAGAGTGGAGATGAAGTTGATCCTACTTGCGATGATGGTTATGACAGCGAGGAAGGTATGGATGCTTTCCCTAAGGATGCACCAACCATTCTGGCATCAGCGCTGCAACTTGTTCCAAACAAAAGCACTCGTTGGCCCTAACAAAGCTTGCAAAGTAATCATTGATGGAGGTAGCTGCAGAAATCTTGCATGTAAGGAGTTATTTGCCAAACTGAATTTGACTTATTTACCTCATCCCAAGCTATACTACATACAATGGTTGAGTAACAATGGTGAGATGAAGGGAAATCATATGGTACGTGTGAATTTTGAAATATGGCCATACAAGGATTCTATTGATTTTGATGTGGTTCCTATGACCGTTTGCCATGTCTTATTGGGTCGACCTTGGCTTTATGATCGCCATGTGCAACACAATGGTCGTGCCAATACCTATCACTTGGAATTCAAGGGTAAGAAAATTAATATGCAGCCAATGACACCACAACAAATTGTGAATGAGTCTCGTCAAAAGATAGAAGTGAACTTGAAGGGTGAATCTATAGATAGGTGAGATAGTGTTGCAGCTGTACATGATGTAATAGAGCCCAAAAAGAGTGATACAATGAAAAGTGAGAGAGTTCCTAATCTTTTGATATTAGCCACCAAGGAAGATATGAGAGAGTTTCGTGAGGATCCTACAACCATGCCACTTGTGCTCATGTATAAGGGAAAGGTATTGGTTTCTAACAACATGGACCCTATTTCTCTTGGTGTATCTACTGTTTTGTAGGATTTTGCTGATGTGTTTCTAGAAGATGTGCCCGCGGGATTGCCTTCATTGCGTGGCAATAAGCATCAAATCGACTTGATACCTGGCGCCACATTACCAAACCATGCACCCCCAGGACCAATTCCGAAGAAACAAAGCAGATACAGAAACAAGTACAGGCGTTGCTGGATAAAGGGTACATTCGTGTTTCTGTTAGCCCTTGTGCTATTCTTGTTATATTAGTACCTAAGAAAGATGGTACATGGTGCATGTGTGTAGATTGTAGAGCTATTAATAACATAACTATTCCATATCGTCATCATATTCCATGTTTAGAGAATATGCTAGGTGAATTGAGTGGTGCTACTATTTTCTCTAAGATTGATTTGTGTAGTGGTTATCATCAAATTAGGATGAAAGAAGGGGATGAATGGAAAACAGCTTTCAAAACGTAATTGGTTTGTATGAGTGGTTAGTTATGCCATTTGGTCTTACTAATACACGTAGTACATTCATGCGATTAATGAATCATGTTTTGAGGGAATTTATTGGTTGATTTGTGGTTCTTTATTTTGATGATATACTTCTATAGCCACAATGGAACTGGACATTGTAGTCATATCCGACAAGTTTTGCAAGTGTTGCCTGATAAGAAATTGTATGCTAATCTTGAGAAGTGCACATTTGCAAAAGATAAGGTCATATTTCTGGGATATGTTATATCTAAGCATGGGGTAGAAGTAGATCAATCTAAAATTTAATCAATTAAAAATTGGCATATTCCTATGAATGTTAGTCAAGTGCATAGTTTCCATGGATTACCTGGTTTCTATAGGCGCTTTGTGAAGGATTTTAGCACTATTGCTGCACCATTGAATGAATTGACTAAGAAAGGTGTGCCATTTGTGTGGGGCACAGCCCAATATATTGCATTTGCTACATTGAAACGTTTGCTTACTTCTGCACCATTACTTGCATTGCCTGATTTTTTGAAGCAATTTGAAGTTGAATGTGATGCTAGTGGTATAGGTATTGGTGGCGTTTTGATGCAACAGGGTCGCCATATAGTATATTTTTCTGAGAAACTTGCTTGTTCTAGATTGAATTATCCTATTTATGATAGAGAAGTGTATGCACTTGTTAGAGTTCTTGAAGTTTGGCAACATTATTTGTGGCCAATAGAATTTATCATACATTCTGATCATGAAGCTTTGAAGTATTTGAAAGCTCAATCAAACTTGCATAGAAGATTAGCTAAATGGTTGAGTTTATTGAATCTTTTCTGTACATCATTAAGTATAAGAAGGGAAAGGAGAATGTAGTTGTTGATGCTTTGTCTAGGAAAAACATGCTATTGACAAATCTTGATTTTAAAATTCCTGGATTAGAGAGTATGTGTGCACTCTATGCAACTGACCATGATTTTGCTAAACCATATTGTTTGTGTGCTCTTAGAAATGCATGGGATAAGTATCATACACATGATGGATATTTGTTTAGAGCTAACAAACTATGTATTCTAGAATCGTTGTTGCCTTTGTTCTTAGTGTAGGAATAACATGCTGGTGGTTTGATGGGTCACTTTGGGCATGAGAAGACATTGCTCATGCTAGCTGATCATTTTTATTGGCCAAGATGAGGTGTGATGTGTATATATTTGTGAGCCATTGCATTACATGCCACAAGTCCAAATCAAAGTTGAAGCCTCATGGTTTGTATACACCTCTCTCTGCACCTACTACACCATGGGAAGTCATTAGTATGGATTTTGTGCTAGGTCTACCTAAAATACAGAGGGATCATGATTCTATATTTGTGGTAGTGGATAGGTTCTCTAAGATGGCTCATTTTATTGCCTGCCACAAAAGTGATGATGTGTCGCATGTTGCTAACCTGTTTTCCAGGGACATCGTGAGATTACATGGAGTACCCAAGACGATTGTTTTTTACCGTGATGTGAAGTTCATGAGCTACTTTCGGAACACCTTATGGGGGAAGCTGGGAACAAAGCTGTTATCCAGTACTACATGCCATCCCCAAACAGATGGTCAAATAGAGGTGGTGAATAGAACATTATCACAATTGCTAAGGACTATGATAAAGAAGAATCTGCAGGAGTGGGAAGAGTGTTTGCCACATGTTGAGTTCGCATACAACAGGGCTGTGTATTCGAGTACTCATCTTTGTCCTTTTGAGGTGGTGTATGGCTTCAAGCCATTGACGCCACTTGATTTGTTGCCTTTCTCATTACATAAGGGAGTTTATATGGAGGCATCAAAACGTGTTGAATATGTGAAGAAGTTTATGAGAAGACTCGAGAGGCTATTGAAAAGAAAGGCAAGAACATTACTGCTACAAGGAATCAATCAAGGAAGGAAGTTTTGTTCCAGCCTAGCGACATGGTATGGGTGCATCTGTGCAAGGACAGATTCCCACTACTTCGACAATCCAAATTGAAGCCATGTGGTGCTTGTTCTTACAAGGTGTTAGCCAAGATTAATTATAATACCTAATCAATTGATATACCTATTGCTGAGTTTGGTGGAGTTAGCAACAGCTTCAATGTTGTTGATTTATCACCATATGATGGAGAAGACCTTGGAGCATCGAGGTCGACACCTTCTAAAGGGGGGAGATGATGAGGACATCCCTATACTTACACCCACGCCAATCACTACTGAAGATGTTCCAGCTGTTGCAAGGAAGGATTAGTCCAATGAGATTAGAATTGGACCCATTACAAGAGCTCATGCTAAGCTACTTGAACAATAGGTGAATTCACTCCTAAATGAATCTGGTTTTTTAATAGATTAGAACTTTATACTACCTAAGTCAATCATTTTTGTATGATCAGGTTCGTTGGAGAAATAAGCATGGTGTGAGGAGGAGAAGGGCTACAAGAGAAGCCCAGCATGATGATCGCCCAAGGATGCGCGATGGAGGAGCGGGAGGAAGGCGCTAGAGAAGATCATCAAGCCGGAATCAGGAAACTCTGCAGCAACCGAAGTGTCCGACCGAGTCCATCCGGACTGTCTGGCGTGCCTGAGAGATGAATTGGTGTGGATAATCAGTACACCAAATCGGACACTACCCGGGAACTTTGAAGTTTTCGGCCAGACCGGATTGTCCGGCCGAATCCACCCAGAGTGTCCGCCTGACCGGACTATCTGGTCGATATCAACCGGAGTGTCGCCCGCCGACTGAATCTGGTGCGAGTGGGCATGTATCAGTTTGAGTCATACGCGTCTTAGTTTTGATTTCTGGCCGTCCCAGCAGCTCTTATAAGCCCTGGGACACCCCATAGTTAGGCTTAGACCACATTATAATTATTTTGGAGTTGTTTCTTATTAGAACCTCTAGAATTACCCTATGATCGAATTATCTACTACAATTGAGTGTAATATGTTGTTCCATTGGGAATTAGTCGATTGCAAACTATTGTTCGTGGTCGACGACTACGTGTCCAAGAGTGTGGTGTTGTGAATATCACATAGGGTTCGAGAGTTTTTGCATTGGCATCAGGGTTCGAGCGGGAGAGTTCATAGCTATAGTCTATTTATCTATCCACCATTATCATCATCGACAAGTGCTTGCTGAGAAGATCGGGCCACCCCATATAACTTCATGTCATGCCAAGTTGTGATTGGCTTCTCTTGTCTTGCGTCACGAGAAACTTGAACTTGTTCCCACCAAAGGTTGGCATAATCATCAAACTCAAGCGAAGCCATGGTGACCATCTTCTTGTTGCTATAATTGTGCATACGGAAGATCTTGTCGACTTTGAGTGCGCATGAACGGTATTCTTCTGGTTCATTTGATCCGGTGAACTTGGGCATCATGAACTTGAGCTTGCCAATTGTTTCTTCCTCGTTGCGATCATGGTGGCGATGGTTGCCATGTTGATAACGGTCTTGATCTTCCATGCGATCATTGTGACGAGCTTGTTGAGCTTGTTGATGTGCTTGCAGTTGAGGAGCCTCATTTGGAGGTGGCGGAACTTGCTCTTGCTCTTGGCGTGGTTGTTGACGAGGAGTAGGCACTTGGGCTTCTTGATGATGTTGAGGGTGCGGAGCCTCATGACATGGATGATGATGAATAGGAGGCCCGTTCCTCGGTTGGTGATGTGGATTAGGCACATGGGCCTCATGGCGAAGATCATGGTCTAGAGCCTCATGACGTGGTGGGTGTCGCTCAATATGTACCACTTGACGCTCCAAGTCTTGTTGTTGCAGAGGAGGCTCGTCATGGTGACCATGGTGTCGTTGTGGATGTTCATGATGTCGATGACAAAGCTAAGGATCTTGGAGAGCTTCATGACGACGGCGAGCTTGATCGTCCAAGTTGGAGTCATCACTTGTAGTTGCAAGAACGTCATGGTGATGATGGTGATGTAGTTGAGATTGGACTCGAGGGTCCACTTGCGGTTCTTCTTGTGGTTGTGCTTGTTGAATCACTAGTTCCCTTGCGTGATGACGGTGTGCTTATTGCCTTGCTTGTGGCCTTGAAGAGAAATCACCATCATAGCTTGATGTTGCGGCGTGTCATGGGGAAGGTACATAGTTCAAAGAACCTCCATCTTCAACCATGGGGGGCGTCATTGTGTCTTGGAGCACTTGGATGAACATCTTGGTGAAAAGGAGTATGACGGCGTGAAGAGTTTGACGAGCTTGATGCGCGTGAATGAGGTCTTGCCATTCTGTCAATGAGGCATCGAAGATTGTCATTTGTTTCGGGGAAGGAGCGTTGGAGCGCTTCATTTTGATGGACAAAGTTGTGATGCCTCGCATGCATTTGTCGTTTGATGCCATCGAACCGGTTGTCAATGTTCTTGAACTCGGCTTGCGTCTCACCGAATTGTTCATCTTGTCATGTCTCAAGAGCTTGGCAACGTTCACGGAACCCTTGTCGTATGATGTAGTGACTTGCGCGCATCATGTACGGTCCATGTTCTTATTATTGGGGAGGTGGTTGGCTCGAGTCACCGTGCCTATCTATCATGTAAAACACACAAGGATTGGATATGGAAGTGGAATATGGTGGTGTTAGCCTTTTACCTCACCTTGGGGATTGCACCAAACTAGAAACCATAAGTGAGAGCTATAAACGTGCAAAGTGAAATCGCAAAGAAACCACACACGAAAGAAAGAACTAACTCTCAAAAGCTTTTGGTGAAAGGTTAGGGTGGTGGAGAACCAAATGAAACGATCCAAAGAAAAGGTTATTGTCAAAAGTGCTAGAGAACCAAAGATCAAAAGCAAAAAGGAAACAATCTACAAAACACAATGATACACACACGTGGAGACGGATGTGGTTAGCACGACTATAAAATGAGCACAAAATGTCCTAACAAAGACTACGCTCGGTGTCGTGTCAACGCAAGGAGAGACCACAACTCATTCGCCAAAAGAGAAATAAGCAACGGATTTGTGCACTTGCCTTGGCCGCGCTCTATCTATTTCTTTGCTTACAAACTCGACTCTCTTTGTATTGGGAGACTTTGTATCTTTCTATTTTTATTTTGCTTTTTCTTTTTGTTTTTTTTCTTTTTTTTGATTCTTTTTCTCCCTTTCTATACTACTATGTCACTTTTGTATTTGCTTCAACACTCTCACTTCTCCAAGGGCAAGTGCACAATGCTTAGGAAAACAGAAAATGAGTTCCTCTCATAGGATAGATACACACAAGGAAGAAGGTTAACAAGGTGGAGCAAGTGATACCTTCGGTATTGACGACTTGCTACCGGTGTTGTGGATGATGTTCAGCGCTGCGATGTCGAGGAGTGCAGTAAGTAATGACTTGCGGAAGGTTGAAGTTGGTTGGTGTAACACGCACACGAGTCTCAAAAATCAGAAGAGGAAAATAATCAATATTGGGGAAATCAAAAATTTCGGCGACCAAACCAGCGGCGCCGGAATTTTCGGCGGCAATTTTGGTTCGCCCGAACATGCACTGGAATTTCCGGCGGCTAGATCGGTCCGCCGGGCCTAGAGCCGAAAGGAGTACCTGAAGAAATCCAAACATCAAATCTATCAAAAATTTCAGAAATTTGTCCAAATTAGGCTAGGGAAAGGTTCTAGGAAGGTAGATTGGTAGCCCAAGCAACAGATCTATGGAACAAAACCACTAAAAACACACCAAATCTAGAGATCAATCCGAAGGCAAATTTGGAGGTATACTTTTTGGGATTTTAATATTTTTGGTTGATAAAAGAAATATTTGTGGGGGAATTCGTGAGAAACGAAGCTCTTGATACCAATATGTTGAGGGCAAACCTCTAGGGTGGCCTGATCTTCCACGAATCCCTAGAAATATAAAGGGGGAAGAGGGGAAGGACGAAATCCGCGGACTCATGCACGAAGAACACGATGAACACACACACACACACACAAACACACACACACACACACAGACATGAAGACACAATACACACCAATAGCTCACGCCGGCAATTACCGGTGCGACGCAATCCCTAGGATCAGTGTCAGGCGGATGACTCTCGCTCGAGCCAGCACGGTGAGTAGGGAGACTTGGTGAGATCTTGACGTATAGGGAAAGGGACTCTGATCACTAGGACTTGTACAACACAGAGGCACGATGCAAACTCCAACGAGTTTTGTGATATTTGGTGCTCCTTTGTCAAAGGAGCATGAGGAAAGAATTAGATAGATCCACAAGGGGTATCCACTAATTCCAAATATCATGCCTAGGGTTTACAATGGATGTGGGGGACTATATATAGGACAGCCACTAGTTCAAGGGTACTTTAGGCATAAAATGGTAAAACCTGGACGAAACAGGAATTTTCTCGGGCATCAAACCCATGTAGGCGTTCAGGGGGACGATTCCGGCAATAAGCTTGGCAGCGCCGGAATCGGCGGCGGAATTTCTGGTCGCTACCTGAAATTCCGGTCGAAACCGGAACGGCTCACAGAAGCGTGTTCGATCTGCGCCAGAAGGTTTCGGTGCGTGCCGGTATTTCTGGTCACTGGTCCGGTCCACCGAAGCGTGCACTGGAAATTCCGGCGGGAATTCCGGTTCGCCGATCCTAGCGTCGGTTTGGTCCACGACTCCATCTTGCGATGGCTTGGCTACTTCCCTTGTCACTTCTGCATGGGCTTCATACCTGATTATGCATAAAGTATTGGCATGAAGTAGCAAGCCATCCAAGGATGTATCGAAATCACCTGACACAAGGAGCGAATTCACCTTAGCTTGTAGGAGTTTCGCTTGATCACGAGTCATGGGTCCACTTGGGGGACTTGGTGGTGTAGATGTAGGGGCGTCCGTAGGACGGGTTGCATCACATCCATAGCATGCAAGTCATCACAAATCATCATGTCCACTAGTGGGATCATGGCATCATCAACACCCATATTGTTTCCTTGTTCATACCTCTCATATGAAGTGGGTGTTGTGGTAGCATTGGCCTCCATGTGGGGCGACTTCTTTATAATGTATGGGGATGACATCATCTTCATCCACCATATACATCTTTGTGGTTGGAGGTATTATCATCTCCAAGCTTGGCACTTCTTGATCCAAGGAACCTAAAATATCATGAGAAAACACACTAGAGGTAGAGGGTAAGTCGTTAGAAATCAAAGTGGGCTCACATGACCTATCAACTACCACTCTCAACTCACTCAGTGTATCACTCATGCCCTCCAACTGGAAGCGTTCAATCTCATGTATGGTGGAGTCGCTCATCTCACTCTTGTTTTCACTCAAGTGGGCTAAGTGGCTCTCATACTCACATGGGATTGGTACCACATCATCACTCAAGCATATAGGGATAGGATCAATGTGCTCAACTCCATGCGCGTCCATTGGTGAAGGGAAAAATCCCATGCACACCATTATTGACCTTGTCGTCGCAATCTTCTGGGGTAGTCCCTTGTCTTGGAGCTTGCTCATCCTTCGCCATGGCCTCCTTGGCTTGTGTAGACATCCTCTTGACGTACTCGTCCAACTTGGGAAAGTAGAGGTCCTCGTATTCCTCATCCATTAAGTTGCATGCGTCATCTAGGACGTCAAGTTTGGGCATTGAAGCTTGATGGCATGGAGGAGAGCTTGCTCTTGGTGCTATTTTGGTGGTGGCACGAGTAGTGGAAGGCACCTTTTGATGGTGTCTACGGAGTTCATGGGCGTGTCTTGCCAAAGGTTGATGTAGGTGGCGCACTTGGTCATCCACGTGATGCTCATGACGATGATCCTTGTCCTTGGAACTCTTCTTAGTGAGGCATTGTAATGAGCATAAAGCATCATTAGTCTTGGCAATCATGCTCATGGTTTTGGGAAAGTTGTTGTCCATGTCGCTCATGAAGTTGTTGAGGGATCTTTCAAACTTGTCCATTTGATGGTGGACCTTGGCGCTCTCGAGGTGGAGGATCCCTCTTGGTCGACGTAACTTGAGGAGCTTGTAGTTTTCATTCTCGAAGTCGTCCATGCTTGGGGAGTTGTTGTTGTTGTAGAAGTCCATATCACCCAAGCATGTGGAGCCATTGTTGGTGTAGTGCTCCATCATGTCATCCATGCTTGTGGAGGCATAAGCATGGTGATGAGGACATCCCTATAGTTACACCTACCCCAATTACTACTGATGACGTTCTAGATGGTACAAAGAAAGATCAATCTAATGAGATTAGGATTGGACCAATTACTAGAGCTCGTGCTCAGCTACTAGAACAACAAGTGAACTTGTTTCTTAATGAACCTGATGTTTTAGTTAATGTGTATTTTATACTACCTAAGTCTTTGCATTATTGTATGATCAGGTACATGGGAAAAGAAGGCATAGCACGGAGCAAGGAGCTGAAGCATATGGAGCATGGCATGTTGATCAATGAAGAATGCGTGAGGGAGTAGAGGGAGGAAGCGCAAGGAGCTGACAAGGCTGAAGATCAACACATGGTGGAAGACCTCTACTGCGGCAGAGAAACGCCACCATTCTCTACCATGGCAGGCTGGCGCGTCACAGAAGCAACATGATTGGCTGCCATGACAGGCTGTCGCGACACCAAAACCGCGCCAAAGTCTGCCACGACAGAGTCCTAGGACGAACCCCTTATCAGTCGGTTTGTACCCCTGTTTAGGTGGGACCAACTCGGATCCCACCTTGACCGCCGCCCCCAGACTCCTTAAATAGATGGGGCGCCACACTAGTTAGGGTTTAGGCCATGTTAAAACTATTTTGGATTTGTTTCTTTTTAGAACCTCTGGAATTACCCTGTGACAAAATTATCTACTGAAGTTGAGTGTGAACTATTTTATATTGCCAACTACCCTTCATGGTCGACGGCATCAGGGTTCGAGCAGAGGAGTTCATAGATACAGGCTAGGCGTCAATCATCCACCATCATCATCGACAAGTGCTTGCTGAGAAGATCGGGCCACCCCATATCATCTTGTTATCAGATTTCCTCGTTGCCTCGATGAGCATCCACAAATCCATCCATAGATTAGATTGTGTTTTTCGTCCTATACAGAAAAAGCCTCACAAAAAGAACTGACATAGACTAGATTGCATTGCTATTAAGTACTAGTTTCTAGTCGTGTTCCTCTATTTGATTAGATCTAGATCTGTTCTTTGTAGTTTAGTGTTTGCTTTCTAGTTATTGCTAATTGAGTCAACCATATTTTTTTCCGCCGCCACAAACTAGATCCGATCCATACAAAGAGTCCTTGGTTGTTACTCTAGGCTGAGTCAGAATTGATAAATAAATTCCCACCCGACTCTGTCGCGGCACATAAATAGGTTGTTTCCCTGCCGTGAATCCGTTTTTGCCACTGTTCGGAATCCTGCCGCGACACGGTTTCTAGCAGTTCCGCTGACGCGCGCCTGTTTGATGTCGCCTATCTGTCGTGGCACACTTTGCTGCTGTTTCTCTACCGCGGTCCGAATCGTCTGCCACGACACATATTTGGGCCATTTTTCTGCCACGGCAGCCATGTCAACAATTGTGAAATTTGCAGTTTTCCAAAACTTTAGCTACAACTAGTCTACTTCATAAGTGTAGGAACTTAACCATTGAGACTAGTTTCTGCTCTTACAGGTTGCTCATAGGGTTTTGGTGCTGTGCATTATAAATTGGCCATGATTCATATTAAAAAAGAGAATATAGAAAAATAAAAAGCAAAAAAAGAGCAAGAATCAATACAAAAGAAAAAGAGAAAGGAAAAGGAGAATTGAGCAAGAGGCCTAGTGATATGTTTGTGCACCGGTAGATTCAGCAATCTTGTGCCTGTTTACTTTGAGCTTTGCTAGTGTCTCTCTAGCGTAGTGCAACACCCTCCATAGATGCATTGCCACGTTTATCTCCACGTGTGTGTTTCTTGGGTTTTTTACGATCAGCACTAGGACTTGTTTGCGGTGTAGTTAGGGTACCATACCTAGAGCTCCACTATAAATAAACTGTATACCCTATGATTGTTATCCATACCCTCGAGATTAGCTTCATCACATCAGTGCATAAGTCTTTGATTTCATTTGGTAAAGCATCTCTATTCACTTTGGAACGGTAAGATCTGCTTTATTGTCAGTTGTGAGTGAGTTGTGAGTGTTCACCAAGGAGATTTTGATTTTTGCACTAACCTACTAATCATGTCTCTTAGTGATGATGATGTTGTGTCACAGAAAAAGAAGGATGAGGAACCTATTACTTGGCGCGAATATGAGGCATTGAAATCTCACTTGACGCATGTGTTTACTCACACAACAGATGCCATTGACAAGAATATGCAGGACGTGCAAGTGGCCTTGGGAGAGAATGAAGATGCAGTCACTAACATTCAAACACAAGTGACAACAATCAATACCAATGTCACAACTGTGCAGTGTTCTATTGATGCTTTAACTGTAGAAATTCAACAAGGACAGCAACAACCACCTGATGATGTTGTTGATGACGATGATGAACATAGTGTGGCTGGTGCTGCCCCACATCTTGGCAGGGGACGTGTTAATCCCCCTGCGCCTGCTGCTGCACCTACTTATGCACGCGGTTTTGCTTCTATTGGGCGTGCTCAACGTGTTCCGAACCAAGAGGTTGATGATGGTTTGGGCAAGCAAAAATTCTCAATTCCCAAGTTTGATGGCTCACTTGATCCTGAAGATTACCTCACATGGGAGTTCAAGATAGATAAGCTCTGGCGTTTGTATGACTATACAGAAGACAAGAAGGTCAAGCTTGCAGCATCAGAATTTGATGGATATGCTTTGCATTGGTGGGATTCTATTATGCAGAATAGAAGGGAGGACAATGAACTTCTTGTGATGACTTGGCGTGAGATGAAGCGCCTTATGAAGGATCATTTTGTACCCACCAACTATTTGTGATCAGTTTTTGATAAGTTGACACAATTGAGGCAGGGAACCATGTCAATTGATGAGTACTACATGGAGATGGAGATGCTTATGTAGCGTGCTAGACTTCGTGAATCCCTTGAGATGACCATACAGCGATTTCTCAACAATTTGAAGTTACCAATCAAGAGCATTGTTCATCATCACAAGTACGAGACTATGAATGAACTATTGCATCGTGCTCGAGAGGTCGCATCACAGTTAGCTGATGAACCAAAAGCACGTGTGAGGTTCCTTTCTACCAGTCGTTTTTCGGACAGATCTGCACCACCACCTATGGCGCCACCTGCAGCGGCTGCTAGCCACCCTTCACCATCGGCCAAGCCTACGCCCACGTCTTCTTATGGATCCAATGCTAGGAAACCTGCTGCTCCTGCGGCTAGCTCGGGTTCCAATATGTCAACCGCGCGTATGCACAATGTGGAGTGCCATACTTGTGGAGGTAGAGGACACTACAAGCATTATTTTCCAAACTACAAGGTTATGTTTGTCAATGAAAAAGGAGAGTATGAGTGTGGAGATGGTGTTGATCCTCATTGCGATGATGGTTATGACAACGAGGAAGGTCTGGATGCTTTTCCTGAGCATGCACCCACCATTGTGGTCTCTCCACGTATACTTAGTGTGCGGCCTATTGTTGATTCCCAGCGCTGCAACTTGTTCCAAACTAAAGCACTCGTTGGCCCTAACAAAGCTTGCAAGGTAATCATTGATGGAGGTAGCTGTAGAAATCTTGCAAGTAAGGAGTTATGTGCCAAGATGAATCTGACTTATTTACCTCATCCCAAGCCATATTATAAACAATGTCTGAGTGACAATGGTGTGATGAAGGTAAACCATATGGTACATGTGAATTTTGAAATAGGACCATATAAGGATTCTATTGATTTTGATGGTTCCTATGACTATTCGCCATCTATTATTGGCTCGGCCTTGGCTGTATGATCACCATGTGCAACACAATGGCCGTGCTAGTACCTATCACTTGGAGTCCAAGGGAAACAAGATTAATATACAGCCAATGGCACCACAACAGATTGTGAACGAGTCTCATCAAAAGATAGAAGTGAACTTGAAGGATGCACCTATCGATAGGCGAGATAGTGTTGTAGTTGTACATGATGTAATAGAGCCCAAAAAGAGTGAGATAATGAAAAGTGAGAGAGTGCCTAATCTCTTGATATTAGCCACCAAGGAAGATATGAGAGAGTTTCGTGAGGATCCTACAGCCATGCCACTTGTGCTCATGTATAAGGGCGAGGTATTGATTTCTAATAACATGACCCCTATTTCTCCTAGTGTATCTACTGTTTTGCAGGATTTTTGTGATGTGTTTCCAGAAGATGTACCCGCAGGGTTACCTCCATTGTGTGACATTGAGCATTAAATCGACTTGATCCCTAGCGCCACATTACCAAACCGTGCACCCTACAGGACCAACCCCAAAGAAACAAAGGAGATATTAAAACAACTACAGGCGTTGCTGGATAAAGGGTACGTTCATGTCTCTCTTAGCCCTTGTGTTGTTCCTGTTATTTTAGTACCTAAGAAAGATGGTACATGGTGCATGTGTGTAGATTGTAGAGCTATTAATAACATCACTATTCGATATCGTCATCCTATTCCACGCTTAGAGGATATGTAAGATGAATTGAGTGGTGTTGCTATTTTCTCTAAGATTGATTTGCATAGTGGTTATCATCAAATCAGGATGAAAGAAGGGGATGAATGGAAAACTTCTTTCAAAACAAAATTTGGTTTGTATGAGTGGTTAGTTATGCCGTTTGGTCTTACTAATGCACCTAGTACATTCATGACATTAACGAATCATGTTTTGAGAGAATTTATTGGTCGTTTTGTGGTTGTTTATTTTGATGATATACTTATCTATGGCCACAACGATACTGAATATTGTAGTCATATCCGACAAGTTTTGCAAGTTTTGCGTGATAATAAATTGTATCCTAATCTTGAGAAGTTCACATTTGCAAAAGATAAGGTCATATTTCTGGGATATGTTGTATCTAAGCATGGGGTAGAGGTAGATCAATCTAAAATTGAATCAATTCAGAATTGGCCTATTCCCATGAATGTGAGTCAAATGCGTAGTTTCCATGGATTAGCTGGTTTCTATAGGTGCTTCGTGAAGGATTTTAGTACTATTGATGCACCATTGAATGATTTGACTAAGAAAGGTGTGCCATTTATATGGGGCGCAGCCCAAGATATTGCATTTGATACATTGAAACGTTTGCTTACTACTGCACCATTACTTGCCTTACCTAATTTTTCAAAGCAATTTAAAGTTGAATGTGATGCTAGTGGTATAGGTATGGGTGGCGTTTTGATGCAAGAGGGTCATCCTATAGCATATTTTTCTAAGAAACTTACTAGTGCTAGATTGAATTATCTTGTTTATGATAAATAATTGTATGCACTTGTTAGAGTACTTGATGTTTCGCAACATTATTTATGGCCAAAATAATTTATCATACATTCTGATCATGAAGCATTGAAGTATTTGAAAGCTCAATCAAACGTGCATAGATGATTAGATAAATGGGTTGAGTTTATTGAATATTTTCCTTACATCATTAAGTATAAAAAGGGAAAGGAGAATGTAGGTGATGATGCTTTGTCTATGAAAAACATGCTATTAACCAATCTTGATCTTCAAATTACTAGATTAGAAAGTATTTGTGCACTTTATGCAACTGACCATGATTTTGCTGAACCATATCGTTTATGTACTCTTAGAAACGCATAGGATAAGTATCATATGCATGATGGCTATTTGTTTAGAGCTAACAAACTATGTATTCCAGAATCGTCATTACGTTTCTTCTTAGTGCAGGAACCAAATGCTGGTGGTTTCATGGGTCACTTTGGGCGCGAGAAGACATTGTTCATGCTTGCTAATCATTTTTATTGGCCCAAGATGGGACGTGATGTGTACAGATTTGTGAGCCATTGTATTACATGCCACAAGTCGAAATCCAAGCTGAAGCCTCATGGTTTGTATACACCTCTCTCTGCACCTACTACACCATGGGAAGACATTAGTATGGTTTTTGTGCTAGGTCTACCTAAAACTCAGAGAGGTCATGATTCTATATTTGTGGTAGTGGATAGGTTCTCTAAGACGGCTCATTTTATTGCATGCCACAAAAGCGACGATGCGTCTTGCTAACCTGTTTTTTAGGGACATCATGAGACTACATGGAGTACCCAAGATGATTGTTTCTGACCGTGATGTGAAGTTCATGAGCTACTTTTGGAAGAACTTATGGGGGAAGCTAGGAATGAAGCAGATATTCAGTACTACATGTCATCCCCTAACAAATGGTCAAACGGAGGTGGTGAACCGAACATTGTCACAATTGCTGAGGACTATGATAACAAAGAATCTGCGGGAATGGGAAGAGTCTATGCCACATGTTGAGTTTGCATACAACAGGGGTGTGCATTCGACTACTCAGCTTTGTCCTTTTGAGGTGGTGTATTGCCTTTGCCATTACATGAGAGAGTTGATATGGAGGCATCAAAACGTGTTGAATATGTGAAGAAAATTCATGAGAAGACTCGAGAGGCTATTGAGAAGAAAGGCAAGAACATTGCTGCTGTAAGGAATCAAGCAAAGAAGGAAGTGTTCTTCAAGCCTGGTGACATGGTATGGGTGCATCGGCGTAAGGATAGGTTCCCACTACTTCGACAATCAAAATTGAACCCACGTGGTGCTGGTCCTTACAAGTTGTTAGCCAAGATTAATGATAATGCCTACTCGGTTGATATACCTATTGAGGAGTTTTGTGGAGTTAGCAACAGCTTCAACGTTGTTGATTTATCACCATATGATGGAGAAGACCTTGGAGCATCGAGGTCGACGCCTTTTGAAGGGGGGGAGATGATGAGGACACCCTACAGTTACACCTACTCCAATTACTACTTATGATGTTCTAGCTGCTACAAAGAAAGATCAATCTAATCAGATTAGGATTGGACCAATTACTAGAGCTCGTGCTAAGCTACTAGAACAACATGTGAACTTGTTTCTTAATGAACCAGATGTTTTAGTTAATGAGAATTTTATACTACCTAAGTATTTGAATTATTGTATGCTGAGGTACATGGGATAAGAAGGCATAGCACGGAGCGAGGAGCTGAAGCATATGGAGCATGGCGTGTTGATCAATGAAGAATGCGCAAGGGAGGAGAGGGAGGACACGCAAGGAGCTGACAAGGTTGAAGATCAACACATGGTGGAAGACCTCTGCCGTAGCAGAGAAATGTCGACATTCTCTGCCACAGCAGGCTACCACAGCACAGAAGCAACACGATTGGCTGCCATGGTAGGCTGCCACGGCACCAAAACCGCGCAAATTCTTGCACGACAGAGTCCTAGGCCTAACCCCTTATGGGTCGGTTTGTACCCTAGTTTAGGTGGGACCAATTCAGATCCCACCTTGGCGCCGCCCCTAGACTCCTTAAATAGATGGGGCGCCACACTAGTTAGAGTTTAGACCACATTAAAACTATTTTGGATTTGTTTATTTTCAGAACCTCTGTAATTACCCTGTGATCGAATTATCTACTACAACTGAGTGTGATCTATTGTCCATTAGGAATTAGTAGATTGCAAACTACCATTTGTGGTCGACGGCTACGTGCATAAGAGCGTGGTGTTGTGAATATCCCACAGGTTTTGAGATTTTTTGCATTGGCATCAGGGTTCGAGCGAGAGAGTTCATAGCTACAGGCTAGTTCTCAATCATCCCCCATCATCATCGACAAGTCCTTGTTGAGAAGATCGGGCCACCCCATATCACATGGTGGCTCATCGTGGATTCTTCATAGAAATCATCCTCGGTTCCGGAGTCCATAGACATGATTCACAATACCAAGTGGTGTATATGGAAGTGGTAGGAGGGTTAGGGATGCAACATCAAACCTTACTTTACCTTGGAAGATAGTATTGTGTAAGTGGCCACACTTGAGAGCAATCAAAACCAAGTAAAGTGAAGTTCACACAGAACACCAAAACCAACTAACCACTAAAAAGATACACACACAAATATTATTGTGGATGGGTATGGAAGGTGGCATGTCAAGAAACAATCTGAAATCAAGATGTTGTAATGGCAAGTAAAGAACCACGATGATCACAAATAAAAACAAGTCAATCCACAAGATAGGAATTATGTACAAGGAAACACACACGGTGGGATAAATGGGACTTGGGCGACAGAGAAAGTGAGATAAGAACCAAATTCTTACCTAGGAAAGACTATAAGCTCGTGTCGCACAAGTGCAAGGAGAGACGCTGGTTCGATTGCAATAAAATTGGTGGGCTACAAGATATGCACAATAAGTACGATCTATTTGATGTTCATCAAGCTTGCGCTTCCTATTCAATGAGGAACTTGTTTCTTTCTTTTACTTATTTTTCATTTTTCTATTATTCTTTATTTTTCTTTTATTTTTCATTTGCCTCTTCCTTGTGCCAACAACTATACAAGATAATAATATGAGATTGCGCGTTCACAACTTTTACTCGGAATTCTACAAGTATCAAATATTCATAGCCCAAGTAATCATAGGAGGAACTAGTCACAATAGATGTTTGTTGATTTCAAATATAGTGTAGCTCACAAAGGAAAGCAAGTGGGGAGAAGTCGCAGAATGTTTATACATTTCCTCGCCGATCTTCACCCTTTATTAGTGGATTCCGCCTAGCTCATAGAATTTGGTTGAAATAGGTAGCATGAACCACTTCTATGATTATGTGGATCTCTTTCTCCTCTTTGAAACAAGCTAAAGAACACCAAAATCTGAGTTCGTATGCAAAAGTTATGCTCAAAACCGTGAGGAAGGTCAAATCTGTTTTTCTGCGCGAAACTGGAAACCAGTCAGTATAAGGGTTCAGATTCTTTGCCTGGAACTCCGGTATGGACAGGAATTTCGGTCTGGGGGCAGAATCTCTGGTCTAGGGACAAAAACTAAGGTTCGGAGGTTCCAAGACGGTAGAACTCGACCGGGACGCGATTTTGGCGGAAAAACTCGAAACAAAACACGAAATTGGTGGGGGAAATCAAGGAATTAGGCCATGGGAACGCAGGGGATGGTAGATCAACAAGTTTAGCAAGTAATCCACGGATCAAAACCTACCAAAACACACTCAAATCACATATCAATCCAAAACATGAAATTGGGGCTATTTTTTGGGGAATTTTTGAATTTATGGGGGAAAAGACCAAATGGGTGAGGAATCCGTGGCAACCAAAAGTTGTTGATACCAGATGTTAAGCAGTAACCCCGTGGGTGGCCCGATCTTCACAGATCTCGTGGTAAAATTGATGGGAAAGCGAGGGGAAAGGGAGAAGGTAACGGAAGCGGATGCACACCTCACGAAGAACAGGATGAACACATGCCAAACTCACACGATACAAGGCCAATTGCTCCCGCCAGTGGCCACCGGTCTGATAGAATCCTCGCAAGGAAAGATCAGTCAACATGCTCCCTCAATCCCAAGCGGAGAGGGAAGAACACCTTGGAGAGGGTCTTGACAATTGGCAAAGGGACACTGATGCCAAGGCCTTGTACAACGAGGGAGGCGCGATGCAAACTCCAACAAGGTGGTGACGATTGTCGGTCCCCTTGGTCAAGGGGATGAGGGTTTTCTTTAGTCTATCATCTTTTCCTAAGGGGTACATTAGGGGTGGGGCTCTATTTATAGGCCAACCACAAGTTCAGGTGTAGTTTCGGCATAAAATTAGGGTTTGGTGCGGAATAAGGGGTACATGGACCAAAGGCCCAGCTGGCAGCGCGCAGGCCCATTCGCTAAGGCCAGAGACTCCCGTGTGGGGGTTCGGAGATTCTGGTCAGTCTCCAGTCTGTCTCCGGAGGGACCTTCTGAATGTCCTCGAGCTCAATCTAGGGGTTGGTCCGGAAATGGGCCGAAGACTCTCGGGTATGCAGGCCGGAGACTCTAGTGTCTTCAGGCCAGAGAGTCTGGTGTGGCCAGAGACTCCGGTGCTTCAGCTGCTGCCTCTTCCGTCTCCTCTTCCAAGCCTCTATCTTTTCGAGCTTGGTGCTCCAGGCTTCCTCCCTTGCCTCCATACTCATCGGTATGAACCTATAATGGATATGGGATGGAGTATGAAGTAGTATACCATTCAAGAGGTTAGCAAGTGGGCTTGCATAGAGGAACGGATTCACCTTTGGAGTCCATGACGACTTGCATAGGTTGGAGACCATGATGTGGTAACGTCCGAAGGTCGGGCTACATCAATGGCACTCCAATATGTGTCAAGCCATGGACAGAAAGCCTAAGAACATGTTGAAATTCAACCGCCACATGCAATGGAGCACCATTATGGTTTGGAAAGAGGTTGCATCACCACACCCACTTGAGTGTGTGTGGCCACATGGACAATTGTGGTTTGGAAATGAACACAAGAAATGACAGTCCAATATGTGTCAAACCATGGTTAGAAAGCCAAGGACCATGTTGGAATTCAACTGCCACATGCAATGGAGCACCATTATGAAAGAGGTTCTTCACCAGACCCACTTGAGTGTGTGTGTCCATATAGGTCATTGTAGTTTGGAAAAGAACACATGCAATGACACTCCAATATCTGTCAAACGATGGTCAAAAAGCCTAGGAACATGTTGGAATTCAACTGCCAGATGCAATGGAGTACCATTGTGAAAGAGGTTGCATCACCACACCCACCGGCGTGTGTGTTTCCATGTGGATCATTGTGGTTTGGAAAAGAACACATGCAATGACACTCTAGTATGTGTCAAACCATGGTCAGAAAGCTCAGGGGCATGTTCGAATTCAATTCTCAAATGCAATGGAGCACCAGTTTGAAAGAGGTTGCATCACATCACCCATTTGAGTGTGTGTGGCCATGTGGATCATTGTGGTTTGGAAAAAGAACAGATGCAATGTCACTTTAATATGTGTCAAACCATGGTCAAAAAGCCTAGGAACATGTTGAAATTCAATTGCCACATGCAATGGAGCACTAGTTTGAAAGAGGTTGCATCACCACACCCACTTAAGTGTGTATGGCCGTATGGATCATTGTAGTTTGGAAAAGAACACATGCAATGGCACTCCAATATGTGATGCAGCACGTCCTACGGACGCCTCTACATCTACACCACCAAGTCCCCCAAGTGGACCAATGACTCGTGCTCGAACCAAACTGCTCCAAGCTAAGGTGAATTCACTCCTTGTCTCATGTGACTTCAATACACACTAGGATGCCTTGCTACTTCATCCCAATACCCTATGCATCCTGAGGTATGAACCCCATGAAGAAACACCAAGAGGAGGAGCCAAGCCAACGCAAGACGAAGTACAGAGGCGAACTGGCGCCAGGATCGGTGGACCAAAATCCACGCCGGAAATACCGCCGCACACCCTGTTGGACCAGAGCCATGGCTGAAATTTCTGGTGCTCTCCGAAACCAACCGGCACCAACCGGACTGCACCTTTGTGAGCCATTCTAGTTTTGACCGGAATTTCTAGCGGCGACCGGAAATTCTAGCGCTGATTCTGGCACCGCTGGCCTTATTGCCAGAATTGTCTACCTGAATGCCTACGTGGGTTTGATGCCCGAGAATATTCCTATTTCATTCAGTTTTTACCTTTTTATGCCTAAAGTAACCTTGAACTAGTGGCTGGCCTATATATAGTCCCCCACCTCCATAGTAAATGCTAGGCATGATATTTGGAATTAGTGGACACCCTTGTGGATCTATCTAATTCTTGCCTCATGCTCCCTGATTAAGGATCACCCAAATATCACCAACGTCGTTGGAGTTTGCGTTGTGCCTCCCTCGTTGTACAAGGCCTAGGAATTAGAGTCCCTTTGCCTAGACGTCAAGATCTCACTGAGTCTCCCTACTCGTTGTGCCAGTTCGAGAGAGATTCCTCCGCCCGACGCCGATCCTACGGATTGCACCAGACTGGTCACCGCCGGCGTGAGCTATTGGTGTGTATCGTGGTTTTGTGTGGGTGTGTTCATCGTGTTCTTCATGCGTGAGTTTGTCGTGTTCATCCTCCTCTCCTTCCCCCGTACTCCACCTTCGATTTGAAAGGGAATCGTGAAAGATCGGGCCACCCTAGAGGTTTGCCCTCAACATATTAGTATCAAGAGGCTCATCGAAGCACCTCTTCTTGCATTACTGGATTTCACAAAAACTTTTGAGATAGAGTGCGATGCAAGTGGTATTGGCACTGGAGGAGTCCTCGTGCAAAATGAGCATCCTATTGCCTACCATAGTGAGAAACTAGATGCTGCTCGCCTTAACTATCCAATTTATGACAAAGAGCATTTTGCCTTAGTTCGTGTCCTTGAAGTTTGGCAACACTACCTTTGGCCGAAGGAATTTATCATATATTCCGACCATGAGTCATTGAAATATCACAAAGTCCAGGCCAACTTGAGTAAGATACACGCTAAGTGGGTCGAGTTTATGGAGTCTTTTCCTTACATTGTCAATTATAAGAAGAGCAAAGATAATGTAGTTGCGGACACTTTGTCTCAAAAGCACACAAAACTTCTTACTCGACTTCAAATCAACGTGTTGGGTCTTGATGAAATCAAAACTTTGTATTCTTCTGGCCCATTCTTTGAACCAATTTTCGCAGAGTGCTCCATTGACAAAGGAGTTGATGATTTCTATTTGCATAAGGGCTTTCTATTTAAACAAAACAAGCTTTTATTCCGAAGTCGTCTCTTCAACTTTTGCTTCTCCAAGAATCTCATGGTGGAGGCCTCATGGGTCACTTTGGCCGTGAAAATACATTGGACATGCTCTCCACTCACTACTTTTGGCTGAAGATGAAGCGTGACATGGAACGCTACATCTAACGATGCACTACATGTGTTCAAGCTAATTCGCAAGCTAACCCTTATGGTCTTTATATGCCATTACCTATTCCTCGTGCACCTTTGTCCGACATTAGCATGGATTTTGTGTTATGATTGCCTAGGTCTAAGCATGGTCATGATTCTATATTTTTGATTGTGGATCGCTTTTTGAGAATGGCACACTTCATATCGTGCCATAAGACCAGCGATGCTTCACATATTGCCAATTTGTTTTTCAGGGAAATCGTCCGTTTTCACGGTGTGCCAAGAACAATCATCTCCAACCGCGACATCAAATTCATGAGCTACTTGTGGAAGACACTCATCACCAAGCTTGGCATCAAGCTACTGTTCTCCTCCACATCGCACCCACAAACCGATGGCCAAACCGAGGTTGTCAACCAAAGTGTCAGCACACTCCTTCATGTGTTGATCAAGAAAAACCTCAAGGATTTGGAGGAATGCATTCCCCACACCGAGTTTGCCTACAACCATGCCAAGAACTCAACAACCAATATGAGTCCCTTCAAGACCGTCTATGGTTTCGAGCCTCTCACTGCACTCGACATCCTACCGCTACATCTTCATGAGCGCATCATCATGGACATCAACAAGCGCGCCCAAGCTATGAAGAAGATTCACGAAGAAACAAGGTCCACTATCGAGCAACAAGTCCTTCACCAAGCCTCAAGGTTAAACAAGGACAAGGAGGAGATGATATTTGAAGAAGGTGACCTTGTGTGGATACACCTAAGCAAGGACCGCTTCCCCAAAGAACGTGACTCCAAGCTCAGGCCTCGAGGAGATGGTCCCTTCAAGGTCCTAAAGAGAATCAACAACAACGCCTACATCATCGACATTCCGACCTCCAAGTACCTTGTAAGCAATACGTTCAATGTCAAGGACCTCTCACCGTACCATGGAGATGTTCAAGATGATAGCCATGAAGAGTTGAGGACGATTCTTTCCCAAGGGGAGGGGGGAGGTGATGCAGCCCATCCTATGGATGCCTCTACATCCACACCACCAAGTCCTCCAAGTGGAACAATGACTCGTGCTCGAACCAAACTCCTCCAAGCTAAGGTGAATTCTGATGCAGCCCGTCCTACGGACGCCTCTACATCTACACCACCAAGTCCCCCAAGTGGACCGATGACTCCCGCT
The DNA here is from genome assembly GCA_910589775.1 of Avena eriantha. Lineage (NCBI taxonomy): Eukaryota > Viridiplantae > Streptophyta > Magnoliopsida > Poales > Poaceae > Avena > Avena eriantha. The sequence continues at coordinate 417,005,388 of OU342743.1, forward strand.
TGAGCCAAACTCCTCCAAGCCAAGGTGAACTCGATCTTGTACTCATGTGACTTCGATACAACCCTAGATAGCTTGCTACTTCATGCCTTAACACTATGCGTCATCAGGTATGAAGACATGAGCCAGAGTAGCAACGTAGCAGCCAATAGCTGCCATGAGTCGGTGGTACTACTGGCCTTCAGAAGCGGTACTACCACCCAAGCGGTACTACCGCCTAGAGCAAGCGGTACTACCGCCCTGGACAGAGAGTTTACGCCAACAGTCCCAGACGTCCCCGGTACCCAGACGGCGGCACTACCGCATCACCTGGTACTACCGCATTCGTCGAGCAGTACAACCGCCCGGCCCTGACAACCACGCCAAAGCCTCTATCTAATCCGGTACCTACGAGCGGTACTACCGTGCCTAACTGGTACTACTGGTCATCAGACCGGTACTACCGGTCGCCCCAGGACCTGAGCGTCCTAGCTTGGCCCTTTGGCCTTGTAACGCACTTCTTTGATATTTTAGTTGCCTAAAGTACCCCTAAACCTGTGGCTGACCTATATCTAGTCCCCACCTCTATTGTAAACCCTAGGCATGATATTGGGAATTAGTGGACACCCTTGTGGATCTATCTAATTCTTGCCTCATGCTCCTTGACAAAGGAGCACCCAAATATCACAAATCTCGTTGGAGTTTGCATCGTGCCTCCCTCATTGTACAAGGCCTAGGCATCAGAGTCCCTTTGACTAGACGTCAAGATATCACCGAATCTCCCTACTCATCATGTTGGTTTGAGAGAGAGTCCTCCGCCCGACACCGATCCTAGGGATTGCACCGGACCAGTCACCGCCGACATGAGCTATTGGTGCGTATCATGGTTTTGCGTGAGTGTGTTCATCGTGTTCGTCATGCGTGAGTTCGTCATGTTCATCATCATCTCCTTCCCCTTCACTCCACCTTTGATTTGAAAGGGATTCGTGAAAGATTAGGCCACCCTAGAGGTTTCCCCCAATATATTGGTATCAGAGCTTCATTTCTCACGAATTCCCCCACAATTTTTTCTTCTATCCACCAAACATTCGAAAATTACCAAAAAAAGAGCCCCAAATTTACCTTTGGATCAATCTCTGGATTTGGTGAGCTTTCCATGGTTTTGATCTATAGAGCTGTTGTTTGGGGTATCGATTTACCTTCCTTATGTGTTCCTGGCCCCAATTGAGGATTTCTAGAGAATTGAGGATTTTTGGGCTGATTTTGCGTCGAAGTTCGAGATCCACATGCCCAGGAATCCGCGAAGCTGTACTACCGCCAATTGATCAGTACTACCGGCGAGCGGTACTACTGGTCACCACCGGTACTACCGGCCGATTTCGGCGGTACTATCGCCCCTGTCAGACAGTAATTTTCTCAACATTTTCGTTCCAATTTTGTTCGTTGACCTTTTCCTTTGGTTTGTTCGTGTTTCGTGTGCGTGTCGCCCAACTAACAACAAGCTCCCGCATCTACCTAACATCCCGCGCTCCTCGACACCACGTCATCCGAACACCATCTCCAACACCGGTCTAAACACCATCCCCAACACGGGTAGCAAGTCAACAACAATACCAAAGGTATAACTTGCTCCACCTTGTTAACCCATGTTCCTTGTGTCTATCTATCCTATGAGAGCAACTCATTTTGTGTTTGCCTAAGCATTGTGCACTTGTCCTTGGAAAGTGAGAGTGTTGAATCAAATACAAAAGTGACATAATAGTATTGAAGGGAGAAAAAGAATAAAAAAATATAAAGATCCAGAGTCTCCCAATACAAAGAAAGTCTCAAGCTTGTAAGCAAAGAGGGAGATAGAGCGCGACTCAGGAAAGTGCACAAATATGTTTCTTATTTCTCTTTTGGCAAACGAGTTGTGGTCTCTCCTTGCATTGGCACGACACCGAGCGTAGTCTTTGTTAGGACCTTTTGTGCTCATTTTGATAGTTGTGTTAACCACATCCGTCCCCACGTGTGTGTATCCTTTGTATTTGTAGATCATCTCCTTTTGCTTTTGATCTTTGGTTCTCTACCACCTTTAACAATAACCTTTTATTTGGATCATTTCGTTTGGTTTTCGACAACCCTAACCTAACACCAAAAGCTTTTGAGCGTATAGTTCTTTCTTTAGGCGAGGTTTCTTGGGATTTCACTTTGCAAGCTAATAGCTCTCACTTGTGGTTTCTAGTTTGGTGCAATCCCCAAGGTGAGGTAAAAGGCTAACACCACCATATTCCACTTCTGTATACAATCCTTGTGTGTTTCGCATGATGGGTAGGCACGGTGAGTCGAGCCAACCACCCCCCAATAAGAAGAACATGGACCGTACATGATGCGCACAAGTCACTACATCATCCGACAAGAGTTCTAAGAATGTTGCCAACCTCTTGAGACGCAACAAGATGAACAATTTAGCGAGACGCGAGCCAAGTTCAAGAACATCGACAACCGCTTTGATGGCCTCGAACAACAAATGAATGTGATGCATCACAACTTTGGCCATTAAAATTAAGCGCTACAATGCTCTATCACCGAAACGAATGACAAGATTTGACTTCTCATCGATGGAATGGCAAGACCGTGTTCTCACGCATCAAGCTCTTCAAGGTCGTCTGCAACCATTCTCCTCTTCGTCAAGATCATCACCAAAGTGCTCCAAGGCGCAATGATGCTCCTGTGGTGGAAGATGGAAGCTCTTTGCATTATGTACCTTCCCCACGGCATGCCGCAATGACAAGCTATGATGGTGATTTCTCCTCAAGGCCCCAAGCAAGGCGCGAAGGACACCGTCATCACACAAGGGCACTAGTGATCCAACATGAGCAACCACAAGTGGAACCTCAAGCACAACCTTGATACATTGCAAATATATCTATAATTTGTGATGTTCCATGCTTGGTTTTATCTACTTTCTTGTGTTTTGTCCACACTTTGGAGTACTTTTCATATGATTTCTTGGACTAACCTATTAACAAGAGCCACAGTGCCAGCTGCCTGTTTTCTGCTGTTTTTGGTTCCAGGAAAGTCAGAAAATGAATATTCTCGGAATTGGAAAGGACAAAATCCAAAGTGCCTATTTTTCTGGAAGACATCTAAAGCCAGAATACGAGATGGAGAAGGGCTGGGTGCCGGCCACACCACCTGGCCGCGCGACCAGGCCTAGCCCATGCCAGGGCCTGGTCTGGCCAACCCCAGCACCCCCTCGGCCTCTCCTTCCACCTATATATTTCCCTCGGGACCAAAACCCTAAGTACCTGATCAAAAATCCACAAAAGAGTCTATAGCCGCCGTCATCTCCGTCCCTAGATCGGGAGGGATCTGAAGCTCTTCCCAGCACCCTGCCGGAGAGGGGAATTCACCCTGGAGACCTTCTTCATCAGCATGCAAGCCTCTGGTGTGATGCGTGAGTAGTTCATCTCTGAACTACGGGTCCATGTAGTAGCTAGATGGATGGTTCTCCTCCTTTGTGCTATCATGTTTAGATCTTGTGAGCTCCGTTCATGCTCAAGATCATCTATTTGTAATTCTACATGTTGTCTTTGCGGGGATCCGATGAATATTGAGATGCTATTTCAGATTGATTATTGATTCTATCATGTCTTTGTTATTTGTGATCTTGCATGCTCTCCGTTGTTAGTAGCTATCTTGGCCAAATAGATGCTAGCAACTCCAAGAGTTAGTATTTATGATCGATAGTGGGTTCATGCCTCTGGTAATCTGGGGAAGTGACAGAAACCTCTAAGGTACTAGATGTGTTGTTGCTACTAGGGAGAAAACATCAAAACTTTGTTCATAGAACATCGTATTGTTTACTTTACACGCAGTTCGTAAAGCAATAATCTGTTGCTTGAAACTTAATACTGGAGGGGTTCGGATGATAACCTGAAGGTGGATTATTAATCATAGATGCAGTTGGATGGCAGTCTATGTATAATGTTGTAATGCCCAATCAAGTCTCAAAGGAGTCAAGATGATTAGTATATGCATGTATTGCTTTCTCGATGTTTGTCAATTGCCCCGCTGTAATTTGTTCACCCAGCATGTTATCTATCTTCAGGAGAGCCACCTCTAGTGAACTATGGATCCCGGTCCTTTTTCTCTACATACAATCTACAAACTGTTTACTATTTTGTGTTTACTTTCTGTAAACTTTTACTTCTTTCCATTCGATATGTTTAATCCTTTGTTTTCCGCAAAACACAGTGAGATTGACAACCTCATCGCAAGTTGGGGACAAAGTTTTGTGGTTGTGTTGTGCAGGTCTCCACGATGCTACTAGCACCGGTAGTGCGCCCTGCCAAGGCTCAGCTAGCAACACCTTTGTGGTGTTTCCTTGCTCCTACTGGTTCGATAAAACCTTGGTTTCATAACTGAGGGAAACTTCCTGCTGTGCTCATCATACCTTCCTCTTGGGGTTCCCCAACGAGCTCGATATATTTGGGCCACCAACAACTTTTTCTGGCGCCGTTTCCGGGGAGTCAAGGACATCTTCACAAGCGGAGTCCCTCATAACCAATCTCTTTATATTGTTGTTTTTGTTTTGCTTAGTTTACTTTTGCTTTGTTTGCTTGTTTTGTTATCAAAAACACACAAAAAATAGTTTTACAAGTTTGCTTTCTTTATTAAAAACACAAAAAAATTATGTTCCCTTTAGTTGTTACCTTCCCCTTAGCACACCATGTTGATCCCTAAGTTCACTTTGAAAGACCTTTCAATAGGTAGTGGTTCAATAATTGGAAAAGATAATATTGAAGAGTTCTTTAATCGTGTTAGTAAACATGAGGAAACTGATGATAGATCCCTTGCAAAACTAGCTCCAAACTATGATATTGCTGCAGCTTCTTTAGTTCACATGTTGGAAGTTAGGTTTGTTAACCTCAACCCCTTAATGCAAGTAATGTTTCTTAACCTTAAAGAAATTGTGGACCTTGAAAAGAGGGATTTTATTCTAGAAACTTTGTTTTAGGAATTCTATGATGTTGCCAAGGAAGCTAGAAAAGTCTTTGAACGTTTCAATATGCTAGGCTCATGTGTAGATGTTGTTGGTACACGAGAAATGATAAACAAAACTGAACATAATGGGGAGGAAACTAAGATACCAATACCCTTTAAACTGGTAGCAATACATGAAGCCATAGAAAAGAATCTTGATTTGATTGTTCCTCAAAACCCTTTTGATGAAAATAGTGAACCTAAGAGCATTGAGAGATGATCCTCTAGAACTTATTTGGATGATATACCTTGCCTTGTTGAAGATATTTCTGGTATTGATCTTAATGCTTCTTCATTTGAGAACACTTGATTGTTTTTCTTGCTTCTTATGCCTAACTTAAATGCGTTAAAGAAAAGTACTTATTGGGAGATAACCCAAAAGTTTTAGATGAGTCTTGGAAGTTATTACTTCAGTAATAACCGCTCCTTATCCTTTTTATTTGCTTTTTGTGCCAAGAGTAACCTCTAATGAGAGAGAAGTAATGATTGGGAAAGTTGTTGTCCCGAAACAGATTTATGTGTGCTTCACCGTAAAAATTCGTGTAAAATCTATGAACGTCCTTTTGAGGCGTGCATTTTTGTCCTTCTGCCCCAGGTTGTTATCTAACTTTCGTTAGATCAAAACTTTTTGATTTGAGCAATTGAAGGTCTTCAAAAAAATTCTTCTTTACCTACTGGTCTGTTTTGACAGATTTCTGCCAATTTCTGCATTTGCTTCTTGTTGGTTCCTTTTTGAGTTCTTTTGGGGAATTGAGCTTTTTGAGGGAAGTGCTACAGTAGCTAGTGTTTTAATGGAAGTTTATTGGTGTTAGAACTGAACCTTAAGACTTATTATCTTGAGTGCACTAATGTTGCTAATAAAGATTGTGTGAAGTTTTGTATGAAGGAAATATTTCAGGTGTATGAAAGGAATGAGTAATGAGATGAAGGATGGACTAAAGCTCAAGGTTGGGGATGCCACGCGTGTCACCCCAAGAAATATCCAAGAAGTACAAGCGTCAAAGCTTGGGGATGCCCAAGGCATCCCCTTCTTCATCAATAAAAATTCCAGGTTTCTTCCAAATGCTTCATTTTTATTGTTTTATGCACAGTTGTGTTGTTCTTGGAGCGTCTTCTTTTTCGTTTTCGTTTTGGTTTTTCGTTTGCTTGGTTTTCTTAGTTTTCTGAATAAATTGGTTGGACCCCCTCTTTCATACATTGGTTTTCAATTAGTTTGGTTTGGTTTGGAAAAGAGTAGGAAAGCTCATGCTTAAGTGGTAAAGGGAGCTTGTTTTTGACTGTGGCCTATGATTTGTCATGCCATGCTTGATATTGTTTTGGCTTTATGCTTAGTATTATTTGTTGTAGCATGACTTTTTATAAACAATTGAGATTGCTTAATGTGCCTTGGATGAATCATGTGTTGTTTTAGCATAATTAAAGCATAGTATAGTGGTATTCTCCTTTGATGCTTTATTTGGGTTAACTTGATGCATGCTCACACCATGTTATGACTATCCCAAGTCACCATAGCCTTTATGATCCTTTAGTTTTCAACTTGTAGTATCACTTTATGCTTTGATCAATGATGTTTTGTCGCTCTGCATGATTATGGCCATAATTGCTATCTTAGTTTGTCGCTCCCAGTCTTTTTGCTAGCCTCCACAACCAAGTATGAGTTCCACTCATGCATCCAACTCCCTAAGTTATTCCAAAGAGTCCACCACACCTACCTATTAGCTTATGCTATTCCGAGTATATTCATGTTTTTGTTTACCTTCCGAATTATACTTATTATGAGAAAACTAGTGATTAAAGCTCTCACGAACTTGATGGCACACTTTACTTTTCTTGCCCTTAATAAACTTGAACCATTGTGTCGTCTATGTTGTATATGCTTACATTATTTGTTGGGCATTAGCAGAACCATGATGTCATGGGGAACGCTTTCAACATTGCACTTGTACTTTGTACCTAGTTGCAAATGTATCTATAATTTTTGATGTTCCATGCTTGGTTTTATCTACTTTCTTGTGTTTTGTCCACACTTTGGAGTACTTTTCATATGATTTCTTAGACTAACCTATTAACAAGAGCCATAGTGCCAGCTGCCTGTTTTCTGCTGTTTTTGGTTCCAGGAAAGTCAGAAAATGAATATTCTTGGAATTGGACGGGACAAAAGCCAAAGTGCCTATTTTTCCGGAAGACATCTGACGACAGAATATGAGACAGAGAAGGGATGGATGCCAGCCACACCACCTGGCTGCCCGGCCAGGCCTGGCCCGCGCCAGGGGGTGATCTGGCCGACCCCAGCACCCCCCTCGGGACCAAAACCCTAAGTACCCGATCAAAAATCTAAGAAAGAGTCTGTAGCCGCCGTCATCTCCATCCCTAGATCGGGAGGGACTTGAAGCTCTTCCGGACACCCTACCGGAGAGGGGAATTCACCCTAGAGGCCTTCTTCATCATCATGCAAGCCTCTAGTGTGATGCGTGAGTAGTTCATCTCTAAACTACGGGTCCATGTAGTAGCTAGATGGCTGGTGCTCCTCCTTTATGCTATCATTTAGATCTTGTGAGCTCCGTTCATGATCAAGATCATCTATTTCTAATTCTACATGTTGTGTTTGCGGGGATCCGATGAATATTGAGATGCTATTTCATATTGATTATTGATTCTATCATGTCTTTGTTACTTGTGATCTTGCATGCTTTCCGTTGTTAGTAGCTATCTTGGCCAAGTAGATGCTAGCAACTCCAAGAGTTAGTATTTATGCTCGATAGTGGGTTCATGCCTCTGGTAATCTGGGGACGTGACAGAAATCTCTAAGGTACTAGATGTGCTATTGCTACTAGGGAGAAAACAACAATCATTTGTTCATAGAACAATCATATTGTTTACTTTACACGCAATTCGTAAAGCAATAATATGTTGCTTGCAACTTAATACTGGAGGGGGTTTGGATGATAACCTGAAAGTGGATTATTAGTCATAGATGCAGTTGGATGGTGGTCTATGTACAATGTTGTATTGCACAATCAAGTCTCAAAGGAGTCAAGATGATTAGTATATGCATGTATTGCTTTCTCGATGTTTGTCAATTTCCCCGCTGTAATTTGTTCACCCAGCATGTTATATCTTAAGGAGAGCCACCTCTAGTGAACTATGGACCCTGGTCTTTTTTTTTACATTCAATCTACAAATTGTTTACTGCTTTGTGTTTACTTTCTGCAAACTATTACTTCCTTCCATTCGATACGTTTAATCCTTTGTTTTCAGCAAAACCCGTGAGATTGACAACCTCATCGCAAGTTGGGGGCAAAGTTCTGTGGTTGTGTTGTGCAGGTCTCCACGTTGCTGCTGGCACCGGTAGCGTGCCCTGCCAACATTCAGCTAGCTACACCTTTGGGGTGTTTCCTTCCTCCTACTAGATTGATAACCTTGGTTTCTTACCGAGGGAAAACTTGTTGCTGTGCTCATCATACCTTCCTCTTGGGGTTCCCCAACGAGCTCGATATATTTGGGCCATCAAACCTCAAGTCCACCACCTTCGCCCGCGACACATACTTGACACTACAAGTGATGACTCCAACTTAGAGGATCAAGCTCGCTGTCGTCATGAACCTCTCCAATATCCTCATCTTCATTGTCACCGTCATGAACACCCACACCGACACCATGGTCATCATGAGGCGCATCCTACACCACATCAAAACATGGAGCGTGAAGTGGTACAAGTTGAGCGACGCCCACCACGTCATGAGGCTCAAGACCATGATCTTCGTCACAAGGCCCAAGTGCCTCCTCCTTGACAACAACCGTGCCAACGGCAAGAGCAAGTTCCGCCACCTCAAAATGAGGCTGCTCAACTGCAAGCACATCAACAAGCTTGTCGCAATAATTTCATGGAAGATGAAAACAGCCATCACCATGGAAACCACCATCACCATGATCGCAATGAGGAAGAAACATTTGGCAAGCTAAAGTTCACGATGCCCAAGTTCACTGGATCAAATGACCCCTAAGAATACCTTTCATGAGCACTCAAAGTCGACAAGATCTTCTGTATGCACAATTATAGCAACGAAAAGATGGTCGCCATGGCTTCACTTGAGTTTGATGAGTATGCCAACCTTTGGTGGGAACAAGTTCAAGTTGCTCGTGACGCAAGAGGAGAGCCCCCAATAACAACTTGGCATGACATGAAGGCTCATATGAGATCCCTCTTTGTCCCCTCGCACTAAACGCATGACCTCTTCAACAACCTTCAATCGCTTCGCCAAGGGACAAAGACCATGGAAGAGTACTTCAAGGAAATGGAGCTCAACATAATCCACGCCAACATTGAAGAGCGCAAAGATCAAACTATGGCATGTTTTGTCATTGCCTTGAACCACTAAATCAAGCGCGTCATCGAGTTCGAAACATACACCAACATGGTTGAGCTTGTGCACATCACAACAAAGGCTGAACGTCAAGTGCAAGAGGACATCAAGTACACCAAGCCAAAGATGTACTTCACCTATAAACAAGCTTCAACCATTACACAAACCATTTTCAATGGAAGCTCCTCAAGTACCTCCAAGCCTTCCTTCAAGCCCACACTTCCTCAAGGAAAACTGGCCCCAAGTGGCAAACAAGAAAAGGTGATACACCTTTCAATGGGGAATGCTACAAGTGTGGAGGCAAGGGACTCAAGTCGGCTGAATGTGGAAACGAGAAAGTATTGTTTATCCATTACAATGGCGACGAAGAGTACTTGAGTGAAGATGAATTTGATGCCCGAGTCAAGCAAGAAATGGCAAGATAATGAGTGGAAGATGACCAAGAACTCCTCATGTATGAACATGACGCAAGTCCATCGCTTTTCGTCACAAGGATCTTCACCACTCAAGCACAAGAGCATGAAGACCAACGCTGAAATATCTTCCACACACGAGCCGGCATCAATGGAAAATCTATCAAGGTGATCATCGATGGAGGGAATTGCCACAACCTTGCTAGTACCAAGTTGTGTGAGAAGCTCAACCTCACCCTCCATCCACACAAGCACCCCTACCATGTGCAATGGCTAAGTGACCAAGGGTCTGTGAAGATCAAGCACATCGTCTCAGTAACCTTCTCTATTGGACCATGCAAATACACGGTGGAGTGTGATGTAGTTCCAATGACGGTTTGCCACATGTTGCTTGGTTGACCATGGCAATTCGACAAAGTTTCTCTATATGATGGTCGCATAAATGTTTACACCTTCAAATGGCTTAACAAGACATGTGTTTTGCAACCGATGACTACTAGCCAAATAATTGCAGACAATGCAAAGGATTTAGCGAGGGCGCAAACCACGAGACAAACTTGTGAGAAGAGTGGTGAGCGAGAGAACCACCTCATAGTGAGTGAGATCCCCAAGCAAAACTCGAGTGGAAAAACTAAGAGTGTTCTCCTTGACACCAAAAGTGAGATGAGAGATGTGAGGAACAACCCATCCATCTTGCACTATGTCCTCATTTCCAAGGGACTAGCGCAAGGAACTAATGACTTAACCATTGTTCCTACATCTTTGATGAGTGTTTTGCAAGAATTCAAGGATACGTTTCTCGAAGATCTTCCTCAAGGATTACCCCCCTCCCTTTCAAGGAATTGAGCATCGCATTGACCTCATACCCGTGCACCCCTTCCAAACCGTGTCGCCTACCGCACGAACCCGGAGGAGACGAAGGAGATCGAACGTCAAATGAACCAACTATTCTCCAAAGTTTTGATCCAAGTAAGCACTAGTCCAAGTGCGGTACCCGTGATTCTTGTACCAAAGACGGGTGATACGTTGCGGTTATGCATGGACTTCCATCCAATCAATGATATCACCGTGCGTTATCGACATCCTATACCACGTCTTGATGATATGCTTGACGAGTTGTGTGGAGCCACTATTTTCTCAAAAATTGATCTGTATAGTGGTTACCATCAAATACGCATGGCAGAAGGTGATGAGTGGAAAACCACCTTCAAGGCCAAACTTGGTCTCTATGAATGGTTAGTTATGCCCTTTGGCTTATCTAATGCCACATCCACCTTCATGCGCCTTATGAATCATATTTTGCATTCTCTCATTGGAAAGAGTGTCGTTCTCTATTTCGATGATATACTTGTTTATAGCAAGTCACTTGAGGACCATGTTACACATGTGAAGGAAGTCTTGCAAATCATTCGACACGAAAAGCTATATGATAATCTTCCCAAGTGCACTTTTGCTAAAGACAAGTTAATTTTTCTTGGATTTGTTGTTTCTTCAAATGGCATTGAAGTTGATGTTTCTAAAGTAAAGGACATACGATATTGGCCCATCCCAACAAATGTGAGTGAACTCCAAAGTTTTCATGGCTTAGCCGGTTTCTATCATTGCTTTGTGAAAGAATTTTCTACCATTGCTTGTCCTCTCAACGAATTGACCAAAAAGAATGTCACCTTCATATGGGGCTGTAACACCCCGTCCACTCCTGGGCCCGGGGGGTTTCACTCCTGGCAGCTTAATAGGATATCTAGACTGGCCCCACACACCAACACTAGTCTTTTCTGTGCACTTTGTCCTCATTCGTGCGCACCCGGTTACCCACTTCTCGATCGGTCACCCATCCTAGAATTTCTCTAGGCCAAGCACGCTTAACCTTAGAGTTCTTTTCGAATGAGCTTCTGGAAAAGAAGTTGCAACTTGTTGGTATGAGTATTCTATCAATCCTATTAAGCCATGTGCCTGGTCTCACATACACCCACCCTTTAGAAGATCGATGCCCTCATCGATCAAGCACACTCCAAGAACGTTCCCTCTTGGCACGCGTATGTGCGTCCAGTGCCGGCACATGTGCCATGCCGTGTCCACTCCGGGCCACACGCGCCATGCTCCACATGTCCCACCACTAACCCGCACACACCCGTTTAACCGCGAGGTCGGCTCTGATACCACTTCTAACACCCTGTCCACTCCTGGGCCCGGGGGTGTCACTCCTGGCAGCTTAATAGGATATCTAGACTGGCCCCACAAACCAACACTAGTCTTTTCTGCGCACATTTTCCTCACTCGTGCGCACCCGGTGACCCACTTCCCGGTCGGTCACCCATCCTAGAATTGCTCTAGGCCAAGCACGCTTAACCTTAGAGTTCTTTTCGAATGAGCCTCCGAAAAAGAAGTTGTAACTTGTTGGTATGAGTATTCTATCAATCCTATTAAGCCATGTGCCTGGTCTCACAGGGGCAAATCACAACAAAAACCTTTTGATGAACTTAGAAAGAGGCTCACCGAAGCACCTCTTCTTGTGTTACCGGATTTCACAAAAACTTTTGAGATAGAGTGCGCCGCTAGTGGTATTGGCATTGGAGTCCTCATGCAAAATGGGCGTCATATTGCCTACCATAGCGAGAAACTTGATGGTGTTCACCTTAACTATCCGATTTATGACAAAGAGCTTTTGCCTTTGGCCGAAGGAATTTATCATACATTCCGACCATGAGTCGTTGAAATATCTCAAAGGCCAATCCAACTTGAGTAAGAGACACACTAAGTGGCTTGAGTTTATGGAATCTTTTTCTTACATTTTCAAGTACAAGAAGGGCAAAGATAATGTAGTTGCGGACGCTTTGTCTCGCAAGCACACAAGCCTTCTTACTTGATGTTGGGACTTGATGAAATCAAAACTTTGTATTCTTCCGACACATTCTTTGAACCAATTTTCTCAAAGTGCTCCATTGACAAAGGAGTTGATGATTTCTATTTGCATATGGGCTTTCTATTTAAAGAAAACAAGCTTTGCATTCCGAAGTCATCTCTTTAGCTTTTGCTTCTCCAAGAATCTCATTGTGGAGGCCTGATGGGTCACTTTGGTCATGACAAGACATCGGACATGCTCTCCACTCATTACTATTTGCCCAAGATGAAGCGCGACGTGGAACGCTACGTCCAACGATGCACAACATGTGTTCAAGCTAAGTCATAAGCTAACCCTTATGGTCTTTATCTGACCTTGCCTATTCCTTATGCACCTTGGTCTGACATTAGCATGGATTTCGTGTTAGGATTACCTAGGTCTAAGCATGGACATTATTCTATATTTTTGTCGTGGATCGCTTTTCCAAAATGGCACACTTCATTCGGTGAAATCCATATGTGGTCTGTGAAAAGAACACACATGCCATGACACTGGTGGATCCATATGTGGTCTGTGAAAAGAACACACATGCAATGACACTGGTGGATCCATATGTGGTCTGTGAAAAAGAACACACATTTCAATGACACTAGTGGATCCATATGTGGTTTGTGAAAAGAACACCATGCAATGACTCTAGATGTGGTTAATGAAAAGAACACACATGCAATGACACTGGTTGATCCATATGTGGTTAATGAAAAAATACATATGCAATGACACTGCTGGATCTATATGTGCTCTTTGAAAAGAACACACATGCAATGAAAATGGTGGATCCAAATGTGGTCTGTGAAAACAACACACATTTCAATGACACTGGTGGATCCATATATGGTCTGTGAAAAGAACACACATGCAATGCCACTGGTGGGTCCATATGTGCTTTGTGAAAAGAACACACATGCAAAGACACTGGTGGATCCATATATGTTCTGTGAAAAGATCACACATGCAATGAACTCTGGTGGATCCATATGTGGTCTGTGAAAAGAACACACATGTACTGAACTCTACTGAATCCATATCTTGTCTGTGAAAAGAACACATATGCAATGACAATGGTTGATCCATATGTGGTCTATGAAAAGAACACACATGCAATGAACTCTGGTGGATCCATATGTGGTCTCTGAAAAGAACACGCATGCAATGAACTCTAGTGGATCCATATGTGGTTTTTGAAAAGAACACACATGCAATGACTCTAGCTATGGTTAATGAAAAGAACACACATGCAATGACAATGGTTGATCCATATGTGGTTAAAGAAAAGAACACACATGCAATGACACTGGTGGATGTATATGTGGTCTGTGAAAAGAACACACATGCAATCAAAATGGTGGATCCATATGTCGTTTTTGAAAAGAACACACATGCAATGACACTGGTGGATCCATATGTGGTCTGTGAAAACAACACACATGCAATGACACTGGTGGATCCATATGTGGTATGTGAAAAGAACACACATGCAATGACACTGGTGGATCCATATGTGGTACGTGAAAAGAACACACATGCAATGACACTGGTGGATCCATATGTGGTCTGTGAAAAGAACACATATTTCAACGACACTAGTGGATACATATGTTGTTTGAGAAAAGAACACACATGCGATGACTCTAGTTGTGGTTAATGAAAAGAACACACATGCAATGACACTGGTTGAGACATATGTGGTTAATGAAAAGAACACACACGCAATGACACTTTCTGATCTATATGTCGTTTTTGAAAAGAACACACATGCAATGACACTGTTGGATCCATATATGGTATGTGAAAAGAACACACACGCAATGAACTCCAGTGGATCCATATGTGGTTTGTGAAAAGAACACACATGCAATGAACTCTATTGGATGCATATGTGGTTTGTGAAAATAACACACATGCCATGACACTGGTGGATCCATATGTGGTCTGTGAAAAGAACACACATGCAATGACAATGGTTGATCCATATGTGGTCTATGAAAAGAACACACATGAAATGACACTGGTAGATCCATATGTGGTATGTGAAAAGAACACACATTTCAATGACACTGATGGATACATGTGTTGTTTATGAAAAGAACACACATACAATGGCTCTAGCTTTGCTTAATGAAAAGAACACACATGCAAAGACACTGGTTGATCCATATGTGGTTAATGAAAAGAACACACATGCAATGACACTGGTTGATCTATATGTGGTCTGTGAAAATAACACACATGCAATGAAAACGGTTGATCCAAATGTCTTATCTGAAAAGGACACACATTTCAATGACACTTGTGGATCCATATATGGTCTGTGAAAAGAACACACATGCAATGCTACTGGTGGATCCATATGTGCTTTGTGAAAAGAACACACATGCAAAGACACTGGTGGATCCATGTATGGTCTGTGATAAGAACACACATGCAATGAACTCTGGTGGATCCATATGTGGTCTGTGAAAAGAACACACATGCAATGAACTCTGGTGAATCCATATGTGGTCTGTGAAAAGAACACACATTTTAATGACACTGATGGATCCATATGTGGTTTGTCAAAAGGACACACATGCAATGACTCTAGCTGTGGTTAATAAAAAGAATACACACGCAATGAACTCTAGTGGATCCATATGTAGTCTATGAAAAGAACACACATTTCAATGACACTGGTGGATCCATATGTGGTCTGTGAAAAGAACACACATGCAATGACACTGGTGGATCCATATGTGGTAGGTGAAAAGAACACGCATGCAATGACACTGGTGGATCCATATGTGGTACATTGAAAGAACAAACATGCAATGACACTTGTGGATCCATATGTGGTCTGTGAAAAGAACACACATTTCAATAACACTGGTGGATACATATGTTGTTTGTGAAAAGAACACACATGCGATGACTCTAGCTGTGGTTAATGAAAAGAACACACATGCAATGACACTTGTTGAGACATGTGTGGTTAATGAAAAGAACACACATGCAATGACACTTTCTGATCTATATGTGGTCTGTGAAAAGAACACACATGCAATGACACTATTGGATCCATATAAGGTCTGTGAAAAGAACATACATGCAATGAACTCTAGTGGATCCATATGTGGTTTGTGAAAAGAACACACATGCAATGAACTCTGTTGGATCCATATGTCGTCTGTGAAAAGAACACACATTTCAATGACACTGGTGGATCTATATGTGGTCTGTGAAAAGAACACACATGAAATGACTCAAGCTGTGGTTAATGAAAAGAACACACATGCAATGACACTAGTGGATCCATAGTTGGATTGTGAAAAGTACACACATTTCAATGACACTGGTGGATCCATATATGGTCTGTGAAAAGAACACACCTGCAATGACACTGGTGGATCCATATGTGGTTTGTGAAAAGAACACACATGCAATGACACTAGTTGATCTATATGTGGTCTGTGAAAAGAACACACATGCAATGAAAACGGTGGATCCGAATGTGGTATGTGAAAAGAACACACATTTCAATGACACTGGTGGATCCATATATGGTCTGTGAAAAGAACACACATGCAATGACCTTGGTGGATCCATATGTGGTTTGTGAAAAGAACACACATGCAATGACACTGGTGGATCCATATATGGTCTGTAAAAAGAACACACATGCAATGAACTCTGGTGGATCCATATGTGGTCTGTGAAAAGAACACACATCAATGACACTGGTGGATCCATATGTGTTTTTTGAAAAGAACACACATGCAATGACTCTATCTATGGTTAATGAAAAGAACACACATGCAATGACACTGGTTGATCCATATGTGGTTAAATAAAAGAACACACATGCAGTGACACTGGTGGATGTATATGTGGTCTGTGAAAAGAACACACATGCAATGAAAATGGTGGATCCATATGTCGTTTTTGAAAAGAACACACATGCAATGACACTGGTGGATCCATATGTGGTCTGTGAAAAGAACACACATGCAATGACACTGGTGGATCCATATGTGGTTTGTGAAAAGAACACACATGCAATGAACTCTATTGGATGCATATGTGGTTTGTGAAAATAACACACATGCCATGACACTGGTGGATCCATATGTGGTCTGTGAAAAGAACACACATGCAATGACAATGGTTGATCCATATGTGGTCTATGAAAAGAACACACATGAAATGACACTGGTAGATCCATATGTGGTCTGTGAAAAGAACACACATTTCAATGACACTGATGGATACATGTGTTGTTTATGAAAAGAACACACATACAATGGCTCTAGCTTTGCTTAATGAAAAGAACACACATGCAAAGACACTGGTTGATCCATATGTGGTTAATGAAAAGAACACACATGCAATGACACTGGTTGATCTATATGTGGTCTGTGAAAATAACACACATGCAATGAAAACGGTTGTTCCAAATGTCGTATCTGAAAAGGACACACATTTCAATGACACTTGTCGATCCATATATGGTCTGTGAAAAGAACACACATGCAATGCCACTGGTGGATCCATATGTGCTTTGTGAAAAGAACACACATGCAAAGACACTGGTGGATCCATATATGGTCTGTGAAAAGAACACACATGCAATGAACTCTGGTGGATCCATATGTGGTCTGTGAAAAGAACACACATGCAATGAACTCTGGTGAATCCATCTGTGGTCTGTGAAAAGAACACACATTTTAATGACACTGATGGATCCATATGTGGTTTGTCAAAAGGACACACATGCAATGACTCTAGCTGTGGTTAATGAAAAGAAAACACACGCAATGAACTCTAGTGGATCCATATGTAGTCTGTGAAAAGAACACACATTTCAATGACACTGGTGGATCCATATGTGGTCTGTGAAAAGAACACACATGCAATGACACTGGTGGATCCATATGTGGTAGGTGAAAAGAACACGCATGCAATGACACTGGTGGATCCATATGTGGTACATGAAAAGAACACACATGCAATGATACTTGTGGATCCATATGTGGTCTATGAAAAGAACACACATTTCAATAACACTGGTGGATACATATGTTGTTTGTGAAAAGAACACACATGCGATGACTCTAGCTGTGGTTAATGAAAAGAACACACATGAAATGACACTGGTTGAGACATGTGTGGTTAATAAAAAGAACACACATGCAATGACACTTTCTGATCTATATGTGGTCTGTGAAAAGAACACACATGCAATGACACTATTGGATCCATATAAGGTCTGTGAAAAGAACACACATGCAATGAACTCTAGTGGATCCATATGTGGTTTGTGAAAAGAACACACATGCAATGAACTCTGTTGGATCCATATGTCGTCTGTGAAAAGAACACACATTTCAATGACACTGGTGGATCTATATGTGGTCTGTGAAAAGAACACACATGAAATGACTCAAGCTGTGGTTAATGAAAAGAACACACATGCAATGACACTAGTGGATCCATAGTTGGATTGTGAAAAGTACACACATTTCAATGACACTGGTGGATCCATATATGGTCTGTGAAAAGAACACACATGCAATGACACTGGTGGATCCTTATGTGGTTTGTGAAAGGAACACACATGCAATGACACTAGTTGATCTATATGTGGTCTGTGAAAAGAACACACATGCAATGAAAACGGTGGATCCAAATGTGGTATGTGAAAAGAACACACATTTCAATGACACTGGTGGATCCATATATGGTCTGTGAAAAGAACACACATGCAATGGCACTGGTGGATCCATATGTGGTTTGTGAAAAGAACACACATGCAATGACACTGGTGGATCCATATATGGTCTGTAAAAATAACACACATGCAATGAACTCTGGTGGATCCATATGTGGTCTGTGAAAAGAACACACATCAATGACACTGGTGGATCCATATGTGTTTTTTGAAAAGAACACACATGCAATGACTCTATCTATGGTTAATGAAAAGAACACACATGCAATGACACTGGTTGATCCATATGTGGTTAAATAAAAGAACACACATGCAGTGACACTGGTGGATATATATGTGGTCTGTGAAAAGAACACACATGCAATGAAAATGGTGGATCCATATGTCGTTTTTGAAAAGAACACACATGCAATGACACTGGTGGATCCATATGTGGTCTGTGAAAAGAACACACATGCAATGACACTGGTGGATCCATATGTGGTTTGTGAAAAGAACACGCATGCAATGACACTGGTGGATCCATATGTGGTACATGAAAAGAACACACATGCAATGATACTTGTGGATCCATATGTGGTCTATGAAAAGAACACACATTTCAATAACACTGGTGGATACATATGTTGTTTGTGAAAAGAACACACATGCGATGACTCTAGCTGTGGTTAATGAAAAGAACACACATGAAATGACACTGGTTGAGACATGTGTGGTTAATAAAAAGAACACACATGCAATGACACTTTCTGATCTATATGTGGTCTGTGAAAAGAACACACATGCAATGACACTATTGGATCCATATAAGGTCTGTGAAAAGAACACACATGCAATGAACTCTAGTGGATCCATATGTGGTTTGTGAAAAGAACACACATGCAATGAACTCTGTTGGATCCATATGTCGTCTGTGAAAAGAACACACATTTCAATGACACTGGTGGATCTATATGTGGTCTGTGAAAAGAACACACATGAAATGACTCAAGCTGTGGTTAATGAAAAGAACACACATGCAATGACACTAGTGGATCCATAGTTGGATTGTGAAAAGTACACACATTTCAATGACACTGGTGGATCCATATATGGTCTGTGAAAAGAACACACATGCAATGACACTGGTGGATCCTTATGTGGTTTGTGAAAGGAACACACATGCAATGACACTAGTTGATCTATATGTGGTCTGTGAAAAGAACACACATGCAATGAAAACGGTGGATCCAAATGTGGTATGTGAAAAGAACACACATTTCAATGACACTGGTGGATCCATATATGGTCTGTGAAAAGAACACACATGCAATGGCACTGGTGGATCCATATGTGGTTTGTGAAAAGAACACACATGCAATGACACTGGTGGATCCATATATGGTCTGTAAAAATAACACACATGCAATGAACTCTGGTGGATCCATATGTGGTCTGTGAAAAGAACACACATCAATGACACTGGTGGATCCATATGTGTTTTTTGAAAAGAACACACATGCAATGACTCTATCTATGGTTAATGAAAAGAACACACATGCAATGACACTGGTTGATCCATATGTGGTTAAATAAAAGAACACACATGCAGTGACACTGGTGGATATATATGTGGTCTGTGAAAAGAACACACATGCAATAAAAATGGTGGATCCATATGTCGTTTTTGAAAAGAACACACATGCAATGACACTGGTGGATCCATATGTGGTCTGTGAAAAGAACACACATGCAATGACACTGGTGGATCCATATGTGGTTTGTGAAAAGAACACACATGCAATGAACTCTATTGGATGCATATGTGGTTTGTGAAAATAACACACATGCCATGACACTGGTGGATCCATATGTGGTCTGTGAAAAGAACACACATGCAATGACAATGGTTGATCCATATGTGGTCTATGAAAAGAACACACATGAAATGACACTGGTAGATCCATATGTGGTCTGTGAAAAGAACACACATTTCAATGACACTGATGGATACATGTGTTGTTTATGAAAAGAACACACATACAATGGCTCTAGCTTTGCTTAATGAAAAGAACACACATGCAAAGACACTGGTTGATCCATATGTGGTTAATGAAAAGAACACACATGCAATGACACTGGTTGATCTATATGTGGTCTGTGAAAATAACACACATGCAATGAAAACGGTTGATCCAAATGTCTTATCTGAAAAGGACACACATTTCAATGACACTTGTGGATCCATATATGGTCTGTGAAAAGAACACACATGCAATGCTACTGGTGGATCCATATGTGCTTTGTGAAAAGAACACACATGCAAAGACACTGGTGGATCCATGTATGGTCTGTGATAAGAACACACATGCAATGAACTCTGGTGGATCCATATGTGGTCTGTGAAAAGAACACACATGCAATGAACTCTGGTGAATCCATATGTGGTCTGTGAAAAGAACACACATTTTAATGACACTGATGGATCCATATGTGGTTTGTCAAAAGGACACACATGCAATGACTCTAGCTGTGGTTAATGAAAAGAATACACACGCAATGAACTCTAGTGGATCCATATGTAGTCTATGAAAAGAACACACATTTCAATGACACTGGTGGATCCATATGTGGTCTGTGAAAAGAACACACATGCAATGACACTGGTGGATCCATATGTGGTAGGTGAAAAGAACACGCATGCAATGACACTGGTGGATCCATATGTGGTACATTGAAAGAACAAACATGCAATGACACTTGTGGATCCATATGTGGTCTGTGAAAAGAACACACATTTCAATAACACTGGTGGATACATATGTTGTTTGTGAAAAGAACACACATGCGATGACTCTAGCTGTGGTTAATGAAAAGAACACACATGCAATGACACTTGTTGAGACATGTGTGGTTAATGAAAAGAACACACATGCAATGACACTTTCTGATCTATATGTGGTCTGTGAAAAGAACACACATGCAATGACACTATTGGATCCATATAAGGTCTGTGAAAAGAACACACATGCAATGAACTCTAGTGGATCCATATGTTGTTTGTGAAAAGAACACACATGCAATGAACTCTGTTGGATCCATATGTCGTCTGTGAAAAGAACACACATTTCAATGACACTGGTGGATCTATATGTGGTCTGTGAAAAGAACACACATGAAATGACTCAAGCTGTGGTTAATGAAAAGAACACACATGCAATGACACTAGTGGATCCATAGTTGGATTGTGAAAAGTACACACATTTCAATGACACTGGTGGATCCATATATGGTCTGTGAAAAGAACACACCTGCAATGACACTGGTGGATCCATATGTGGTTTGTGAAAAGAACACACATGCAATGACACTAGTTGATCTATATGTGGTCTGTG
Organism: Avena eriantha; assembly: GCA_910589775.1. Classification (NCBI taxonomy): domain Eukaryota; kingdom Viridiplantae; phylum Streptophyta; class Magnoliopsida; order Poales; family Poaceae; genus Avena; species Avena eriantha. The sequence continues at coordinate 417,027,149 of OU342743.1, forward strand.
AAAAGAACACACATGCAATGAAAACGGTGGATCCGAATGTGGTATGTGAAAAGAACACACATTTCAATGACACTGGTGGATCCATATATGGTCTGTGAAAAGAACACACATGCAATGACACTGGTGGATCCATATGTGGTTTGTGAAAATAACACACATGCAATGACACTGGTGGATCCATATATGGTCTGTAAAAATAACACACATGCAATGAACTCTGGTGGATCCATATGTGGTCTGTGAAAAGAACACACATCAATGACACTGGTGGATCCATATGTGTTTTTTGAAAAGAACACACATGCAATGACTCTATCTATGGTTAATGAAAAGAACACACATGCAATGACACTGGTTGATCCATATGTGGTTAAATAAAAGAACACACATGCAGTGACACTGGTGGATGTATATGTGGTCTGTGAAAAGAACACACATGCAATGAAAATGGTGGATCCATATGTCGTTTTTGAAAAGAACACACATGCAATGACACTGGTGGATCCATATGTGGTCTGTGAAAAGAACACACATGCAATGACACTGGTGGATCCATATGTGGTATGTGAAAAGAACACACATCCAATGACAATGGTGTATTCATATGTGATACGTGAAAAGAACACACATGCAATGACACTGGTGGATCCATATGTGGTCTGTGAAAAGAACACACATTTCAATGACACTGGTGGATACATATGTTGTTTGTCCAAAGAACACACATGCGATGACTCGAGCCGTGGTTAATGAAAAGAACACACATGCGATGACACTGGTTGAGACATATGTGGTTAATGAAAAGAACACACATGCAATGACACTTTCTGATCTATCTGTGGTCTGTGAAAAGAACCCACATGCAATGACACTATTGGATCCATATATGGTCTGTGAAAAGAACACACATGCAATGAACTCTAGAGGATCCATATGTGGTTTGTGAAAAGAACACACATGTAATGAACTCTGTTGGATCCATATGTGGTCTGTGAAAAGAACACACATTTCAATGACACTGGTGGATCTATATGTGGTCTGTGAAAAGAACACACATGCAATGACTCTAGCTGTGGTTAATGAAAAGAACACACATGCAATGACACTAGTTGATCCATAGTTGAATTGTGAAAAGAAAACACATTTGAATGACACTGGTGGATCCATATATGGTCTGTGAAAGAACACACATGCAATGACACTGGTTGATCCATATGTGGTTTGTGAAAAGAACACACATGCAATGACTCTAGCTATTCCGTATGTGGTCTGTGAAAAGAACACACATGCAATGACACTAGTGGATCCATAGGTGGATTGTGAAAAGAACACACATGCAATGAACTCTGGTGGATCAATATGTGGTATGTGAAAAGAACACACATTCAATGACACTTGTGGATCCATATATGGTCTGTGAAAAGAACACACATGCAATGAACTCTGGTGGATCCATATGTGGTATGTGAAAAGAACACACATGCAATGAACTCTGGTGGATTCTTATGTGGTCTGTGAAAAGAACACACATTTCAATGACACTGGTGGATCCATATGTGGTTTGTGAAAATAACACACATGCAATGACACTGGTGGATCCATATGTGGTCTGTGAAAAGAACACACATGCAATGACAATGGTTGATCCATATGTGGTCTATGAAAAGAACACACATGAAATGGCACTGGTGGATCCATATGTGGTCTGTGAAAAGAACACACATTTCAATGACACTGATGGATACATATGTGGTTTATGAAAAGAACACACATACAATGGCTCTAGCTTTGCTTAATGAAAAGAACACACATGCAAAGACACTGGTTGATCCATATGTGGTTAATGAAAAGAACACACATGCAATGACACTGGTTGATCTATATGTGGTCTGTGAAAAGAAAACACATGCAATGAAAACGGTGGATCCAAATGTCGTATGTGAAAAGAACACACATTTAAATGACACTTGTGGATCCAGATAGGGTCTGTGAAAAGAACACACATGCAATGACACTGGTGGATCCATATGTGGTTTGTGAAAAGAACACACATACAAAGAGACTGGTGGATCCATATATGGTCTGTGAAAAGAACACACATGCAATGAACTCTCGTGGATCCATATGTGGTCTGTGAAAAGAACACACATGCAATGAACTCTAGTGAATCCATATGTGGTCTGTGAAAAGAACACACATTTCAATGACACTGGTGGATCCATATGTGGTCTGTGAAAAGAAATCACATGCAATGAAAACGGTGGATCCAAATGTGGTATGTGAAAAGAACACACATTTCAATGACACTAGTGGATCCATATATGGTCTGTGAAAAGAACACACATGCAATGACACTGGTGGATCCATATGTGGTTTGTGAAAAGAACACACATGCAAAGACACTGGTGGATCCATATATGGTCTGTAGAAAGAACACACATGCAATGAACTCTGGTGGATCCATATGTGGTCTGTGAAAAGAACACACATCAATAACACTGAACACACATCAATAACACTGGTGGATCCATATGTGGTTTTTGAAAAGAACACACATGCATTGACTCTATCTATGGTTAATGAAAAGAACACACATGCAATGACACTGGTTGATCAATATGTCGTTAAAGGAAGAACACACATGCAGTGACACTGGTGGATGTATATGTGGTCTGTGAAAAGAACACACATGCAATGAAAATGGTGGATCCATATGTCGTTTTTGAAAAAGAACACACATGCAATGACACTAGTGGATCCATATGTGGTATGTGAAAAGAACACACATGCAATGAAAATGGTGGATCCATATGTGGTACGTGAAAAGAACACACATGCAATGACACTGGTGGATCCATATGTGGTCTGTGAAAAGAAATCACATGCAATGAAAACGGTGGATCCAAATGTGGTATGTGAAAAGAAAACACATTTCAATGACACTCGTGGATCCATATATGGTCCTGTGAAAAGAACACACATGCAATGACACTGGTGGATCCATATGTGGTTTGTGAAAAGAACACACATGCAAAGACACTGGTGGATCCATATATGGTCTGTAGAAAGAACACACATGCAATGAACTCTGGTGGATCCATATGTGGTCTGTGAAAAGAACACACA